>NW_010581728.1:338566-380440 GCF_000705375.1 Tinamus guttatus | reverse complement strand
CCTAGATGTGATACAGAAAACAGCATGCACCAGAGCTTGGTGGGGATATGCCGCATGTGTAAAGGACTGGAGAAACTATAAGTTTTCCTGAGGTGTTTTGTGTGTGTGTGTGTGGTTTTATTGTTTTTAACAGCCTTCTGATGAGGTATAGCATATGTATATGTACACAAACCACACAGGGCCTCACAGCAGCACGGTGCCAGCCAGTGCGCGGACAGCCCAGCGCTCGGGCAGCCAGCAGACCAAGGCTTGGGCTGGCTCTCTGCCTCTGCTTTAATAGCTGTGTAGGTGCGCGCCCCGCATCGCAGTTTAGACATCCTTGGTCTGGATAAAATGATACCTGCTTCTCAGTACTAAAGTTTCAGTGGAAGTGGGATCAAACGAAATTGGGAAGAGTATAAAAGGACTGCAGGTAAAAAGGCTTAGTCTGGAGGGGTGAATTCAGGGCCCCAGTTTTTCTAAGTATCTCCTGCAGTTGTACAAACTCAGGCCCTGTCATAGCACTGTGCTTGGAAGAGGGCAGCTTAATCCTTGCTAATGTGCCTTTTCACACAGTCGTACTTTGTAAGTCTGGAAACGGACCACGAATGTACAGCAAGATGATATTGCTAGATAGCTACTGCTCGAGAGCAATAGCGAAGAAGACTTGATAGTGCTAATTCACCATTTGATTAAGAAAGAAAGCTGGGTTATTTTCAGTAACAAATCTTTACAATAGAAAAAAGATCTCACAGGTGTAATTTCACCTGGTATTAAAATAAACTGTAGCTAGGATTAGATCTTTTTGTCATTAAGGTAAAAGCAGCAACAAGAATAGAGAGTGGGAAGTGGAGGAGGCATTTGTAACTCGATAGTAGTAGGAGAACTGCTAATAGGGGAAAAGTGCTTTCATATTTTCAGTGCTGCAAGAGAACAGAAATCCACAAGGTATGCTTGCATCACTGTAATGCTAACGTAATAAGTTGTTGTATTAGTTGAGTTTTGGATTTAGACTGATAAAAGACAAAAGTCAAGGGCAGAACAGCAAGGGCAGGAAACAAAGTTGAAGAAAAGTTTGTCTGAGTAACTGTACATTGGAAATCACACTAAAAATCAATAGCACCATGAAGAGCAATCTTTAGTTGCAGAAGCACCATAAATTCATGTGTTCTTTGAGTATGATATTCTCTTTGTCAGTTAAAGTAAAACCTTTTGGAAAAATGCACTGTATGTCAGTGTTACAAATACTCCACATCCCTGGCACTGTGCGTATTTTACTGCTTATTGCTTTCTGCACCTTTGGAAAGTTGGAGGGCGAGCGCAGTTTGTGGTTATTCTGATGCTGTTCACTCCTTTTTCAAAAGAAGCCATGACAGGAACAGAAATTCTTTCAGCCTCACATGAAACAGTCTTAGAAGAATCAATAGCTGGGCTTCCCTTCAGAAATGTGTGAAAAATAGCTGGGGCAGCTGAAAACAAAAGCAAGCAACCAACAAAATACAATACAAGCCACAACAATAGAAGTAAGAACCAGATCTCCTGTGTTGTTTCTATGAAACAAGCTGAGAGAAATGTTTTTGAGATTGTATTTATGTTGTTCGAAACCGAATACATATGGAATGCTCCATGAATAAAGATACATTAGTGTATAAAATTTAATACCCTAAGTGACAGTAGCATTTGTTTGTAACGCGTGAAAATGTTTAGGTGGAACAGGGGTACCTTGTTTAAAGCAGAGCCAGGTTTGAGGCTAGATCCAACTGCAGATTTGGATTATGTTGTTTAGGGTTGTATAGAGTTGAGTTTTTAATATCTCTAGGGATAGTGGTGGGCAAGTAAAATGTTAACAACAAAACTGCCAGACATGCCAGATGGATGGCAGAAGAGCCTATCAGAAAAGCGATGGTGAGACTTTAGGTGCCTTCCTCCACAGCAAAAGAGAAGGGGGTCCTGCTTCTTGTGGAGGCGGGATGGTCCCACTTTGCTAACGTTTGCAAGGAAAGACCCAGCTCACTAAAGAACTGATACTCTTGCAAAGAACCTGCAAAGGGGCCAAACTCAGCGGCAGATACTGGAAGGACCACCGTGTGAGGATGACCATAGCACAGTCATGTACTCCCTTCCAAAGGGCATAAAGGACAGAGTCTAGCAGGGACGATTAGAGCAGAGGTCGCAAACGACACCTGACCTGGCTGGACCATGGGTATCCCTGCACTCTCCTCAGCCTGAAACGCTGGGCTAAGGTGACTCCTCGTGAGGTTGAGTCCCTGTATGTTTAGGGTGTGAGAGCTCCAACTGCAGCTCCTTGCAAGGCTGAGAGTCCCTGTACATCCAGGGTGTGGAATCACTAGCATTTTCATCTCCTTACAAGACTGAGAGGCCCCTGTACACATAGGGTAAGTAGCATTTTACTTTTTCTTTATTTCATCTTTCTTTACTTTGCTTTTTTTTTTTTAATTCTCTGATTGCCAGTTGTTAATTACTAATTGGTAAGCCCATCCCTATAACAGTCACAACAGTTAATGGTGGATGTAAAAAATCAACCAAGCCCCTCTGGATTATTTTACTGTCTCCTTTAACATGGAGGACAGCAGGACAGATAGATATTGTGTGGCCTTTTTGAGAGATCTCTTCCATTATTAAAAGTTTTTCCTAATGTTTAATCAGAATCTGTGGTTTAATTTGTCTGTTTCCTCTTGTCCTTTCACTTTACACCACTGAGAAGAGTCTCCATCTTCCATCCAGAAGAAAAAGAAACCCTGAATGTCATATTCTTCCTGGCCTATCCTCCAAAGGCAGAAGCAAATTCTTTTGAAATCATATGTATAGATTGCGTCAGTTACAATCTCACTCGTAAGTAAGTAAACTACTAGGTTATGAAGGTAAAATCCTTTGTGACAATTTGGGGAGTGCTGGAAAGATCTCTAGAAAACACATAAAATGCTCTTCTGGATAAGCTAATAATTAAAAATAGCCTACAGTGGCCTATTAGCTCCCTTGAGCCACTTTCAAGGTTACATCAGTTGAAATGCGAAACAGCTAGACAAATTTGTGCATAAACTCAAACCGGCTCAGCTACCTAAGGAAAACAAAATCTACTCCAAAGCCAGGCTGGGTGCTTGTTAAAGTACAGCAGAAATAGGCTCATGTGATTCTGTGCTAATTAGGATATTGTGTTCATAAAAATAGATAGGACTTAGGTGTGTCTATAGAGCTCCACTGGCTGCTTTCTTTTGCTCAGATAAGAGAATGATGCCTTGAGAAGGTTCAGAAGCTATTTATAGATATTTCATCTTTCTCATTACAGCTTTATCACAGTTTATAGTTAAACTAGCAAATATTAAGGAATCACCCTTCCAACAGGGAGAGACTGTGAATATATACTTGAACATATCTCACAGCATTAACTTTCTCTGCAATGAGGAAGTAAAAGAACATTATTCTACCTGGCCCTGAACATAATATGTAACTTCCTCAAGTTACACATTTCTAATCTAATATTTTAAATAAAATATTCACAGGACAATCTTTGATATTTGAGCAAGGTAAGTATAAAAGCTTTTTCTACAATGCAGGCAGTCATGACTGATACAAGAAGTAGGTGGGTACCTTGACAAGCTGTTCTTGTTGCCACTTCCTATGGCTTGTAGAGGAGTTTTATTGCCCCGAAGTACAAGGCAAGCTACTTGCATCACTTAGGGCTACAGATGAGAAAAGAAGTTTTGATCATTTTTCAGCAGATTTTTTTGCTAAAACTGATTCCTTTGAATGCATATATTGGGCCATAAATCTCATTCCATTCCGTTATTACAAGTGGCACTATGTGGCCCGAAGAATAGACTGAGTAGGGAGATAAGTTCTGTAGTTATTTAAGGAAAAATAATCTAGTATTTTACAAGATTATACAGTAATTTAACCAAAGGATATAATCAGAAAATCACAGAAGGGTTGAGATTGGAGGGGAACTCAGGAGATCATCAAGTCCAATGCCTCTGCTCAAACAGGGTAACTTCAGGCATGTTGTATGGGATCATGTCCAGGAGGGTTTTGAATATCTCCAGAGAAGAATATTCCACAACCTCTCAGAGCAACCTGTGTCCCTCGCGCAGTCTAGTTTTCCCTCATGTTCAGCTTGAACTTGTTGTGCTTCAGTTTCTGTCCGTTGCCTCTTGTCCTAATTCTGAGACTACTGAAAATAGTCTGGCCCCATCCTCTTGACAGCCTTCCTTAAGATATTTGTATACATTGATAAGATTCCCTCTCAGTCTTCTCTACTCCAGACTGAACAGGCCCAGCTCTCTGTCTTTCCTCATGGGGCAGATACTGCAGACCCCTAATCATCTTTGTTCTGTGCTGGAACTTCCACTAGTTCTATGTCTGTCTCCTATTGGGAGCCCAGTGCTGGGCACTGCCCTTAGATGTGGCCTCACCAGGGCTGAGGAGAGGGAAAGATCTCCTCTCGCTGGCAATTCTCTTCCGAATGCTCCCGCGGATACTGTTGATGGTCCTTGCCACAAGGGCACATTGCTGGATTATGGTTAATATCTTGTCCACCAAGACTGCCACGTCCTTTGTCAAAGACTTGCTTTCAAGCGGGTCAGCCCCCAAACCTGTGCTGGTGCATGAAGTTTTTCTCTCTAGCGGTAGGACCTGCACTTGCCTTTGTTGCACTTCCTCTCTGCCAACTCTCCAACCTGTTCGGGTCTCTTCAAATGCTCTTCATCCTCCTTTATCAGTGAGCACAAAGGACCCTGAGCCATTGGAGCAACTCCTGCATAGCCATTCAACCTGTTCCCTAAAATGGTGAATCTCTCTGCACTAGCTAACACAACCCTGAGTCAAAATGAAGGTTTTTTTTTTTTTTCCACTGTAGGTGTCAACACCACTTGTCGAGTTCCTAATTTTGGCATTTTAATTACTGTGCTATGTTTAGTGAAACTGATTGTTAGAGATGTTAAACTCCTGTGACACATGTCCAAACAGGGGATGTGACACAACTTCCTGCCCTGCCGTCCCTTGTCCTCCTGTCCATCTTGTCCATTTAGGAGTCCATCCCTAAAGGCTGCCTTCCCAGGGGCATTCAAGCTGCTGCTCTGCATAGCAAAAAGCTTCCTGTTCTGCTGTTGCTTCACTGAAAGCTCTGTTCTGGATCCTGTCCGGCTCTGCAGAGAAGCCTACCGCTATAAATAAAATTGCCTTCTGAACAATGCGTGTGCATAAATATGGAAAGGACACGATTTCATGTTGTGATTTGTGATGACCTAAGGTTCTTCCTAATTTGCACATCAACTAGTAATTAGCATCAAACTATGATGTTGTCCTGGCACAACACCCCAGAAAGCCACCACCAACAAAAAGTCCAGTACAACTTCCTCCAGTGTGTAACTAGGGAAAGCACCAGCTATTTCCGGTGCAGTGTATCTGTGATAGCGGTCTGCACTTGCACAGCTACCTCATTGAAGCTGATTTTGTCCCCAAAGTGCAACAAAAGCTTATGCAGGAAGACCACTCGGTGTGTTAATGATTACTTTTGTCTTCTTGTGAATAGTCAGGAGATTCTGTGAGTTTGGGGAGCTCCCGTGGTGTGTGTGGGGGGTCTTTTTTTTTTTTAAATAGTACTTTAGCATAAAAAAATAAACTACAGAAAAGAATAGATCTTTTTGAGATTTAAATGAACTTCAGTGGGATGAGAGGAGGACCAGACTGAATTATGATGTTTTCTCCTGTGTGTTCAAGTTTGTTCAACCATAATTAAAAGATGCTAATTGGTTTGCATGAGATTTGGAAGTAAGGCAGAGGCTGCACATCTTTTCCACACTATTTGTAATGTAGTGATGCCAATAATGTATGTATTTAATTCAAATTCTGATTGGGCACAAGCCAAGGCTATAGGAGAGAACAATTAGAGGAAGGACTTGTATGAATAAGTTGGATTGCTGTTAACATTTCTATTATTACTTTCTGAAAGGTTTGCAATTACTTCATCTCCTTCATTCAAGCTACCTCTGTAAAGGTCAGAAAAACGTGGGTTTTGTGATTTTTTTTCCTGCCTTTTTGGGATGTTTTGGAACAGGAATTTCAACTTAATGACAAATGGTTCTTTGATAAGAGGAAAAAAAAGGAGGAGGGGGGTAACAGATGGGGGAAAAAAGAGAATTAATGATTCAGTTAGGGATGAGCAAACGCTACCAGGAAGGGAATCAGAACTTTAGGTGCTATGTATTACTTTGAATAAAATGTCAGTGATTGCTTCATTTTCTGGTAATGGCACATTGTATGCTTAGGCTCCTGCAACCTTCAGCAAGAAATTTCAGCTACACTAGCCTTCATTCAGCACTTATTGCTGCATTCTCTCTGAGCTTGCTGAATTTTTTGGATTTGTTACGCAACCTTTTCACACTTTGAACAGCATTCCAGGTTCTCATGGATTTGATCCCATTTCTCTTTGGCTTGTGTGATTTTTCTGTAAGGCATCATCATTCTCTTACTGCCAGGTGTCCTTGAGAGTGAAATATAGAAAGTGCCAACTAGACCTGGGAATTTGCCTTTAAGATCCATGCTGAATCATGCTGGCCTCTGATCGTCTACTTAGAAAGGAACAGCACTTTCACAACTGTAGCTCTTTAAATATGCTTGACTTCTGGCAGAGTAGATGCAGGCCCCAGACTGAGATTACTCTTTTAACCCTTTTCACGTATTTTTGAAAAAGGTGTTTTCCATATAATACGAAAGAGCTATAGTAGTATAGCCTTTATCAACATACAGGCAGACAGACAGTCATGTGCCTTAGCCCCATTGCTTTGTGGTATTATCCCATCCACCCACCTCGGCAAAGCGAGCCCAGGCGATCCCCAGGCCCCGGCCTTCCCTGGGGTGCAGTATGTACACTGATGTAGAAGGCATTTGAGTAGCTGTCTGTTTTGTTGAAGGCCTTATGAGTAACAGGAGAAATGAAAGCTAGTCTTCCCCAGAGCTTAAAGTACCTGTGTTGATCTCCCTTGCATGCTTCAGAAAATAGAGTTTAAATTCCTATTTTTTTTTTCTGTATAAATATTAGATGATATCGGAGGACATGAAGGGTGAAGAGTTTAAGACCTTCCTGACATTATTTCTGTGTGGCTGGAAGCATCCACATCTTCACTGATATTCAAATTCATTTTGTAATTTAGACAGACTTGGGAGCTTATTTAAGGGCATCACAGTTGTATGTGTAGAGGCAGCTGAGCTATGATGCTCTGCTCCTACAACAGTGATATACCATGGAGACTTTGTTTTCAGTGCAACAGTTACAATTCTGAGATCAACAAACTTGCAGATGTTTTTTTCAGAACTAATGTTAGTGATTTATCTTCAATGCAGAGACCTGAGTTTTAGATTCTGCTCTGAATTCTCACCTAGCTGAGATTATACGCCTAATCTAATGGTTTTGACCTAATCTAATTAGGCCACTTGGTTGGGTTTTAAATTAGGCTTTGCGATTGCACCTGCCTCTCTCTCTGTTTATGCCAGTGTTTGTTTTGTCATGACTTTGTTAATAGCATCTAAGCCAGCCAGGTCAATCCTGTCTGGATGTCTGCACGCAATTCAAACAGATGTCCATTGAAAAGCCGCTGCCCTAGGACGGGGCAGTGCCCTAGGGCTCCTCTGTGGGCTCTTCTGCTGCTCCACACAAAGTGAATTTTCAAATGTTCCCTCTCTGCCTCTTCTCTGTCTCTCTCCATCTCTTTTCGGGGAGTGCAGTTCAAAGAGGAGGCCAGATGATGCTCTAGATGATCTCTGGGGGAGTCTAGAGAGGTTCATCTTCCTTGGCTAAAGTTAGCCTTTGTGAACATCATTGCTTTGCACCAAATTTAACAAAACATATTTAGTATCAATTTACAGGGTATTTAGTTCCTCTGGGGTGACCAACTTATGTGACTTTCAGATATGAGGCTCTACTTGAAAAGAGTTTATTTCAGGTTAAGAGACTCAGTTCTTCCAGAGCATTCAGATATCCTTGATTTAAGCAGCTAACATTATTCTCTTCTAGTCTTTTTCGACAACTGAATCAGTTCTAACTAGAATCAGCCTACATTGTTCTTGTTCATTTGTCAGCAAAATCTGTGTATTGTTTTTCTGTCCTTTACTCCTCTAGGAACCTTTCAAATAAGAACAGTTTGCCTTTTTCCTCGTGCAGGAGAAATGTGCACTCTGACTTATTAGAATAAACAATTGTCATGTAATGTTTAAGAGTTCAGATGAAGTTATCTTGAGCATATATATTATCCTTACCTTGCAGGCAGTTCATTCCATCTTTTTGTGGCCAACATATTGCCTAAAAGTTAAAGGTCTGTAGTTATATTTGCTTTTCACTTTGTGACTCAGTTACATGGAGAAGTGACCACCCTCAGCTGCTCACTGCTGAGCCTTTCTCTTTTGAATGTGGTTCTTTCAAAATGATGCAAGTTATTTAAATGGCTTTAACTAGTTTCTTTTTTTCTTCCCAACCTAAATCAGTGTTGAACTGTGTAGGAGAGCAATTACATGCACACGCTGGCAGAGTCTGTGGGCAGTAATCTCTGCTGCCGTTACTACATCAAGATGGGATGAGAAACCTCTCTTCCCTTGCTGTGGTCTAGGTAGGATAGCTTGAATTTATAAGCTATAGCTATAATTTATGGTGTCACTTAAATTTGAATGACACTGTAATATTTATAATCTTTGTATTTATATATATTGAATTGTATGGGATATATTGTCATATTCTCCTATTGTTTTATTCATGCCAATATGTTTAAAGCTGGTAAAAACAAAACTAAGCTAAACTGAAATGTTTCTATTTCAATTTCATTTTCAAAGGCAGTTTTTGACGCAAGGAGACCTTGTAAAGTTGTGTATTGGCAATTGCTGGGGAATGAAAGAGTTGAAATTATGAGTACTGGAAATCATGGTATAGTCAGTCTGTTCTTTTACTGAGAGGCTGTATATGTGCTTGCCAAAATAGTGGCTCTCTATGATAGGCACTAGATAGTCTGTATATATACACTGACTTCAGTCAACTGCTCTAAAGTGTTAATTTGACATCCTTTTCTGGCCATAATATATGACCACATCAATGAAAAAAAAATTGTTGTTTATCTAAAATGGCAGCTTTTAATTTCAAGAGGTTCTGACCTGTAATTAGAATTAGGAAAATACAGAAATAAGGTTTAATAACCTTAAACTTTGCAAAGATGGAGATTCTGTCCAAGGAAATTTCTGAATGCTAGAAAATTCTGAGCTGTGGGAATTCTGGAAATTTCCTTAATTTACATTCATTTTCTTATTTCAGGGATCCTCTTTGCACAACCTTTTAAGTCTAGTTACAGTATATTTTAATCCTGGGTACTTTTCTCTTACATCCAGATGCAATTTGCAAGTACAAACTAAACAAAATGATCCCTTATTTCTAGGGCTAGATCCAGATGGTAAAGGGCTTTATGAATCTTAGATTGTGAGAAAAGTGCATGCTTTTTTCAGCTGTCAGAATAGCCTGGCTGTAATTCAAAATCTACAGCAGGGCTATGTGAACAACTAGTACCACTGCCAAGCTTTCATGTATGTTCTCTTCAAAATGAAATAGTCCATTGTTTATACAGAGACTTGAATATATGTTTAAAAGAAAATTTTTTTTAGAGCTAATGTCATACTTCTGTAAAACAAATATAATATGGCATCTGTGAGTCTCTTATGCTATATGACAGCCAGTAAACTCAAAAGACTTCCTGAATATTGAAGAACTAAGCTTTGAAAACTTCTGCTGAGATATTGTCTGTATCTGCACCCAAGGGTCTTGTAGACTGTCTGGCAGTTCTGGGCACAAACTGAGGTCTCCTGGGTTCCATTCTTAGACTTAACCCTAGGGCTGGTTCATTTTCTGTCAAAACTGAGATCAGCCTGGTGGAGCTATGTCCTAACTCAGATAGCAAAATTACCTTTTTCCTTTTGTAAGGATTGCTCTCTGTAATGGCTCCCTTCCTATGTAAGGTTGGATCAAGGAAACTGTGGAAGGATGTGCTGTGCATTATAGCGTGCTAGCAACACAGAATGCCTACAGGAATAACTGACTTGGACTGTGAGACAAACAAAAGTTGCTAGGTAAGAGGCATGGAAATGGTGATAAGTGACTGGATTCTGTCACCTGTTCTCCTTTAAATTATGACTAGTCTCCTTTTCTGCAGTTCATTTTATTTATTTATTAATTAGTTTGTTTAGTCTCCCACCTCCATCTACTGCTAGAAGGATTTTTAGCTTCTTTTGTATTTGGTGTAGTCGGTCTTGAAGATGATGAATGGAACAGGTAGGAAATGACTATTGATTTAACATTGTGTTTGCTGGCTGCTTGGCATTCTCAGAAAACATATTACATTATTCTGAGTTAATAGGCAGTTAGTAATAAGATTTTCATAATCCAGTTATAGCTGCAATAAAGGACAATTTACGGGGAAATGAGGAGCTGAATATTGTTGGCTATAATAGCACATGCAGCCCTACTCTTGGTCAGCCTTGAATATTCCACTGGAATTCATCTTGTTGGTAGAGTAAAGAAGATGGTATTGACTACACTTAATAAGTATTACTGCATAAAAATGAGCAGTCATGCTACCTAAAAATAAACCAGGAGAACTTCGAACATTACTAATTTTCTTCTTTCCTCTTGTAATTAGAAGCTTCAATAAAACATATGTGGATAAGTAGGTTGGAAAATGGACCTTGGAAAGTTTTTGTCAACTAGGACAATTGAATACCTTGGGTGTAATTCTCCTTTAACACTTACTTGGTATGTTCATTTATGCTTGTGAAAGGAAGGTAGAGAGTTCTAACCTCTACCCAGAGGAAGGAACCAGGGCCAGATAGAGTTTTCTGAGTGTATTACAACAAGGGCAAATGACTTCAATAATGGAAGCCAATGGAAAATCAAGTTCTGTTTGCCTTCAAGACTTTACTAGTTAATTTCTTCCTCAGTTAAGGTGATTTCTACATTCAGTAGCCAACAAACACCCTAACTCATAGACTTTCAGTTGCTTCCTCCAATTCTCTTTTGAAATGTTCAGTGACAGCAGTGAATTCACCAGGCACTGAATATAAAAGCAGATGTCTGAAAAGCGAGAGTGAGGTTCTCATCTTTCCTCAAAGTTTGTCTCATATTACAAGGTAAAATATGGAAATGGCTCCTGGAGCAAGGGTTAGCTTTTGTGTTTTCCTGCTCCCCTGTAGATGCACTAAGAACAAAGATCAGCAACCACAGAATGAACACCAGGATACATGCATGTCTGGAATTGTTTTCCTTTGGAGAATTTGTTTCAGTAGAATTGTTCTTTTAGCCAATTCCCACATTTCACAATATCTAGAAAAGCAAAACTAACTGTGCATGACTTGATTTGCTTTGCTTCTTCAAGACTGTTACTTTTAATTATATTGCTGTAGATTGTTCCAGCCATTACATAACAGTTATAACTAAGCATCTACAGATTGTGATTCAATTATTAGAAATAATAGATACTTAATCAGAACAGTCTCCAATTTTTAAAATGAAGCTATGTTTTCTTTATTGATTTACTAACTTAAAATCATAACCATTTTTACGTATCATTAACTCTTTTCATGCTTATTTAATTTGCATAGAGGAAATCCACATTTTTTATACTGATATATGTGGTAAGCATCCACAAAATTATATGTTGGTAATATGAATTTTAATAAAAAAGATCCTTGTGTTTCTCTGTAAAGCTCTGTTAAATTGTAACTTTGCTGTTGTAACTAGCAATCTTTCTTTTTTTTCTATTTCCATTTAAAAGAATTACTAGATTTTTGTCTTGAACATTTACTGTTCAGCCCCATTGAGTTCTATCATTATTCTGGCACTGAATGAGGTCTCAAAACTAAAGTATTCTGACATTTGGTCCTGCTTTCTTGCATAGCTATTTCATATCTTCCCAGAGTGTGTTTCAAACTACTGCTCTGCAGTTTTCTTAATTTTTTTTTTCTGTATGAGTCATATTTTACTGTTGAGGTGACAATTTGGTATATGGTCAATTAAATGTGTGAAAGCTGTTTATAACTTTACAAAGATTTATTAGGAGATGAAATATCAATGAGACATGCTTAAATTTCATTACATCATACGGGATCTTTGTCAGCACGTATTTAACAAGCATTTGCTACTTCTGCTTGGCTGGAAACAAAGCAGAAACTTACTCTGTGTGGCTAAGGATCATTTTTTACTCAACCCATTAGTGACTCTGGAGGAAATCCCAGTAGCTTGAGAGTAGGCACCTGTGTTGATGGTGGTAATTACTCCATGAGGTCTTAAACTTGATCCTTGAGTTGTGTTTGGACTATGAAGTGCAAAGTTTACAGCATGGAGTTACAAGCGGCTGAATCATCAGAAGTGGAGACAGGGTGACCTGTGATGGTGGGAATGGTGCCAGGGACTGGATGTTAAGATGGTCTTGTCGAAGCAGTAACATAGAGAACCATGACCTTATAGCTCAGGCTGTAAGATCTACTACTGAAATCTCTAAGGATTGTTGACACTGTGATGGCTGTAAAGCTAAGTTATCATGGTACCATTTTCGTGATGGTAAATTTAAGTCAATGGCATGCAAAATATACCAAAGTCTCATAAAATCTGTTATTTTGAGGATACTGTAGCTTGATGATGATCCAGTGAAGACAATTTAAAATGATCTGTGCAACTTTCATTTTTATTAATGACTTAATTAAAAAGCGTTGCTTAGAAATCCTGGTTGTATACGTGGTGATGGGCCTGAACACACTTATAATTGCTGGTCATTAGTGCATCTATCAGATCAGTCTGCAGAGTCCCAGTGGGTGTCGTGCTTCATTTGCTGCCGCTACTTTTGATGTTGGTGAATGCCCAGATAAGTAGTGGCCATTAGCAGGGCTATTAGTGTAGCTCATGTTTGCCCCATAGAGTGCAGCCAGCAGTTGGTTAAGGACCTTTTAATGGTTTTCCTGTCCTCTCTCACTCAAAATAAGCAGCTTGCAATTACATTTCTAGCCATATGTGCATGCATATATGTGTGTGTATATGCATATGTTTGTGAGAAACAGAGATGGATCTCTTAAGGAAGAACCACCCAGAACACAGGACAGGCCATTCCTGGAATACCACCCGCACAGTTAGTAATGACTGGCTAAGCAAAGCTGGGTAATTTTAAGGAACCAGGGTCAAATGTGAGCTTGGAACTGAAGCACACCGCCGTAACTGTTATGATGTGACACTTTTTTTGCCAGTAATCCCTGGCTATGCCAGCTGACTCAAGGAAAGCTGCTAAAAACACAGCATCATAGACTGAGGAAGAAAATGCTTTGCCAGCTCTTCTTGTATTCTTGTAATTTATAGTAAGAGCAAGGTGAGGCCAATATCTTAGTAGATTTTCTCCCACATCGATCAGAATCGTTCAGAATGATTTCAGACTCTGAGATATGTTATAGGAATGTGCAGAATGAATGAGAGACATTTTACTAAGAACTCTTGTTGTGGGGGTAGAGTGTACCCTGACTTCTCCTCGCCCCAGATAACTGCACATTAAATGTCAAGTTTTGGTCTTGAGATATGTATCTGTTTCTCTGTGGCCAATGCTAAAATAATTTACAACTGCACCTTACTGGAATTAAAACCTTTCAGCATAAACTGGTGAAGGACAAAAGAGGAAATGTAGAGATGTAAAGAAGCTCAAAGAACCCTTTCTTTTTTCGAAAGGAGTCAGACTTAATTTCCTGTTTTTTGTTGAGCATTGCAGTCAATAATACTGCTTGCCAAACAACAAACAAAAAAAAGTTTTAAAACTCTGGCTTTTAGATTTCAGCCTTCTGCTCCCAAATTAAATCCCTGGTTAGGTCTCCTCTCCCATCCCTCCAGAGAAATAAAGGCCAGGAAAGTGGGTGTAGATTATTGAATCAAACCCGACCTTCTAACATTAAATTTCTGGACAGAGCGTGGGGCTTTAGAGCTTTGTAGTTGTGGTTTGGGTTTTTGATCTGACACGGTGAGGCCTTTAGTTGAGTTGTCTTGTTTAAGAAGAACACATTTGCATTAAGATTCTTTGAATCTGTTTGAGATAAATTATCAGTCTGACTTTGGCAAGCAAATAAAAAGCCAAAGGAAGACTTGTATTTGTATTTAGGAGTGTGGCTTTTTTTGTCTCAACACAATGAAATTCTAATTCCCATTTTAAAGAAATCACACAGCAATGGTTTGGGTTGATCTGAGTTTGAATTCCAATTAATGATCTGAGTTTTAATTCCAATTGTCTCATGGCAATTTTGACTTGGAATTTAAATGGTAAAATTCAACAGAAATAATTATTTCATATTTTTGCTTGAAAAATAAGTTTTTGAGGGTGTTAAATACCGTGGCTGCTGCCTTTCTGCCATCATACTGTGGAGTTGCCTTGATAATAAATAAAAGCAATGATGTGACTTGTTTTAAAATACAAAGGGGATAGTTTAAAGGCATGTTGATTACATCAAAGTGGCAGATGTTTTGTCTCTCTGGTAAAAATTTCTGAAAAATTCCAAAGAATACATTACTGATTAATGGAATGGCCATTACTGATTGATGGAACTGAAATTTCAGAAACTAATTTCTCCTTAGTCGAGATATATTTTCTTAAATAAAGTCCATTGGTAAGCTTTCAAAGCGTTGCCTGTTCAGCTTTTTTTTTCAGACTCAGCAAAATATGAGAATCTGTGAGCCTATGCTTAAATGTTTTAATAGATGAAAAAATACTTCATCATATGAAGGATTTCTTTACTAATATGATAGGTCTTATGATTGTTTTAAGCTCCTGGAAACAGAAACATGTAGTAGAGTATCTAATTTGAAAGAGCCCAAATGCAAACTCTGCATCAATGTAGTCACAGAGCTTGGAGGATTTACGAATTTGTAGCTTTCTGAATTTCTTATCTGATTTTTAGCTTCATAAGCAGAACATGCAAACATTTTCTAACCACTGAGATATTTGTAATCTGATTTTTAATAATAAGGAAAAAATGTAAGCTGCTTAGTTTGAA
This sequence comes from Tinamus guttatus, assembly GCF_000705375.1. The sequence goes on along the minus strand of NW_010581728.1, from coordinate 365,401 downwards.
TGATCTGTTGATAAGAGTTTCAAAAACATGATTTAACACATATATACTGGATTAATTGCAATAGATTTGCCTGTCAATGAAATATTTTGCTTACAAGAAGTCATTCTGTGCTGGCTATAGCACTGAAACTGTTTTAAAATGTTTCTATGACTGACAGTGTACTGCTGCAAATACCATAACATCCATCATATAGGAAAATAATACTTTTTTTTCCATTTTTTTCTGCCTAATTTAAGATGTGTTCAAAGTTGCATATAGTATAATGCAATGGGCGAAGAATTACTTTAGTGCAAATAGTCTCTTCTGTACTATTACTGCAGTCAACAGTGTGCTATTTTCCTGTTCTTGAGTTTATTGAATATCTGATAAAAATGATGTGCTGTATGTTTGAGAAGACAAAAAAAAGAGTGTGCTTGATGTTTGCCAAAACCTTTCCCTTTTACAGAAACCCTTTGGAGACTCAAAATGTGTTATTAGCTAAAATTGCCATTTCTTTTATGGCTCATTCAGTAAAATATTTTCATTTCATCTCAAACACTGAGAGTCATCTTCTAGAGAAAAGGGACTGATTTGGCTGTATTCTTCTTGACAGTTCAGTTTGTTAGGAAGAAAATAATTACAAATGCTTATTTCCTGAACTGCTAAGGCCTCAATGAAAGGAGGATTTGAAAGGTTCCAAACAACTGCAAATGCAAAGCCAGTCTATGGTGCCTGTGATTTAGGAGGAGGAAAATAAAAGGCTGAAGTGTCTTGTGCAATGTGGAGGTTTTACAAAACGCGGGTTTGGATTTGCTTCTTTCTTTGCTCCCTGGAAAGCGCAGGGCATCTGGCGGAGGCCGCGTGTTGTGTCCGTGCAGTACGAGCCGCTCCGCAGGGAGCCCGGCGCCCTCCCGGAACGGCGCTGATGGAGCCGTCGGAACGGCAGGAGGCAGGCAGTGGTCCTTGATGACTGTGAAGGACAGGAGAGCTTTACGCCTCAAGCTGAAACATAACCTTCACAAATTATGATTTTTTGGGCTCTTCAAGGAAAAGTGGGTTTTTTTTTTGGTTTGTTTGCTGATTTCCCAGAAGATGCCTGCATACTAACGAGGTCTCTAGATAAAACACAACCAATTGGGCCTGGTCGCCTATCTGACTTTCCTTTATGGCCTTCTTTGCCTAGGAAATCTTCTAATCTCAAAAGGAAGCATAACCCTCCTTATCCTCTGTTACCTCAGTATTTTGTTTAAAAGAAGCCTTATTTTGAGGACCACTTAGAATGTGTGTTATATATGTGATAATACAAAAGTGCTCTATACTTTGATTTGCTAATAAAAAGACACATTTTAAAATTAAAAAAAAAACTTGAGCTGTTGATTTGAAAATTCTGTTTAAATTCATGTAAAAAAGGATTCTTAAGTCTGTAAGTATGAATATCCATGTTTCTATTCAATTTTAAATCCATTTCAAAAACATTTGAGTAATTCATCACTTTTGGAATTGAAGCAATCGTGCTTAACTGGATTATATACAGCTGAATTCTTAAGCAGAAAATCCTAAGAAATCAGTCTTAATTGCCAAGTTAGTGTCCTAATTACTTTTTTAACACATGTACTTTAATAAACAATTCTATCTCTAGTAAAAAGAATTTACAGGGAAGGGATATTACATTTCTTATAGCAGTTACAAATTCATGAACAAATCCAAAAGTTTCATGGTCACTGAATAAGGGTGAGCAAGTTGCTAGAGTTAAGAATGGCAAATCAACAGTGCAACATCTAGTAAAACAATAGTAAAAAGCACACCCAGGTCAATAATGTAACTTGTAAAATGAGAACAGATTGTCTCCTTTCTTTGGTCCTTTTCTAGGCAGGGCTTTCTCTACCTTTTGGCTGTCCTTTTGTCATGGCAATCCTGCAAGGACAAAATGCAGCCAAGGCAAATTCCCTCTTTTTATCTTTGTGTTATTGAGGACAAGGTCTTTCTCCTAGCACTACACAATTCAGTGTTGTGGAGAAGAAGCGAGTGCTGTCCTCTATAGGAGGAGGTGTCCACAGGAAGCAGCAGTCAAAAGGCAGCATGAACTTGATCAGAAACAGAGAAACGGGGACAAAGGGGCTGATTCGGTTCCTGTCCCAGGAGTGTTTTTGTCTCCCCACGTGCCCTGTGCCCTGCTTCGGTGGGCAGAGTTCCCTTGGGAGCGCCCGGAGCTGCGGTGCCCGCCCGGAGCTGCGGTGCCCTCCCCGAGCAGGCAGCGGCACCCGTGTCAGCCCCCTCCTCCAGCACCGAGCGGGGCTCCGCAGTGACAGGGACACCACCTTACCCTACCTGGCCCCAAACAGCGCTGATAAACGCACGCTGCAAACTTCACTGCTTCTGCTTCTCTTGATCCCCGAGGAAGCGGGATCTGGTCTTTGATTCAGGTGCTGCTGTTAGCTCCTTGTGTGTTTTTGGTACTGCTGAGAAGTACCGTTTACAGCATGAAAGGCCGAGGCTCAGCAGTAGGCACCAAGGCCAGTAGCGTGCACAGTGTGAAAAGAGAAAAAGACTAGTATTATCTGAAATAAATTATAGTCTGTTCATGCCTTCTGTTTTATTGCTTTTTTATCATATGTGTTTCAAATTATTAAATTCAGAAGATGGAATTAGGAGGCTAAAAAGCCAGTATAAGTGAGGTATTTGCTTCTGATGCACAGCAGTGAAATACATAGCAGGAGCACAGGGCAGTGCAAGGTTACGGAGATAACAGAGCTAAGGAAAATCTTTAGCTTTCCAGCTGGCACATCATAAATTGCTCCATCCTGAGCTGGACAAGGTGTGAAAAAGCATTTTCCAAGGATGTGACCTGATTGTGCGTCTTTGTAATGAACTCCTGAAAAAAAAAAGACATCAGGTTTATTTCATCGTGTTATTTTCCCTGAGGATGAGTTTAAAGGTGTTCGTCGGTGTCTTTTTTTAGACACTTTTAGACATGAGGTAGTTGCTTTTGCCTATATATGTCTCAAATCATATCAGAAGCTATCACTGCCCTAGATCAAATCATTGAAACATGCAGAAAAAATTAAATATGCAATTTTGGACAAAGGACAGCTTTATCTGAAGAACAAGCATTACTCGGTGGCTGGATACAGTTAGGCAGTGCATGTCTGTGGGACAGACTTGGTTTCTGTTTGTGCAGTTCCTCCATCCCCACTGAGTGTCCATCATAAACTCAAGAAATCACATTTCCTTTAGTTTTCTCATAGGGCTTTTGACTTACTGGCATCAGAAATGCTACAGCATATCCTTCCATTGGAGCAATGTCCGTTATTGCTCAAGGTATATCCCTGAGAATGGGAGATAATGTTAGGATCCTCGGACCCAGAGAGAGAAATTTAAAGTGAAAAAGGTACATTTAAGTAAAGCATTCCACAATAACTGTCACTGGCAGGTTGCAACAATACTCATCTGCTGTATTTGTAAATGGAAGTAGTCGTGAATAAAAAAAAATCTTTGTCATTCTACTACTTCACTTGTGTTGTAGAAATGCTGATTTTCATGACATTTTAACAAATAATTTGTCTTTTACAAAGTTTAGGGCTATTTGCTAACTTCTTTGAAAAATAATGTAAGTCTTTGTAAAGCTCCAAAACCTTTCAATTTTACCTCATTATTTCTACATTTTAAATCTATGCCAGAATCACCATTCTCTGTGCTTAGCAAAGTGGGCATTTTACAGAACTGAAGGAAATTGAATAATATAAAAAACCAAGAAATTCCATAATGCTCTTGGCCCTCTTTGGGCTGGCTGTACTTCAGGCCACAGGAGATGACAGCCCTGAAATCTATATGTGCTTGGCAAATAGTACCGGATAACCTTACTTTTGACCCAGTCAAAATCAGATCTTTGCTTTTTATTTTTCAGTTTGGCTGGGTATGCGCGAATGACAGTTAATCTGTGTATAGATGCCTTCAACTTTGCTATCTGATTACTGTTGAATGTAACTCATTAATGTAACTTCAACTGGTGAATCTTTGTAAACCAGCTTTTCTGAATGTAACAATTTTTACTGGAAGTATCCCAAGAATATATATAAACATTGGATTTGTTTGTGACAATATCTTGAGCAAGTTTTCTCAATGTTGTGACATATAATCCAAAGAATCTTATTTTGCATACACAGAAATGTAGGAAGAAAACGACAAAATCGCTTCTTATTTTCTGCCAGGGGCAAAGTAATATAAACAGTAAGCTACTTAGTGTATGCAGGGGAACAAAAATAACATCAGGATTATTGCAGAGCATTATTCATGTTTATGAATCATCTTGTGCAAAAAGACTCCTAAAGCAAATCTCTAAATACATTTTAAACAGGTTAGGAAGCACAGGAACATACCTAGTCTGAAGATATTCTTAAATGAGTATTCCTCATATTTTCTTTTTATCTTTTGTAGCAACTCACCAGAATAGTACTTGAGGTAATTAAAATACATTAAATTTGATTCTCCAAGCAGTTAGTTTTGCTGAACAGTGAAATTAGTGTTGGGCAGAATAATGGAACAACCTACAAACCTTGCACAGTCGTGCAGTTTTGGGAGTCAGGTTGTGATATGGCAGGTGTGACACGGTGTCATCTCATTATGAACAGATAAAGGTAATTTGGCATCTTCTGGATTTTCTTAAGAACTTTAAAATAAAGAACTCATGTATGGGAATTGGTGCTTGAAATGTCATTTAACTTTCATATTCCTTTTAGAAAACTGTGGGTGTCTACTGTGGGTACTGTAGCTTGTACTCGTCTACTACGCTCCATTGGCTGTCACTCGCTTGAAGGTGGGGGGAAAAGTGAAGTAAAAAAAACCTTCAGCTGAAATGTCTCTCTTTTGTCTGTATTTTAAAAAGTTATGAGGGTGGTGCTGGACCATTTCAGTTTGAAATGGCCTCTTTTTTTTTTCTTTTTTTTTGTAGGCAACTACAGAAATGACAAAAATCACGCATTCCCAACCCAACAGGCATGAAGCAGTAGAAGTTTGGAGTAGAAAGGCTCAGCCAGAGGACAGAGACAAAATAAATTCCTGTGATAGCAATTGGTAGGGACCTGCTCCGTGTGACCTGCCACCCCTTGCCTGATGGGCTGTGTGCTCAAATTGGCGTTTGTGCTCCACGCACGGTTTGACCAAGGCATTTGTTGCTTGGTGAGTAGATTTGTATCAGTTTCTACTGCCTTTATGGGTTAGAAATAAAAGCAAACTTTTCAGTCCTTTGCAGTCCTAATTGTCACTTTTAGCTACACGCTGCCAAGCGATGGGGTTGACACACCAAAGATATCAAATCCTGACTATCATCTATGTCAGCGTTGTGTAAAGTTTATTAAGCCCCGCAGAAAGAGAAAAAATGTGTTTCTTCCCCTTTGCAGTGTCCCTCTTCCCTCTTCTTGCAGTGTCTTTAGGCGCCGGGATGAGCAAGGCCCAGGCACCCAGGTTGTGTGTTTGCTGCTAGAGGCCTCCGTGACTCAGCGGGCTGAAAAGTGCCACAGCTAATTCTCTAAGTACTTTCTACAAACGTGAAACTTTCATTTTCGTAGACATCCTAAGCGAAAGCAATGAAGGCTCATTCCATGTTACAAGTTTTTATGCTAACCTGCACCTCTAACACTTCTGGCAAAGTTGTGACAGGAGGGTCAAACAGCTGAGTAACGATTTACAGACATCTCTCACTAATGCTGTTTAATTTCAACACAAAAAAAAAAAAAAAAAGTGCAGGTCTGTTGAAACTGCAGTCCTTCCGAAGAGGCTTGCTGTAGCTGGAGGAAGGCCAAGGGCAGCCTCGCGGCTGTGGTGCTGTGGGGCTGGCGGCAGCCCCGGGGCTGGCTCCTGGCCCTGCGGGCCCGCTCGTGCTGCTCCCCGTGCTGCTCCCCGCTCCCGGCGCCATATGGTGTTCGGAAATGGTGGGGAGTTCTGCGGCGTCCAGCCTGCGGCTCAGGCGGTGACAGGGCATGCGTTTTGGTGCTTGTGAGGGCATGGTGGAGAGCTGGCTGCCGCGCTGCGCTCTGCTCGCCTCTACCCTGCTGGAGTTGTAGCGCTTGCAGGGATCTTTCCAAAGGCACGGGACCAGACACATCACTGTTAATGTTCCTGAGCAAACATCCTGTGGGGTGGACAGGAAGGGTTGGTGTCTTACAGCCACCATGTCCCGCCACCATGCTCAGCTATTGAGGTGTGCGGCAGCAAAAGGCCTCGCTGGAGGCCATCTCAGCTCGCTGAGGCCCGAGGGGGCACGGGCCACCGGCATCGGTCCAAGAGCCTGACCTGTTCTCTTGGGAATATCCCTGAGGGACAAGAGGGACCATGAGGGCATTACAGAATGGTTAAGGTTGAGAGGGACATCTAGAGATCATCTAGAGTCTATCATCTAGAGATCATTTAGAGTCTATTAGGGAGAGACAGCAAAATTGCTGGACAGGACAGGCCAGAGGAAAATGCCTGAAGGGAATAGAGTGAGCTCTGATGAGCTCTTTAAAATATAAGGAAGCAAAAAAAGTCCTTAAGACATTCCAGATTGTTGTACTGGCAAAAATCATTGGCATTATGTGACTTATTTACTCCATCTTGCAATGCAAGCTTTATTTGCACTCCTTATTGGTACTGATAGCTGCTTTTCAGATCTACTGTGGGCAGTGATAGTATTCCGTGAGTCTCTGGGGTGTGTTAATTTATTTAACTTCTGAAAAATTGTCCCTTGAGTGAACATTTGTTTCACAAACAGCAGTGTTGCAAAAATTAAAATAAATTTTGTTACTGAAAAAGAAAAAACTTAGGAAAACACAATAAAATGGATGGAGGGGGGGTACATCTGTCCATGCAGCGTATCGATGAAGGTATTAAGATAAACAAGTCAGAGCCTTTGAGGAGGTGCAGAGATGACAGCACTAGCATGGCAAATTAATATAGTTCATTTTGCTTTTGTGGGCAGTGAATGGACTGGACACAAAGGGTAGGGGATACATGGAATTAGTCCATACTTGACTGATTCCATAATAGAGACAAATTAGACTGTTTTGGGGTGGAGGCATATGTAAATTCTGGCTATGATTAAATAAACTCTTTCGTAATGCCACAGTAGCAAAACCAGGTAAAGCTGTTCTTGTTGATTATGGAATTCTACTTTGTGTATATTTTCCAAATGCTGAATAACTGATACTTGCTCAGGACAAGAAGTAGAAATCCACAGATTGCAAACTAAGTGATGAAGATAATGCTATATTTTATTTGTATTTCCTCTTGGATTTATATATTCTATAATTATTATTTTGGGTTAGGATTTCTGCAAAACACAACATACTTTTACCATGTAAAGGGCTGTGATTTGACCTACACTAAGACAAATGGTATCAGCTTGAGCATTTATTAGTACTCAATAAAAAATAAAACAAAATACATGCTTTATGTGCAGAAGTTCTCCCAGTGTGACAGGGTGGTTCAGCTTGTGTTAATGACAAGAACAGTGGAGCAATGATGGATTTCCCTTACTATGTAGAAACAATATTTGCTGTATTTCAAATAATACAGAAATGCGTGACTTTTCCATCTGGTTCTACCACCAGCTGTTACCACCAGCCACCATATGCTTCAAATGTTTAAAAATAATGATAATAAAAAATCCCCCTCTACCTTGAAATGTGTTGCACAAGTCAAAATGACAACCTAGTACAGCTGCTCTCATAGCTGATAATTAGATTGGTTTCCTTGGATTTAGGAGACTCTACTTTTAATTTCATCGCACAGTTATAATCGAAGAGGGACATGGAGCTGAGGCTTCTACATCCCAGAAAAATATGCCAAGGGTCATACTTTTATGCTTTTGTGGAGGGAGAAATTTTCAAAGGTTGTCTCTTTGCAGGGTAGAATGAGATTATGTTCCCAAAACTTGAATTTTCTTGTAAAATGAAGCTCTTTTTTTCCTAAAAAAGCTGAAGGGGGAAGCAGGGTGCCATCTCGTATAGTAATGTCTCAATAATGAAATTTTCCAGTCTTCCAATATGAGTCCTCAGGGCACGAGCCTGGAAAATGAGCATCATTCGCACTATATTAGTTAGGTACCTTAGGCACACACATACTGAAGCTAAAGGCATGTAGTTCGTATCTGAAAGCAAAGGCATGCCATAAACAAACCAACAAACCTATGAGGTTTATATTTAGAGTCACTAGCTGTAAAGAGAAAAAAATCAATATCATTGTTTTCTCTTATTGAATTTTTCCTTGGGAGTTTAACAGAAAGATTTAAGATAAACTAAATGTCTACTATGATTAAAGTCTTTTTTTTTTTTTTTTAACCCCAGATGGGCTTCCTTGAGTAGTTGTAGGTCTTCAGTTTCACCCTCTGCTGATTCTGTGGCTGTGTTGGGAGACTTGCCTATGCACATAAATGAGTGTTCATGTCTCTGCTTGTTTCCTCACTCTGAGCTCCCCAAAAAGTATTGCAGAGCAAAACCTGCAAAATGCTCTCATTTCATACCTTGACTTTAGTAAGTTGGAAAATGGCATTTTTAATCCACATCTTCTCTACTTAATATTTACTAAAAATGCAGTTGCTGGCATTGACAAAATTGTGGCGGATCCGGTGAAAGTGACATGTGAAGGCAAGAGAGAGATTTCTTTGACATGCTGCCAGTCCTTGGAGAATCAGGGACATACTGGCTGTGGTACCGTCCTTCTGTGGAACTATGGGATCAGAGGAATCAGTGCTGTGGAAGGGTGCCCTGATACTGCCCCTGCTTTCCTCTCTTAGCGGAGGGAGTCCTTGCTCAGTGAAACTGCGAGTTCAGAGGTGCCTTGTCTGTGTCCTCCTTCATTTGCCCTGCTCTTCTTGCCTATAAACAACACAACAAGACAGCTGGACCTTCCCTTGGCCTGGAGGCAGCTTTTCGTTTTATTTCCTTGCTGTGATGAGTCATTTATTCTAGTACACATTTGTTTCCTGTTCTGTTCTGAAAGAGAGAAGCCCCCTTGCTCGAGAAAAGTTAAACAGAAAAAGACACACATTTCCTCGTGCCTTCTCAGTGTGCCACCAGCTTGTGGAAGAGAGCACAAGCAGAAACATTTGTTTTTCTCTGCAGTCTAATGGAAAGAGATGTGAAAAATTCACTTGCCTAATTATTTATGGCCAAAGGAAATTGAGTGACCCTGCTAGGAGAGGCTTAAGGAGCCTGAGCTGGTATATACATGTGCCGCTCCGTCTACCTCTTCCTGGAGCTGGCTCTCCTAGGGCATTTCCAAAGGATCTGTAGCAACATTCTATTAATTTTTGCCATCTCTTCGCTCTTTACAAATCTGCACTGACTAAATTAAAGAATGAAGTAACCCTCACATTATCCATAATTGTAAAGAGTTAAAAATTATTGGAATTGGGTCTAGCTTTTGGAAGTGCTCCTTCCTTTCAAAGATAGAGACATTCTTTCTCTGTCAACAGCTTTTCTCTTTAGAAAGAGAATTTGCTAAGCAACCGTATTTGGCTGTTGTCAGAAATATTGTTTTGCTATTACTAGCTATATCCACTGAGGTTTGTGACATCTGTTTTAGCTAAAATCACATTTTATGTAAGTGGTCCATCAGCCTTGCTCATCCCCTGCACTTTCAGAAATGGAAATAATGTTTCACATAGTTTTTAAATACTCCACACTAACTGCATTCAATTCTTCAGGTTATATTCACTCTTGGGATTACCACACTATCAAGATATATAATAAATAGAGCAGTCCAAACATTTTTCAACTGTAAAATGGGCTAATTTGTCAAAATAGCTGTTTCAACAGAGTTTGCAATATGTGTGTTATTGAGGCTGAGGACTGAATTTGCAATGCATGAGATGAATTAAGAAGGTGAATGTTGCAATTTTAGGGGTTTCATGACTTCAGTTTTGTTCTTTAGAAAGGGCTTTGGTTTTCATTTCAGTACAATGAGAGCATGAAATAGCTTTTGCTGATTACTTTCCTGGAATAGAAGAGGAGCTGGGAACAGGTTTTGGAGCTTCCCCCTGAGCTTCCTCCTTGAACCTGAGCGGAGGAGAGAGAGGGGAAGATCACTGACACTTGGGAAGTGGCATATTAGGAAATACTGTCCTCTATGAATCCCTGTAGGATAAGTGCACACCACGTAGCGGGGATTGCGTTAGGCAATTGAGTTGCAAGGAGTTTGGGGAGCAGAGTTTAATTGGCAGTCAGAGTCTATGAAAGATTTTTGTAGCTGGAAGATAATTTATGCTCTGAGCCTGCAGACATGGCCTAGCTGTGGCTATAGGAACAGAATGCGCCCTTGCAAAGCCCAGGGTTGGACAAATTGCAAAAAAAAAAAAAAAAGAAATACAAGCCTTTCTCGGGCACCATGCCATGTGCATTGGGTGAAACTCAGGGTGCATGACAGGCCGTGTATCATGAAGCGTTGCAATAGAGCTAAGGTGCAGAACTGCAAAGTATTTGGTGTCAGTTTTGCCTCACCTGTGCGAATATGAGAGGTAGCAGCAAAGGAGATCTGCTGCGGGCTGACTTGTGTACACAGGAGGCCGTACTCCGTGTGTCTGGATTATGCCTGAACCCCCTCCTTTATGAAAGTTAATACTGTCATAAGCAGTAATACGCACATTATCCATATTTGCTTCAGATCCTTATAATAATTAGGTCAATTCTAAGTCATACGTAGCACAGCTGATATCTTTCTGTGCTTCATATGTCTTATGAATAAAGTGACCCGGCCATGAATTATGAGCAGTGACCTGAATTTGAAGTGCTCGTGGATGATAATCCGCTGTAGCTAATCTTCACACGTGAAAGGCTATTAACACCACTGAAGAACAGTTCAGAAGTGAGGTCCTTCACTTTATCAATATGCCTAATAGACCTCTCTGTGGTAAAGAAAATTTAAAAATCTAATTTTACTTGAGGAATCTTTTACGCATTGATTGTATGAATATGCTCATAGCTGGGGGAGTGTTTGGAAGAATTTAAAGATACTCCTTTTTTGGTTAAGCTCTGGAAACCATCTTGTTAGTGCTGCAGTAAAAGCAGTTCATGCTACTTGGTATCTGTGATTTGCTCTGTTTTTGTACAACTTCCATAGCTCCAGAACAGTGTCCCAATTTTAAGTGCTTTCAAAGCTACTAATGAAAACCACATTATTACAAGTAGTCATTAATAAAACTAGAGACAAAACTAGAAATAAAACTAATAAATATATAACTATATAATACATATAAATGTATATAAAAATAAATATATTATATATATTAAATAATATAAATAAACTATATAATATATATGTAAATATAAAACTATCAAATTAATAAAACTAGAGACAAAAACAAAAATTATGAAGCTTATATCGTGAGATAATATGAAAGAAGTAATTATCCTGTTGTGTAAATTGCATATTTTCAAAGGTAAAATATATGTCATAAATTGTCATGATTAAGTACTCTCTAAAAGAAACCACAAAGCAATATACATAATGTACGAACTGAATACATGTTACATAAATAAGTATTAAATGGAAATGTTCGCTTTAAACTGGTGGAAGCAAATTAGTGGTAATCAATATTTTGGTATGGTATCTTAAATCTGAACAACTTTCATGGCTAGGTATGTAGAAATATTTAATATCACAGTACTCATATTGAGAACTGCAAGTCTCTTAGTCACGATTATTTTGGTGCTTTGGGGGGTAAATAGCTTGCAGTAGTCTGTCATCCTAATCCAGTCACTGTTTGGATTCTCTAGTGTCTGCTTTTAAATCATTTCCTCTCTAAGCAAAACATCCCTCTGTTTTTAGTACTCCTGACATAGTAATTTCTCACTGCTCTTTGAACCCTTATGTTCCTGTAATATTGTGTTACTGATGTGTTGGAGAGAACCAAACATGTAACTCAAGTGATTGCTAATAATTGATATGTAAAAAATAACTAAAATCTTCTATCCCTTCTAAAATTATTTCTTCAAACGCTGTTTGCTCACCTGTCCCTAGAAGCGTCCCTAGCACGTGCTACATTAACCTTTTTTCTTCAAACGCTGTTTGCTCACCTGTTCGCTGTAGCAGAAGCGTCCCTAGCACATGCTACATTAACCTTCTAATTAATTTCAGCTACAATCAACCGATATCAACAATTTAAACTATACTGTGTGGTATAGCTGTGGTATAGCAAGACCTTTCATTTGCCACCCTGCTGCTGGTTCATGCTTCCTGGCTTGCGGAGTTTTCCAGCACAGAATCCTTGCGAAGTTCTTGGCGTTCGCTGGGTCCCTTGCTGCTCGCTTCCTAATTACTTCAGCCACGGCCTTATGATCGTCCTGTGGTTACCAGCCCAGCTGCTTCCTAAATGACTTCAGCTCGCTCAGTGAGAACACTGCCTTGAAAAAATAGTTGGACATGAAAACTACGTCTGGGGTAGTCCCTCTGGAGTCCAGCATCTTGTCTGGGTGCAAAATCCTGATGCAAAGACAAACTTTGTTCCGTTTTGTATTGTTTCATTAATACTGCTGCTGCTATGCATGTGTGTTGTTACTGCTTGGTTAATTAGCAGGTCCATTAAGTACACCAGCAGCAATATTGCCTTTGGTTCCTCAAGGTGGGTGAGGGAGATAAATGTTCTCCCTGACCTGAAGTGGGAAGATTTAGTGGAGATCTGGAGCAGGAGAGTGGGAGGCCAGAAGTTAATCTGACCTGCCCGCCCCCCTTTTTTTTTCTGTAAACTCCTTGCAACTCCTTGCTATTGATTTGTGTTTGCCAGATCCGTTTAGAACACATCTTAAAACCTTCCCAGTTCTGAAATGAACTATGGGGCTGTAACTGTGCATGGATTTTGGGCAAGAGAAAATCGTGGCTGCCTTTGGAGTAAGGGCTGCCTTATTTTAATTTTCAGGTTTCAGTGGGCTCGTGGCAGTTTACTTAATATGTTATAAATAAAAATTCTGAGATAGAATTCTTCCTCGCTGAGATAGAAACTGCAGAAAGGCAGGAAGGGTAGCTTTTGGAATAGAAATATCTCCCAGGCATCTGGGCTATTTTCAATACCACAGCACTATGTCAATAAAATCTCTGTCTCCTTTTAGGCTTCCATATCTCAATGGGAAAAATAAAAAGGCAGAAACTAGAGAAGAAGAGAGCTCATTACATGGGAAATATAAACAGTATTACGAGTAGTGTTTTGAATGTTTTACTGGTAATAGTTTCAGCTAAGGACTTAGGTTTCGTTATTTTCACGCAGAGAATCTGATTCAGTTGTCACATTAAAAAGGATCAGAGTAATGATACAACTTTTCTAAGACAAAATATTATTGAGAAGCAGAAAACCTGCTTCAGACTGACTGTTAACTACAGTATTTTAAATAAAATTATCCCACAGGTTTATTTTTCTCATAACTTCTTTCCTGTGAGAAAGGAAAAACAATAAAAGAAATAAAAAATTGTTAATGATGCAACACTCGTACTATTGCTGGTTTTAAAAAACCTAACTCGATAGAAAGGCAATATTATTCCTCTAACAGAAAGCTTTCTTGCTTCTTAATAATTAGAACATAATAAATTTACTATTCTCTTTGTAGGAAAATTCTAGATTCCCTTCTGAATTATTTTTCTCTTCTTCCTATGTCCATTTTCAAAGGGACATCAAGGCACTCTGATTTCTAAGTCTTTGATGGAACTTTTGCTACTGTCTTAGAATAGTAAATCCAATATGTCTGTTAGAAAACCCACAGAAAGTTTAATGAGGAGCAGAGTGTAAGAAATTTTGATTAATACTTCAATTCTCTGCCTGAGTGCCGCAGTGCCATAGGACCTGATTTAGCACTAGCAGAGAAATCTATTGTCGAGCATTGACTTGGAATATACGGGCCAACCCTAAATATTTGTGATAATTCATTTTCATGAATTTGAAATGCACTTGGCTATCAGTGCTGGGTATAATATAAAAACTCAGGTTTGACTGCAAGAGATGTCATCTATTTCCTGCAAATATTTTTTCCTCTCTCTATTTTTTCCCTGGGCATGATGAAGTGTGGGAGATCAAGATTTCTGTGTTTATTATGGAAGAAGTGGCTGTGCTGGAGGGAAAAACCTACTGTACTCGCCTCTGCCCTGTCGCTCTGCAGACACCCGAATCCGTGTGGCACTGGAATTCCCTGTAGACGCGACAGATGCTGCAGCTCTGCTGTAGCTGAGGTTTCTTGCTCTGATCCAGTGTAATTTCTGCATAAAGGCAGTTGGTGGCTGTAGCAAACTGAGATAAACCTCCATGGAAATCGCTAGCAGAACACTGATGAGATTCAGCGATACCTTTCTTTCAATGTCATGGAAAACATGAAAAAATGGGGGGTAGTAAATCTGCTGAAGGCAGAATGTCAGCAGGTGCTTTACGTGCCCCATGTTTCCCATGGTTTCTGAACTCCCTCCTCGGGACATTGCAAAGAAATGGGACCCCTCCTGCACCTGCACAGGGTGCAGTCTCTACCCGGTCAGTTCAGGGTTGTCCTCTTTGGAAACTGCCCCCTGCTCCAGCGGTTTGGTCTGGAGCGATGCCCAGCTCTCTCAGGAGAACACTCAGGGGCTCCTCAAGAGTGCCCTGTGCTGCTGGCCTCGTGTTGATGTCATCCCAGGAGGAGGCAAAGGAGAAGCTCTATTCCCAGCTATTTTGACTTTACTAGTAAGCTGTAGCTAAAAAAAAAATCTCGACCTCTACTGTTTTGTTTTTAATTATTATTATCTATTGTTTCCCCCTTCTTTTGGTTTATGTTAATGTACTTAAAAATCATCAAAAAATCTATCCATCTATCTATCTATCTATCTATCTATCTATCTATATATAGAGAGAGATTTTAGGCTTTGGCACTATCATCTTACTCAGTTTGACTAAAATAGAAAATTTATCAATTCTTGAAATGGTGGAATTCTTTCCATTGGTTGCTGTGGGCAACAAATTAAATAGACCTTTTCTCCCATATTTTGTTTTGATGAAAAAAAGTCTTGTTTTTCTCTCTTCAGTAAGGACTTGTATCGCTAAAGATCCTTGTTTGCAAAGGAAGGAATAGAGAGATGACTGAACTTTCCATACTCTTTGTGAAATGAAACAAATAAAACATGATCTTAATTTGTCAGCACCAGAAACGTAAAAGATTGTCAGGTTGCAGATTTTCTTCAGAAACAAGATAACAATCTTCACTCTAAAAGTCAAATGAAAAGATCTTTTCCAAGGTTTTTGCTAAGGGAAGGTGTTATTTGAGCGATGGACCCTCCGTGATGCCCACGAGAGCCAGGGATGTCTGAAGCTGCCCAACAACGTGTCATGCAAGTCTCGTCTCGGAGTGACGGCTGATGGCTCGTCACCAGTGCATGGCAAAAATGCTATGTTGGCTTAAGCCACTTCCAGCTCCACAAATAAATTGTTTGTCAGGCGCTGAAGGTAAATCCTGAGGCCATAGTAAGTATCTCCTCCGCAGTGACGCTTGTCATGTTAGCGCTTTCCCTAAGAACCGCCTGTGGCAGAGCGCTCTTTGTAGGTCCGTGAGAATTCACCTTCAGCAGAGATGTTCCTGTGCTGCGGTTGTGATTTTGTGCTGTGGATCCAAGTCAACAGCTGTTCAAATCGCGGGGAGTCTCTCTGTTGACTTCACTGGAATTTGAAGGGAGTTTTTGAGCTCTCTTTAATCATTGCCTAACTCAGGGTGTATTCCAGAAGATATGAATGCAAATGAAAAATATTTTGGAAGTTTTATAGATGTGCTAACTACTCAACTTGCTATTACATATTGTACTACAAAGTCCTGTTGATCCAAAACCACTCCAGTCTATGTCCATATAACAGCTATAATGAGAACAACCTTTGGTTACAATCTAAAGGAAGTGAATACAGCTGTCTGAGAAACTGTGCCACTTAGGATTTGAACCATGGTAGCGCTCTCGTGTGTTTTATACTATAGCAACATCATTCCACTGACTTTTTTTCCCATTTTGTATTTCTTCTGCATCGTTTAAATTTTTAAGAATCTGTAAAAGTTTGGAAATAGCTCTGCATTTCGTTCACTAGTTCATTTCTATGCTGTACTGTTGCAAAGATAACCATTTTCCAAAGTACAGATCCTGTACTGCATTTTCCTGCTTTTTGCAAAGACAACTTTTACGCTTAGTACAAATATCCTTCTGTGTTACATTACAGTGTAGTTTTCAGCACGTCACTCTAATCACAAATTCTTAAGGATAGCAAATGTAAAACGGGAGAAACAGTTCTTTTTTAAAAAAGAAAAAAGTAAATAAATAATTGAAAGTATCTTTTTTTCCTTGTAATGCGTTGTCAGCTGCATTCAGAGCTCATGAATTAATTCTGAGCTTTTAAAATGGAAAATCATGGCATCTACTCAATTTTATGTGTTTGAAAACATCAGAGTTTGGCATGTTTGTGTATTCAAAGTGCTGTCAAATCACAGAATCCTGTTTGGAATCTTTGAAATCCAAAAGAAATCATATTTTTGTTTTTTTGTTTCTTTGTTTAACCTTGTTGTCCACCAAACAGTCAAAGGCCATCATTGGGTCTCTTGAGGTGTCTAGCAGATAACATTTTGGCCTGGTAGTCTAGGATTATTTATTTAAATCCTAAAATTAGTCTAATTGAGTTAGTCTTTGGCAAAATGTCACTTTATACTTGCCAAGTGTCATGACTTAAAATGCAGTGTGTGAGGGAGAAAAATTTCACTTCCAGTAGTATTGGGAATAACCAAGTTTTTCAAATACGTGTCCTTAATTTTATTTGTTATTAGGCAAGATAAGTGTTTGTAGTGTTTTTTATCTCATTATTAATAAGCTAATTAAGCATCAAGTCAACACAGTGATTATTTTTCCTATTTAATAGCAAGACTGAATACAAATGCCTTTGAAGTAAAATTTAATAGTTAAGACTGAAATGCTACATATCTGACCTCAATGTCCATGTAGAAAATTTCCCTTTTAAATCCTTTTTTTTTTTTTTTTGCGGATTTGCCCAATCTTGATTTTTACTTTCTCCACTTTTTCAAGATAATTCCCTTGTTTGTCATTTACCCAAATATGAACCAACTTCATCAATGTTTTGTCTTTTTTGAATGTATAAGTACCTGTGCACAGCAAGGAGATGTAGGGATACGGATGGGAGTATTAATTTGACAACTGAGGGGTACGATCCTTAATAATTCGCTTTTTTGCCAAACAGTTATTTAAGCTGCTGTATTGCCAAATCTTTTCCGTGTTAATGTTGTAGATATCTCCTTCCTTTGGTGAGTTCACAGTCCCATATTTTAATGAATAAACAGATGAAAACAGATGATAGCGTAAGTGAGCGGGAGAAGCATTCTGTGGGTTGACAGTTAAACCAGGGTTCCCATTTACAGCCAGTCTACAGGATAGGAATTATTTGCAAAGAATTTGATAACTAATTGATAACACTTGCTTGATTTTAGATTAAATGATGTTTTATGATTGTCCTCCTTAGGATGTTTTATTTGTTGTCCTCCGTGTGTTTTGATCCTAAAGTGAAAGTGCAAATTCTGTTTAACTGCAGTGCAGGATTTAGAAAGTAGAACTCTTCTGGGGAATGTCTATTCCTTTTTAGGTTATAAAGAGAGAGCTGGTAGTACTCTTGAATTATATGTGTCCTGTCTGTATGGCTCATTTATTTGATAGTGAGTGGCCTATCACTTGGGTGCTCTATGTTTTTAAGTTGCATTTCATCTGGCAGTCCTGATGATTAAAAAGATCTGCAGAAGAACATTTGTTACTTGTTAATTTTATGAAAAGCTTCCAGGCACTTTCCATTTTATCCGCAATTTGCTGCTTTTGGATAATACATGTTATCTTTATAAATCCAGAAGTATTTTCAGTTGTTTTAAATGGTCTTGCAGAACGTAAGAATGGTCATGGGAAAATTGAAAAGGAGCAAACAGAGGATGGGGTGAGATACTCAAAGCAAAATTTAAATTGATTTAAAATGAACTTGACAAGAGCTTCAAGAGTAATCACCTTAGACTGTAATGAAGCCCCTGGGCTTCCATGATCAACCTCCGATCTTGACCTTAGAGAATGTACCTAGGTACAAGAATCAAAGATTTAATTCCAATGCTCCTGCTTCAAAAAACACTGTGTGTATTCTACACTGGACTAACAGAAACAGCACATAGTCAAATGGTTACCCCTTTTATTGAAATACCAAACAGCTATAAAGTGTTCTGTAGATATCCAGACATGTCTTCTTCTGAAAAATAACCGTGTCAGGTGAGTAGAAGATACAGACTGGGCCTCTTGTCCATAGGAAGTCAGAGGGCCTATTGAGCCCTGCTCAAGGTAACAAGCTTTGGGTAGCATCTCCATCGGGCTCGCTCAGGCCTTGAGACAGAAGCAGTTCTGTTAATATCCTCTATAGAGAGCAGCGCCAGTTACCTGGAATGATCCAGTGATCACAGGTATATAGCTAGAACTGTGCTCGGTTTAATGTGAGCAGTACTAACAAAAGCAGCAGTTGCTGTGCCTGGGGGTTCCTTCTGCATTCTCATCTGCTTTTGGTGGTAAGAGGAACCACAAGCCTGGTTTTTGTCCTTGTTTTCTGTCCAAGCTTCTCTCCTCTTCCTGTGGTAGCAGCAGCTCAGCCCCAGCCGCCTGTGTTCAGGCAGCCACATTCAATTTTGTCTACCCCAAAGAAAAGCCTAGAGCTGGCTCCGGGATCTAGGGAGCTATAAATGCACTTCCTTGCTCACAGCAAACTAACCCTCCTCATGTGGACAAGCTCCTGGGTGTTTATGAAAGTGTGTGCCATGTTACCTTTGCTTCAAGGGTGTTTTCACTCTCACTGTGTCTAAGATCATGGTTCGGTTGGGTGGCTAAGTGACGCGGTCACCTTGTGTGGATCGCTGCTGCTGGTGACATTATCGTACCCGGGTCACAGCTCCATGGAACTGACCCATGAGATCCATGTTGAGCTTGGAAGAGTGCAAGAGAGCTCCTGCCCTGTATAACTGCACGGGTACAAATATGAATAGTGGCTTTTCTCAGTAACCTCACGGCTGGGCAATCTAGCACCAAAGCATAAAGCAAATCGTTCTGGAAAAAGTTCTTCTGATCTGTATACAGTTAACTGAGTAAAGTTTATGACATTTAGGATATCCCATACAGAACTACTCGTAATTCCGGCGTAGCATTGCTGTCAGTGGTTGCGCTGTAGGAGAGCCATTTTTCTTGACTCTTCAGAATTTGATGCCGTTTCAATAGCTACCAGTGGGACAGAGCTCTGTCTTAGCGTGACTGTTTTGAATCAGTCAACTGAATTAAAAAGAAGCAAGTGTGTCAGAATAAATGAGTAGCAATGGAAGTTCTAATTTGCAGTTTTTACCTGTGCCTCTTAATATGCCCCTTAACCTTCAGATTTTGGATTCTTGCAATCTGTTCAAGAGCTATCCTACAGAATCATTATTTTTTTCATAAAGAAGTCAAATTTTGTGTTTTTATTTTATTTATTTATTTTTTAATGTGAGGAAAATGTAATTTATTTGCATTTTTTGCCAGACTTCATGGATGTTAGGCTAGTGTTTGAAGCAGTTACAATACGGTATTTGATTTTAAATACCACCAAACTGTAATTGAAAGCTGTGGCATTATTCTCAAGAAGTATCTCAGATTTGTGGGTTTTGTGCTAGGATATTATTCCTTCTGCCTTAGGCTTTAAAACTACTGCCAGGTAAGGAAAAAGGAGCAACTCTGGTAGAAGCCAGATCCTGTTACAGTCAACAACAAATAGCAACAGTTGCTTTTGATCAAGTTGGGGTTTTGGCTCTTGTATCTGGCAACTCAGTTTTTGCGAACTGCTTCAACATGCTGTTAGTCATCAGCTTAGCTGCTTAGCAAACATAGATCTTGATCATCACAGTCCATTGGTGCTGTGCCCTCTGCAGTGGCTTTTGGTTGAAAAGAGAATCTAATTTATAGTCTCAGACCATATGCTCAAAGTTTCCTATGGGACTGGCATTAGCAAACAGATTAAATTGCTGTGTGCCAGCCATGTCCAGTGACAGCAGATTTTCACGGGAAAAATGAACCTGCTAAGTGACTGAGATATTTCAAAAGTATGGGATACAGACTCCTCATGGGGACTTGGCCATTTTGTATTGAATTACAAGCATTCACAAGGCTTTCGGTAGTATGTAGTTCTTGGAACCCTTCAAAATCACTTAAATTTATTTTCCTAATTTTAATTTTTTAAATCTGTAGATGGCAAAAATACCCACCCTTGAAGTTTCATCTTCCTTCCTTTTTTGAAGTGCTAAAATGCATTCTTAAAGCTCGTTTTGAAATAGCTGTATTTTTTATTGTAACAAAACTATAAGCAAGAAGGAAGGAAGATTTTTCATAATAGTTTTACAATAGCAAGGATGCTACCTATCAATTTGGGAATAAAAAAACACGAACCTGTTTAGAATAAAACGTACAGATTTTCATTAGATTAGCCTTACCTTAAACAATATGCGGGATGTGACCACTGAAGCTTTCCTTTGATCTTGAATCGGATAATAGGGAATAGACAATGGATGGGGAAAGCCTTGTGAGCAAGAGGAGCCCTAACTCTCCTTCTTGTTTAGCCACCTGGGCTTACTTTCTGCTGTTCCTATAGAGACATAGCTGTAAAATGTAATAGGAGAAGAACTTAATAGGAAAGCCAGCTTAAACCCTACTTTGTAATCAGTGCGTAGCACTCGACTGACACAGTCTCAATGCTGCGGCGGCCACTGTGTCTGCAAAACAGAGGGTTCCAGACCGGGCCTGACTAAAGATCACCTAAAATGCAGTGGAATAACACAGCTAAATGCCGAACTGTGACAGAATTTCAGAGATATTGTGAGCACAGGAATCAGTAACATCGATCCAAGTGATTTGCTGTCTTTATGACACAGGAGAGAATTGTTGCGAATGTGGAAGTGGACTCCTCTGGTCACCTTCGCACAAAATTGCACTTTAATAGCAGTGATATCTTCTGCCTTGCTTGAAAAGGGGAATATCTCCTTCAAAAATACTAAAAATGGCTGTCTCCCAATTCAAAGGGATTGGAAGATTTGAGCTTAACCTCAATCAACTAAGGCCTACGGAAATCTTCCTGAATTTTGCAGTAACAAGTGTACCATGCTGGTCGGGGTTCTTAACTAGAGCTCCTTTCATGGGAACTGCAAAGGGAAGTTAGAGCATGGACTTATTCTTCAGATGATTTAGATTAATGAAAAAAAAAAAAACCCAAAAATGTTAGGCTCTGCCTCCAGCTCTCAACACTTTGGATGAAAACTTTCCTGTGAAATTTGGCCTTCAACCACGTTAATATTTATACCGTGCTTATCCCATGTAATCAACTTGTACTTCTGCTTTGCGAGGCCTTGAACAGTCCAGGTCTGACTTCTGTTCTTCCAATTGTCCTGAGTTCTCACCCGGTGAATTGCCTGCATTGATTTTCATATTGATTCCTGCTCAGATTCTTGATTTCCCCATCTGAATACCCTGTTTGTGGGTGGGTGATTCCCTTTTGCAAGGCTGATGTATGTCTGCAGATCTTTGAGGCATTTCGGTTGCTGAAGTGAACTTAAAGCACAAAGCTAATAAAACTACATTTCTCTCAGACATCTGTGCAATAGCTGAGAAAGAATTTCTCCTATTTTTGACAAGGCTACAGTGTTTTGGGTCAAAGCAGCAGTGAGACTAATGAATTTCACTGGTATGCACATATAGTCCTGTCATTTTTTATCTTAATGGTAAATGCTTTTGTGTGGAGGTGCCTACAGCTTCCCATGTCATACATGAAAATACAAGAACACAATCTTGAGAAGCAGTGTTAAGTGAAATTAAAAGCTCTTTTTAACTCTGTGCAAGATGACCACCCACACAGAAAATAGGCTTCCACATAATCTGAGCAAGTCTGTAGAATAAAAAAGGAAAGGGTGGTAAGTATCAATTCTGTGCTAAAATATTTATATAAATCTACAGCCAACTTCCAGAGGCTTTTGAAGATCAGGAATGTCTCTCATCTACCTTCTTCGACCCAAAAATCAAAACTTACTTTTGTATTAGTAGCAAAGAAAGGAACATTTTCAATGTGGGGGTAAAAAGAAAGAAATCCTTTCATCCATATAAACTGTGATGCACATTCACATGTGAAAGTCAGGAGCATTAAAGCCCAGGTAATTGGGCTTTCCGAGGATGAAGTGCAGGGGAAATCCAGTGCCAACAGCATTCCAAGTCTTGCGACACCGGTGTAACCCATACGGTAGCTGGTGGGCCTGCCTGTCACTGAATAAGTATAAAGAAGCTATGAAGTACTGAAGTAATAGGTTTCATGCTCTAATAATTAGTTTTCTTCAGTGCACTCAATCCAGTGCCAGCTTGACAGTATATGAAATGCGTGTGGGAACTGGGAATCAGGGAAGCTAATTGGGAATGAGTGGCTGGTTTCCTTGGGGAATTCGGGCTCAGAGTAATGTACCCAAACTCCAACAGGGAGCAGGATTCCTGTTGGTGACATCCTGCCACCGCGAACACCCACCTTCACCTTTGCCTTTTGTACATGTCAGCCAAATTCAACCAAACTCAGAAAGAGTTTCAAAGCTATCCTACAAATGTCATGAGGATCAGCAAAGGGGGGTCTTTTTATTACTATGGAGTAAAGTGTCAGATTTAGCTGACCATAAGTAAATATCATTGCTAGCACTGGACTGTGGTGCCATTTGGGTGGCATAGTTTATTACTGCTTGTTTGGTGACATGATTGTCACCTCATCCGAAGTGTGCTTAAGCTCGTGCACTACATTGTAACGAGTTCGAACATGAATGCTGAGGAATTGGAGGCTTGCAGATGCTTTCTGTGCAAATCAGATTGGCAATTACAGAATAGTGTTCTTAGAAAGAAAGAAAGAAAAAAAAAACATTCGTCATTTGTCAGTGCCTTTTGAAGAAAAATGCTTGTTTTTGTATTATACTCAGCTATATGATACAATCTACATAATACTAACTGCAGGAGATGGGGATTGATTCCTGTACGTAGTGTGAAGAAAAGAGATACAGGTTAAAACTTGTTCCCAAACAACTGTCCAAACTACTAACTAGGCACTAGTGATAATCTGATAAGCTGAGGAACTCAAAAGCTCATTTTAACCAACCTCACTCAAAAAATTTTTGAAATTTACTTCTGTAAGTTACATAGTTGTCTTATCAGACATCCTGCTTCTTTTTCTATTTTTTTTTAATGGAATCCATAGGAGCTTCTCATAAGTCAAATCCCCCAGAATCACATTGCATTCTTAGAGTGGAATTTCTTAGGGAAACTCCTGGTTGTGTTCTGCATCTGTCTCATGAGCTGTGTCTTGTAGCACTACTATTGAGTTCATTCACATCTTTGGGCCAGTCCAGAGCTGTTAATTTTGGTATCCACTACTTGATTCGAAGCTGTTCGACTTGGGGGTTGAAAAGAAGATGACATGTCATATTTTTTACTTAGGGGTTTTAAAAGCAGAAAATAGAGAGGAATATATGTAAGAGAGCTATTTTTATTCTCATGTGCTGATTATAGCCATGCATGTAGTAGAGACTTCCACCAGCTCAGTCATGAATATATAGCCAAAAGCATATCTGTCGCCTCTCTTGATTAGATCTGTGTGAAATGGCTGGGCTTTATTTTGCAAAATTTCCAAACAAAACATACAGCCACCTACTGGGGATGGTGGTTGTAACCAAAAAGGGACAAAAAAAAATTTTAAATTGTCTCAGATTCCTTTCCCCCATTTTTTAATAAAATTTTAATCAGGCTCTTCACACAGCAGTGAATGTTACACATAGCACATTCTGGGTTTGACTCAGCTGACTTGCTTTTAGAAGGATGAAGCAAGGAGGCAGTAAGTAGGAATGCACTGAAGAAAACCAGCTGTTGGGGATCAAGTTGTCCCCTGGTTCGCACCATGAACAGGGGAGCTTGACAGGGGACAGCGTGGAGGGGGCGGGAGCCTCCCGACCGTGCCAGGCTGATCCGAGCTTAAGTGCTTACCTCCTGCCCCATGTTGGGATAATGTCCTTCAGTTTTCTGAAATGAAAACACAATGGGATATATAAAAGATGCCAAGCTGACCTGCTTAGCAGGGCGGCAGGGAAAATTCTCTCTCTGTTTTATCTGTCTGTAGCAGTTGGTGACTGCTGAGTGATTCCGCAGATTTCCGTACATGGTGGGAGAGGAGCAGGTGTGACATGTTAATTTTAATAGCAGAAGTCAAAGATTTAGTTATCATCTGCGCAACTACTGATTATTCTTGTTCATTCAGGCTGACACAGCCTAGTTCGTGCTTTTAAAAAGGTGAGGAAATAGTTTCTGCTTTGCAGTTCAGTAATTACTTATGGCTGGTGGAGAAACAGCTTAGTTGAAGTTGCTTAATGTCAGCAGATTAACCCACCACAAAGGAGTCCAACAGATGCATTAGGTGCTGCTTCCTCGTACACAGGCTCTTTTCCCCTTCTCTTACACTGCCTTTGATCACAAAGTAGACAGAGAGCCTAGTCACGCTAACAGAATTGTGCTCTCATTATGGAAATGATCTCCAGTATGACAAAAATAGGCTGCAAATAAAAAATTTGAAAATAATCATTTTTTGATATCTCTCAGATGTCATGTGGAAAAAAATAATAATGTTGTTTTTCAAGTTGAATGGCTGAGTAGCAAAACTTCAGGGGAAATTTGTAGAATTTGCTTGAAAAAATAGTAACTGTTCTTCTCTGGGAAGTCTCAAGCTTCAATTTCAGTCTGTTGCAAGCTCTGCATTTTGATGCAGAGGCCACAACATCTTTGGAAGGGGTGAGGCAATGCCTGTGGGTGGGTGACTTGGAGCCCTCTGGACTGCAGACAGACCTGGGTATATATTTCATAACCATCACTTGCTGGATCCTGGCACTGCAGTGCCACAGTGACTGATGAAAAGGTTACGATTTTTCCAGTAAGTGTTGCTTTGCCACCGAAGGGTAGGAATCCAGCAATATGAAGCATCTAAAATGACATCTGTTAGAAGGTAACCTCTAGCTAATCTATCAACATTAAACATTAGAGCATGGAAGGCTTTTTGTAATTATTTTTTAGCTTTAACCCGACTTCTTGAGGTTGTAGGAACTGAAAAAAGCAGATGTTTCTGAGAGAGTTTTAGTTTGCTTTGTATTAGGGCTTGGGAGATGCATTTTTCATTATTGAAAGTCAGTTTGTCCAAAAAGAAAAGAAAATCCAAAAATATCTGTAATCACTTTGGCATGGAAAAGCGGGTGAATAAATCTAGCTACTATTTCTCCCAAGTCTGGCATCAAAATTACTGTGTGGGGTGTTAAGGGGAATTTGATTCATATACTGTAGGACCCGAAGGCACAACCATCTCCAAATCCATCTAGGCTCTCTCGTTTGAAGTGTCTCTGCCAGTAGTCAATAATATATCAATAGGCATCCACAGAACTAATGGAAAAAAAGGCAAAGAAGCAGAAACACTATATTCACACGGAACAGAGGACAGTAAAGCTCTTTCAGGAATTTGTGTAATATACTTTTAGAAAGCAAAACATGTGGTGACGATGCCCAGGGAGTCTGTGGGTGACTTCTCCCCCTTCCACAGCAAGTTGTGATAGGTTTGTGAAATAAGAAAGGCTGGGAAACACATTCCCCCTCTAGAGAGGCTGTTGTCATCCAGTTGTGACCCTCCAACCCTTCCCGCAGGAGCACAGAGGGGACAAACAGCGGGTGGCACCGGGAGTCCCCTGGTCCAGGGCGCGTCGGGGGGAGCCAGGAGGCCACGCGCAGCTCAGCGGCCCTTTGTGAGGCGCTCAGGACACCTTCGGAAGGTCCCTGCATCACCAGTGATGTCACAGTGCTGCAGGGACAACCAAGGGCCCCGTTGCCGGGGCTCATTGGCGCACACGCCTTGCAGAGAAGGCGCAGCCATGGCTGTCTTCTCTGTATTAGTGTGCGCTTTCCTATGTGCTTTTGCACAGGGGATTCCGATTCCCAAGGAAAGAGCAGCTTCACCATCGCGTGAAGGTGCGTACTGCAATGGGACACCTCTTCTGCCTGCTGACGTTGGCTAGGGATGAATTTTCAAGGGTCCCTCTGAGGCTGCCCAGACTGGGCACACAAGAGCATCTGCTCAGCCTCGTCCCAGCACTGCTGGGTCCTGCTCCTGACGGGCTCCTGCTCCCCTTCTCCCCAGGGCCGAGGGAGAGGGCATGAGAGCAGGAGCAGCTCCACTGAAAGGAATGGGCTGTGGGAGAACAACGGGGTGTTTCCTCAGGGCACAGCACCAAACCGCTCCAGCACATGGCATCCCGCGCGGGGTGGGATGCCCAGAGCCGCGGCTACAACGCGGGTGCCACTGCTTCGGCTCCTCACACTTCAGCCCTCCTCCTCCTCCTGCTCCCTTTGCCCTCCCCCAGCAGCACGTTTGATATCAACTCTGATGTCTGCCCTTTATTTTGCAGTCATCTTTCCCAGTGGCTTTCAGGATGAGGACTCCGGCATGGGGACTCACGCCAGAAGGTTCACAATGTTTAACATTGTGACCATTGGCGCTCCGTTCCCCTTCATCGTCTTTTCCTTCTGGCTCTGTTGCAAGAAAAACTGCAGGAAACGAAAGTAACGTTTAAAATTCACCTCCCTTATAAAGTGATAAGGTGCAAAGGAGGTCCCAGTGCAGCCATCCCTAGTTTGGCCTCTCACAGGATCAGTTGGGTTCCCCTCAGAGCGACTCCCTTCTAGTGCTGCTCCCAGCGCTGCCACCCTCCTGCTCCACAGCTGCCACAGCAGAAAGAGGGGCAGGAAGGGAGAGCCCCCGCG
>NW_010581728.1:263504-335262 GCF_000705375.1 Tinamus guttatus | reverse complement strand
GAGAGGCTTTGTGTCCATGTCTGGGTGGAACAATGTGTGGGAGAAGGGACTTGTCAGTAGGATCTTGGTCTGTCCTGACATCTTGTTTTCTTCTGCTCTTCTCCACGGTCACTTGGTAGAACAACTTCAAGCAGACAAAGGTGAGCTGCTCCCTTTCCCCTTTTTCTTTCCAGAACGGCACAGAGCCCTTGACAGAGTAGGCAGGAACAACCCATAGGCACCATCTCTCCAATCCCCATACACCAGTGTCTCATTGGGCAGCCCCTCTACTCAGCCCTGCTGAGGCCACATCTGGAGTATTTTGTCCAGTTCTGGGCTCCACAGGACAAGAGGGATGTGGAGCTGCTGGAGAGAGTCCAGCGCAGGGCCACAAGGATGATCAGGGGCCTGGAACATCTGCCCTGTGAGGAGAGGCTGAGGGAGCTGGGCCTGTTCAGCCTGGAGAAGAGAAGGCTGAGAGGGGACCTGAGCAGTGTCTAGAAGTACCTCAAGGGAGGCAGTGAGGAGGATAGTGCTGGCCTCTTTTCAGTGGTGGCCACCGACAGAACTAGAGGAAATGGCCACAAACTGAAACACCAAAAGTTCCACAGGAACTTAAGGAAATTTTTTTTAACAGTGAGGGTGACAGAGCCCTGGAACAGGCTGCCCTTCTCTGGAAGGAGACTTGGAGCTGCTTGGATACAGTCCTGTGCCACGTGCTCTAGGTGACCCTGCCTGTGCAGGGGGGTTGGACTAGATGACCTCTAGGGGTCCCTTCCAACCTTAAGCATTCTCTGATTCTATGATAATTGTCCTTGTTACTTTTTTTACGGTGCTGTATATATATTTATGATGGCAGAGTCTATATTTGGTAGGAGCCTGAATGTGTGTTGTGTATTGTTGTGACTGTGTTTTGCTATGATGAGGTGAAGCACCTACGCTGGTATTCAGCTTGTTATGGTTTTATTACTATTTCTTCAAGCAAGTAGAATATTTTTGTTTTATGACTGGCATGAGTATTTCTAGATACTGTTATTGCAGTGTGGGTTTTGAATATATTCTTGTGCGCTTGGGGAAAAATGGGTGAAACCACCTGAGACAACAGTTGGGGTCCAGACAGTCACCCACTGAAGCTGATCCACTGCTGAACAGGAAGGCATGTGCTGTGTGTATCTGTTCACTTACTCGTGTGGCAAGGACAGCAGTAAAAATACACATTTAGCATCAAAGTTAATTATATGAAAGAGATGTATAGCAATGTAGAAACTTAATTAAAGTAGTATAATTTGGATCTATTTTACTAATTTTGGTTTGGAATTCTGAAACTTGTATTAAATACAAATTTGTACTCAGATGATTCTTTTTACAGTACTTATGCTCAAAATAGAAATGAGTGGGCTGGCATTTCTTACAGAGTATGATTTCTTCCTCTCTCCCTTCCCACACTGTTCAACAAAAGTAAGCCCACGGGACAACCTACATTCAAGTTAGTTCTTTTTTTATCATATAAAAAGATGAAGCCAATCAAATACCTATGCAAATACCTATGGGAATACCTAATAATTGTGCTATGACATTATTTTATAAGATGACTTGTCAAACTTACAACCTAGGTAAGCTGCCATAGACAAACTGTCACATCTTCAGCTTATACTGTTCTGTCACCTCCATGGGGTGAAGAAACCTCAGTGGTAGGATATGGCAGAACTCTTTTCAGCAGACTGTGATTTTTTTGTTTCCATAAAAAAATCATTTTTAGTGTTATTTCATCTCCTATATTTGACTTGATCCTGGTACATGATTGGAGCAGGTACTAAGGCCTGAGAGCCATAAGCAACAATCAGCCCTGTATCACCTCTGTGTTCTTGAGCAACACTTCCTCAGAAGATTTCAGAACTTCTTTCAAATGCTTTGATTTTTTGTTTGTTTGTTTGTGTTTGATGTAAATTGTTTCATTCCTTTATTTCATAGCATGGTTATTTGCATCTATTAATTTAATTGACTGAGTTGAACTTAATGGAATTTGAAAACGAGGCTTTATTGCCTTAAACTCAGTATGCCATACAAGTGGACACTACTAAAAATGTTCTTGCCCCTTTCTCTTTCCTTATCCAAGTAGTGAGGAAGAATAGTCATTACTTTGCTAGTAGGATGCTGCAGGGAAATTAGTTACTGCTGGTAAAATTTTGAGATTGAAAAGCCTAGTCTTCTGTTGATCCCTCCTTTGTAAAGGTCCAAAGCATAGTGCACCATAAACGGCCGTGCAGCAAGTATCCTGATTCATTTTTACAAAAAACAATTGTGCTTTTCACATGTGACAGTCTGCCTGTTTGAATTGACGCCCAGAAGCATTTCATGGTTTTGGAGTTACCGTTGCATGTACCCTGACTGCTGGCTAGTCTGCCCTCCTGCTGCACAGTCCTCCCAGACCAAAGGCAACATTCAGTGCAGTTTTGGTGACTCATGATTTGTTTCTTTAATTATATACCTGAACATAAAACAAGTACTGCAAATGAATTTTTAGAGCTTTTAATATTGGCAGATTGATTAATCATTGAGGCTTATCCTTTAAGGTTTTGCTAAGTACTAGCTGCATAATATGAGTTGTCTAGAAGCCCTTTTTTGTCATAATTTAAAATCTTGTTACACAAGTCTCAGAACCCATGAGGCAGCACATCAGCAGCCCGTTTTCAGCCTCCTCCTACCTCAGGTATATTCATAGCAACACCAAGTCCCAAGGCTGCTTTTTGCGGTTCTTTCCTGTGCTGTCTCCATTGTTGCAGAAGAGTATATGGCTTTCCTAATCCCTTTATAGCATAGGACTGAGAGAGGCAACAGAAACTGGGTAACGACTCCCTAGCAGCTGCCTTAGCCTTGAAAATTTAATCTCTTTCATTGGCACTTTCATGCAGAGTCTAAAGAACCTAACGGTCTGGGCCTATGTATATAGCTACACCCCATGCTGGGCTTTGTTGCATCTCTAGTCTGCAGCTAAGATAGTGGTTTACTGCTAAGTCTTTTAAGGACCAGTCCATTGAATTATTTAAAAGTTGCCGTGTACTAAGTTTTGTAGGAAATCCTATTAAATATCAGGCTTCTAGAAACATCTCTTAAGCTTAATGATAAAGTGTTGATTTTTTTTTCCTTGAAAAAAGCTTTTATGGGCTTTCACTACTATTGCATGTTGCTGAATTCACTGTGTCATGGTTTTCTTTAAGTGACTAATGCGAGAGTTTCAAAGGGCCTAATGGAGGAAATGGAGGAAAAAGTGATCACAGTCTACATGTTACTCACAGTGATGTGCAATGTGTATAACCTGGACTTGGATTTGATTTAACATGTAAAATTATGAAATACAAAATTTGGAGAAAATTAAAATTTGGGGGAAACATGATCCCACATGCAAGTTCCCTCTTCAGTGTTAAGGTGGACTAGGTATGTGGTTACTCTGTTAGGGGTTGTTTTTGACTGGCTCACTAACAAGTAAGGACTAAAACAAGCTAAAAATCTGGTAAGTGTGATTTCATTATTAAAAAAAAGCTTTATACAAATTGGTTTTTGGATGTATGTCCCCCATACCTGAATTAAATTTAGACTTTGCTTTCCTGGGTCTTTTTATCTTTTTCTTGGGTTTATGAAGGAGTTCACTGTTATCAAAAACCATCCCCTTATGCTGGTAGTCAGACTGTGATCAGTTCCGCTACTGATTTTCTCTTTGATAAATCAACTAATCTAATCTCTTTCCTGTAAAAGTTTTCCATATTATTGAATATATTCTTTGCTGTTCCAGAGCCTTTAGTCACTCTAAAGTGTTTTTCTTTTTTCTTTTTTTTTTTCCCTTATAGTAATAGTCTTAGCATCATAGGTCTGTATTGCGGTGATCATCATAAACAAGGTAATACAAAGGGAAAACTTGTCAGCACACTGACTTAAAACTTATTGCAATAAGGAAGAACATATTTTAAGGAAATGCTTTGAACCACTTGAATGTCAGTGGTCTGGTAATACTCGGGTGGGAGTGCCAGTCCTGCTAATAGCCTCGTCACCATATGGCCTCTGCGTTGCTTTTTTCTCTCATTTGTTTAAGGAGGATAATATTGGCCTTACTGAGTTGTTACGTAGATTAATTTGTTAACATTTGCACAATTCTGTTGAGTATCACACATTTTATTAATTCTTGGAATTATTATGATTTTTATCATGGCTTTATCATTTTTAATTAGGAGATTTGGAACATGAACAAATAACTCCAGCATATGCAGAAGCTTCTGTGACAGCAACTGATTAGTCATTTTTGATTTAGCATGCAAATAACATGTGAATGGAATTTCAGAGAAATCTTTCATCTCTGATATTTGAGTTAACTCAATTACAGTTCCTGCTCAAAAATGAGGGGGAAAACTTAATTTGGAAAGTGAACCCCTGCTGTGCCAGGTGAGAGAGCTCATAAAGCACCGATCCGGGGGGAAAATGGGCCTGCTGCGGTAAGGGATTCAGCTGCTTCTGTGTAGCTGAACATTTGTAATTGTTTGTCTTACAAACGTTGGTGAGCTTGGAATACGGCTGAGTTAAAGACTTGCTGCTATATTTAGCCGTGTTGTTCAGCATTTGGGACATCAGTTCCACATCTGTAGTGCTCTGAAGCGCATGGCAGAAGCTCAGCTAACCAGCACATTCGTAGTTAGCTGCCAACAAGCTCACAGCTCCTGGTGTGGGAGGGCATGCATTTTTAATACAGCTGGTAATTATAAAGCAATTATTTCAAGGCAGACTTAGTTGATGAATGAAGTTACATTATTTACTTGAATATACAAATAAGGGCCTGGGTGGCCTCGGTGGCATTTAAATATAAAATTGAGTTACATGAGTCTACACCAACTTGAATAACAATAACCAGGCAAGGAGAAAATGAGCATTAACTTTTTCAACCTTCTCATCACCCTATGCATGATTCTCCACCATAAAATGCAGGAGGGATAGATGAGGCTCCTCCTGGAACAAGGTTGCCACCTCAGGAAGGCAGGTGGCCATTTGAGGTGCGAGCCTGTGCTTGCATGTGCCGCTTGAGGCACGGAGTAGCTGGTGCTACTTCAGTTTCCAAATGAGTTAGATGTAGTCAAATGCACGTGTGAGCACTTCGCTGGCTTTATCCCCAGATCACCATTACACTGGTGATCACAAAAGAAACAGCAGGTAATCGCCTGGCCTCCCGTAGGCAAAGAGCTCTGCTTTCAATCCTGCATTGACCATTCGGAAGCAGCTGAGTATCTACTGCTTGCAGCAAAAGGCCACTGCTCCAGGGACAGCATTGCCAGCTTTGCTTTGCCTTCTCTGTGGCTGCATTTGTCTTTTGTGAAGCCCTCTGATGCCTCTTTATGCAGACCATGAGCAAATAGATGGGATGCAGTGGATTTCTGCAGAACATTTAAGAGCTTCCTGCTATCTCCTCTGTTGCTCTCACCATTGGAGATAGAGCCAGCAGCCAGCTGGGCTAGATGGGCTACCCACAGGGCTGCTGATAGTTTTTGAATGGCCATGCAGTTAGGACACGTTTCAGAAAGAGACAGGCTGGTCTTTGTCATGTATGTTGCGGTTTGATGAGGGGGGCAAATTTGGTAAGAGGTGAATCCCCTGCGTTCCAGCCGATCCTCGAAGGCCAGAGGGACTGGGGGTGGCTGGACTCGTCTCTTAATAGGGATACCCCATACTGTGTTAGCTCTACGCCCAACTCCGGCAGTATGGGATTCATGGACAGTCTGCTGACCGTCGGGCCGATCGCCTTCCTAGGAGCGAATCGAGTTCCCAAATAGTGTGATCAACCACAACCTCGACTCTGGCAGTATCAATTCACTGACAGCCTGTCGACTGTAGGTCCAGTTGCCTTCAGAACAAGTGGTCGGGTTCACGAATAGCACAATTTATTCAATGTAACATTTGGAAAACAGGTTTCGGATGCCAGTATAGGAAATTCTCTACTACAGTGTGGAGTTCTTAGCTAATGCCTAGTGTACAAATGCACAGTCATCACTCACCCAGAAGATGGGAGAGGGCTCTCAGTCTTGAGGAGTCTCCTCAGGCAGCGTCCTGACCCGAGGGGAAGAAAGGGCTTCAGCCTGTCAACTGACCCAGAAGTTACGATGGAGTCTTCCCTCTCTCCTCTTCCTTCTTCCTCAATTCCTCTTTCTCTGTTCTTACCATCCCATTCTTCCTTCCTAGTTCTTACCCCATTTTTCCTTCCTACCATATTGCTCCTTAGTTCACCTTTTATATATTTTCTTTTACATTTAGGTGGAGCTTGAATGACTCTGGCCATGTTTACTTTTGTTATTCATTGATTTTAAAAAGTCTCCCAAGTTAATCGAAAATCTAGAGAGGATGCTCAGTGAGATGGGGTTGTGTGTTGGTATTACAATGAGATTAGAAGGAGGAGAGTTTGAGCAAAGCCTGTCATAAGGAACTGATCTGCCACCATTGCTGGCCTAGCACCAGGCATCACACTCTGTGGCTTCTCAGCTGCAGGGTAGCACGAGGCTGACCTGCAGGGAGTCAACAGTTTGGCCGCGGTGCCTTCGCTCCGCTCCGTGCTCCATTCACTCATCATCTGCGCGGCACCATCATGTTATCCCCTCCATGGGAAAGCCATTACACGTTAGTGTGTGCTAGGAGGGCAGACTGTGTTGCCAAGGGAATCGTGGAGAAGTAGATTCCACACGAACCAACCTTCCTGGAAGTGGTAGCTGTCTCTCACCTCAAGCAAGCCTCTGTAATCCTATAACATCGGTTAGGTTCTCTTTTTCTCTAAGTTCCTCTTTCTCAAGCAATTCTCTCATAATGTAAAAGTGAATTAAATCATTGGCTCTTGCAGCCTCCTTCCTGGATAGTGCACTTGCGTTCTGCTGTCTGGCTAGGTCTGATGGTATCAGCTTCCTGGGACACAAGGAATCTCGCTGTCCCCAAACTAGGGTAGAGATGCTGCTCTTCCTTTCTGAATGGGGTTGGCATTTCAATTCTGAAGTGAGAAGAAACTGAGATCTTTCACATTTTTCATGGAAGTGAGGGAAAAAGCTATTCTTCAAAATGGAAGAAAAATCAGGCGAGGAATTTGAAATCTCTGACCAAGCACAGCCTTGAATCTGGGTTCCTCTGCCCACAGGAAAGTGCTCCAGTGATGAACCTGTCGGCTACTCTCTTCACGTTTGGCCTGCTGACAGAAAAAGCCTTTCCTGACAAAAGTGTCCATAAGAACCAGTGTGTTCCTATGAAAAGTTTTTTTCCAATAGATTAACATTTTTGAGCAAAATCCCTCTCTATTTGTCAAGTTCCTAAGCTGTTCCACTTCCTTGTGCTTTATGAATATAGGCATGACCAGTCTCAAAAGTAGTTCTAGCCCAGTTATTAACACAATGAATGTAGGGGTTTTTTTTGCTTGGAAAACCAGACTTTTATTTTTCTTCCTTCTTTACCAAGAGGATGCCATTCTTTTCAATTAGTAGTAAGTGATGCCACTAAACGTTATCTTTTTATCACTTTACCACTTTTGAATGGAAAAAGAGGGATTAGAGGATAGATAACCCAAATATAAAACTGCATTGCAAAAATGTGCTTGTTTTTGTTTCCTCCTTCTCCTCGTCTTCCCTTAAGTGCACTGCAGTTAGGACAGGAGGATGTCTGGTCCAGCCGTCATGGAAGCCTGATTTATAAGTACAGTTTTGAAAATGAATATATTATGCTTTTTATAGCTACTGTCAACAACTACCAGGACAGAACAACTTGTGCATTTGGCATGGGAATCCAATGTCAAAGCTCAATTTAAGAAAACATTCTGCTTTCTTGGGCAACTGTCAGAGGTAACAACTGAATTTGGCCTTGATTTAATGTTGTCTTTCCAAATTCACAGCAAAACAACTGTCTGTTTGCAACACAAGTGGAAAAAATAGGTGAGGAAGAGTGAATTAAGGAAGAGCAGTGGCACAGCAGGCTGTATTCCTGATAGTGTCATGGTCTGCTGTGGCTTTTCAGTTGAGTTTTCTTTGCAAGTCAGATGGGAGGATGGTTTGGTGCAAAATGGTTTTCTTGACCCATAAAAATGTTTGAGACTTTGAATGCTATTTTAATTTGCCCTGAAAGGGAAATGAGACCTGCGAGCTTAAAGGGTATTTTCTCTTGTTTCATCTCACCTCAGAAAGGTGAGAAATGCTAGGATGCAGAAGAGGGGATTGATGGTGGTGTGTGTGTGACATGGATTGTCATCTTGGTGTGGCCCTACCTGGACATTAGGATAATTAGGATAAATCTGGTTTCCAGTGCGTATGAAGGCACCAGCAACAGGATCTGAAGCACCACTTATTTTAGCATACACTGCTGTTGCCACCAATAGGGCAGAGTCAGATGGTTTATTAAATACATCCCTATAATAGAAAGCTTTTCATCAGCTAGCAGGCAAGCAAATTACTGACATAGATGATGTGTGAAGAGATGGACAATGTAACACACTGGGGTGGGAGAGGGAGAAAATACCAAATTACCGGTATTGAGCTAACTAGTGTAGTCAAGTTGTGCCTCTTGTTTGACCTATGGGTTTTCAAAAAGAGAATCATTACTTTTATCACAGATTTTTCTGACCTACAGCTGATGCTGGAAAGGCACCTCATTAGACTGGCAGCAGCGTGTGCTCAATGCATGGGAAAAATATTGTCACAAGTACTTCACCTGCCTGCCCTCTCTTTTGAACTCTAATGGGAACTTAACTTCAGTTCTAAAAGTAATTATCTCTTTATTTTAGCATCCTTGATACCACTGGGCAAAGGCGCCCCTATTCCCTTCTCTCCCTGTATGCACTGGACATCTTTGTATAATCAGATATTTTGTATAAGCAGATGCATACTGTATCCTAAATCGAGATATGCCCTCAATACTCTGTTTTCAGAAATAAAATGGTTTTAACCTGAAACAAAAGTTTGGCTAATACTTTATTTTCCTGTTTATTCCACACTAATTTAAAACGGTATTTGTAGCAAAATCTCTTTTGCTTTGTGTGTGTCTTTCAGTGGATGTTTTCTTTAGTTTCAGTTTTTCCAGGTTATCCAACAACTTGAATTTATGCAGACTTCAAAAGCCCTGATTCTTGAAGCTGAGACATGTAAGGACCTGTGTGTCCATGTGAGCAAACATGAAGAATCAGAGCCTGCATCTCGAAACCTTTCAAGGCTGAGACACTAAGCAGGAGGATATTCTGAAACTTGGAAAGCTGATTTTCTATTTACTTAGATTGTGAAACCGAATTTTGCACAAAAGGAAGATAGTGAAAAAAGCTATTTTTATACAATAGATTGTTTTTCTGATATATTGAGCAATTGAGATAAAATGTCAATGTCAGTACTGTGAAAGGAGCCTAATACTAATCAAACTGAAACTGTCTACACGTGCTTCAACACTTTGTCATCAAAACAGACGTGATCCTGTGAAGTGCTTTTGTTGCATTTTTTTCAGTTAGTACAAGATATCACCAAAACATATCTATTTTCATTTCATGAATGTAGAAAAAATCATTTTTTCCTCTTATTTCAGAGAGTGATCATGCTGTAGAGCATGATTAAATTAGTCCTTGTGCTTACCAGATCTAAGTCCTACTTTTTAACTCACATTTTTAATGGTATTTTTCTTACAATTTTGATTTACTGCAAGAATCCAGTAGTTACTGTTACCTTATCATCCAATACTGTTTTTTTTTTTTTGATTTTGCCTCTGATTGGCCACTGGCTTTTCCAGTGCTGTATTGCACTGCCATCCTAAGCAGTGGTTCCCGTGCAAAACTCTCTCTTCTAAAACAACAGATAGCCTTGTGCCTTAAAAACTATGCAGCTTAATGAGCAAGTATATAATGAGCAAGCCTTCACCCTGTGCTAGCCCTGGGCTATTAGAGCTATTAGCCCATGTCCATCCGCATGCTGCTAGTGATGGTGCTGCCTCTGGCCTCATTGTTCCTATTGTAGCGTGGGGCGCTCTGGCCATGGACAGGTTGTGTTGTGCTATATGAACAACAAAAACAGAACCCCTGCCCCAAGGAGATGTAAAATGTGCTCATGAAATGAGAGAGATCACACAATTATTGACAGGTAGCAGGCGCGGAGGAAAACGAGATGCTGCTGGGGAGCAGAGGAGGCAGCAGGCTCCGTAGCTAAGGTCCCAGCCCTTCTCGGCTCTCTTTGACTTCACAATAAATATGTTAACATAAAAGCCTGTAAAAGGATTTTCACTAAGGACATGTTCAGAAATAACACTTGCTCTAGCAGAAAAGGATATGGGTTGTGATCTCCGGGCACTGTTGCAATGCAAATAATAATAAATAAGGTAACAATGTCCCATCTGTATTCAGTTCAGGAAAGGAAGATGAGACAGAAGAGTGTTGTGATTCTTGATGTTGTGCAGGCCGTATTAAGGAAATGTTGCAGACCCATGTTTTCATCATTGTGTGTGGGACTGTCAAGTGAGGTACTAAGAGTTGCTCTAAGCAGTCTAACCAGTTGTGCAGAGGTTGCTGCTGGATGGGGCTCTGCAGTGCCTCGTAGGCACCTTGAGTCTTCTCACCCCTACATGCACCTAAGCCTGTAGCACCTAAGTCCCTTCGAGGGCTTCGGAATTCGCATTTTGTGTGTGTGTGTGGTTGTCTTTTTTTGTGTGTGTTTTTTTTCACTTTGCCTTTCTGAGTTTGGTTGTATGACACTTCTTCAAATGTGGTCTAACAAGCTAGCAAATGTATTGTTGGTTTAGGAAGGTTCCCATTGGCACCTTGGGTGTTTCTGAAGAAGGATGCATGAGGTTGCAAACAAAAGGAAATGTTCAGTTGCCTTGTGGAGACAGCGTGTATTTAGAGAGTGTTATATTTTGACTAAAATCCTTGAAATAGCTGTCTTACCCTCTTTAGGTGGGTTTAAATTAGAAATCACAGTGATTTGAGTTTTTCTTAGTTTTGCATTGCCAGGATGGCTTTCGCTCTTGCTACTCTTGCAATAGCACCTTCAAAATCCTCCCACTGTTGGACTCTCAGTGTTTCAGCATAAAGCACTCTCTGCCCCAAGGAACTTAGTCAAAAGACTGGGGAAAAAAAACAGGAAAGTAGCTCAGACTGAGGAGCTGGAGCTGCTTTCCTACTGCAGGGCTCTGGCTACTCCAAGGAGGCTCTGGTTTACCTTAAAGCACAGGGCTGCTGTTCTCATGAGCAGCAAAACTCACGGGACAGCAAGGTCAGGGTTACATCTGGGGCCGTAACCTCATCCATCAAACCTGAGACATCTGAGAATCAGACTTGAAGCATTTTTTTCCCAGGCCAGTCTTGTACCAGCCCATTCTCAAGCAAATATTTACAAGGAATTTGTAATGATCAGATTCATTGCAGTTACAAGTCAAAGGCAGCAATTAATTCTATAGCAAATAAGGCTTATGGTCTGGAATCAATACAGCTTTCTAATTCTTAAATTATTTGTTTTATTACTTTTTCCATTTATCTGGAGGCTGATTTCAGTAGCTTTGGTTAACAGTGATACAATTTCTTTTCTTTCTGTAGAGTTTATCAGCACTTGGGAGGAGAGGAAAGCTCCATGTGCTTGTGAACGTGCACGATCAGAGGGAAAAAATTACTCCGGGCAAATCCTGGAACAAACCACAGGAGTCATGCAGTTGAAATCTGCCTGTCAGCTGTGCAGAGGAGCAAAGCCTGCCGGTGCCTCCCTGCCCAGTGCCGGATCCCTGCCAGAGCTGCCTGCTGGAGCCGGGAGCGGGAGGCGGCTGCCCATGCCGCCGTGCCCAACGAACACGGAGCTGCGGCCGTCCCGGGGAGGAGCGCGCTCGCACCGCGGCTACTCCCTCTTCCTGCTGCTGCCCGACTGCATGGGCACCCTGAGGGGTTTGTTGTCTGACCTGTGAAGATTTTGCATGGATTAGAGACCTTTTAATCTGCCTTTGTTTCATTTTCCTCTGCCCAGCTCTGTGATAATTCACACAGAGTAGATGTTACTTGGATAACTAGACTTTCAAGCTAGCTGGTCTTTATCTGCCATTATATATTGATTCTGTAAAAAAGTCTCAGCTTCCTGCACAAATAGGATGCTGTGTAGGATTTGTTGCAAGTGCAATGGTGGTGTGTTCTGTTGTATACACAGTTGCTTTGTGTTTTTCCAGCTTTTGTGCCCAGTTTACCCTTCGGTTTGTATTTATGCATTGTATGCTATACTGCTTCGGCACCTGGTGGCCAAACCTTCAGCTGGGTGAGTCAGCAGAGACCTCAGATGTAAGCTCTTTGGCACAGTTTGCTTTATCAAGTCCATTTCCAGGAGTAAATTGTTATTTTAAAATCAACTTTTTAACATTCCTGAAGTTTACATTTGGATGGTTACCAAGCAAAAGCTTCAGCAGTGAGAACTGCTAGTTATGATCTGTCATTCTTAATGTGAGCTGCAAATGGAGCTGCTGGAAAGCTCTTCCTGTGCAGAATAATGGAGCCTCCAGTGCTGTTTCAGCCCAGTGCTAGCGAGGCCCCGGGATGCCTGCACTTGTGGTCCCCCCTCCTGGCTCGTAGCATGCCCTCTGCATTTCTCATTCTGTAAGGACGTTATGGTGAGCATGGAATCTGCGCCTAAGGTTTAATTAAATGTAACAGTGAATGTCATTTCAGTTCTATGAATGCACAGCTGCTATACCTTGCAGAATGAAGCTCCCTATTCTGCATTTCCAGAATATGCTCCTGCATTTTTGTATCTTAAAAAAAAAAATTCTTCTTTTTGTAGGCTAAGGTAGTATTTGGGGGTGCTCAGATGGATGCTCAGGAAGTTTCCCTGCACAAGAATCGAGGCCCAAGGGCCAGCTCGACTTGCTGCAGCTCCACACGAGCTGCTGGGGTCCCAAAAATCGAAAAGAGCTTCACTTAGTGCTGTGCTGTCCTGGCCTCGTGCATTGAGGTGTCTCTGCACTGCACTCGCTAGTGTTTCTGTGTCTCAGCTGGATGCAGACCCGCCTGGGTGTATCTATGGCCAGCACGTACACGAGTCATGTTTTGCCCCTGGAAAAGAGGTCATTGAAATTTCTGAAAGGCACATATTCTCTTATTAATACTGCTTTAAATAAGCATAGTGGCAAAAAGTACTGTTCTGGATAGGAGCTGGGTTTACCCGACAGCTTTCCGTGGTGTGGGGTTATTTTAATTAATTTAATTTAATAGTTGAGCACACTACCTTAATTACCTTAAAAAAAACCCAAAACCAAAAAACAAACAAAAGAAAAAAAATAGAGATTGACATGTGGGTAGTAGTCTTACAAACAAAGAAATTTTTAAGGTGACTAAAGTCCTTATCCGAGAATGCAGTTCCTTTACCACTTCCCTGTTCTCATCCACCCTGCTGGGAGCCCACTGGAAATGAAGAGCTTCCCCAGGTGGATGTTGCTTCATTCACGCAAGGTAGCCACCGAGTTCTTGATTTAGCTGGTTCAGTTGCAGTTCCCGTTAGGACCCTTAATGCTTGTAATGGAATGTGCTAATGGAAGAGCCTTGCTGTAGCTGTGTGTTCCCACGCTGCGCTGTGCTCCCTGCGAGACGTGGAAGCAATGGGTAAATTCCGCTGCATGTAGTACGTGCTTTCCACTGTCAAAAGAGAGCGAGAGAAGTACCTGCTTCCCGCTTTCCTGGGAGATTATTAGCTTCCTGATGAAATGAGCTTGTTTGTCATTTTAAATTGCAACATCAAATGAATGATCAGGCAGGCTCTTTGTTACAGCTACAACACACGAACGAGCTGGTCATAGTTCCAGCACGTATATTAACTTCTGCAGCTGAAACAAATTTGTCCGAGTGTCTCTGTCTCAGCTGGCACCAGCTCTGCTCTTCCCGCCACGGTCGCTTGTGTGGTCTGTTGTGCACGGAGTCTAGTGCCTGTCGCTGTGTGCAGCAGGGATGGGCGAGCAACAGCAAATGCAATGCTATGAGCATCCCAAATGGCCTGAGAGCAGCCTAAGTTTGCTACCCAATTTATTATAAACACAGCT
The DNA here is from genome assembly GCF_000705375.1 of Tinamus guttatus. The sequence continues at coordinate 321,249 of NW_010581728.1, read as the reverse complement.
GTATCTCTTGGTGGCTGTGTCGGCTGGAGGGGATATCGCAGCTGAAAGGGCAGTTCTGAGCCTTGTCTCTCTTCAGAACCCATGGGGCATTGGGAGACGTGTCCACAGCGTTTCTCCACTGAAATCTGTCTGGCTACTAACCGGCTTAGCCACCTTTCAATATTTTTCCAGTATAACCATTCACTTTAGTCACTGGCATCCATGCATAGTTGTTTCATCATCTTTCATCATAGTTGTTACAATCATCTAAATATTTCCAAGGATAATTTCAGAAAGTGAGGTTTTTGCAAGAGTTTCAGCATTTATCTAGGTAAATAAATGTACACAGGTGTGCAACTGAATTCAGGTTCAGTGTTTTTTTGAATTGAGAAGAGGTAGAAAGAGGAGACATTTTTAGTATTTCTCCCATCATTGCCTCTCATGCTCTTTTCTACACTGTTCTCTTTTGAGAGTTTCAGCAGCATTACAGCTGCATTGTCATTTCCACATCATGCAGCACCAAAATTAATTGCATTACATTTTTATTTCACTCTAGCATTTTGAATCATTAATTCCAAATTTCTGCAGGGTCTCGGAAGGTCCCTCCTGGAGACAAGTTTGCTACCAGGTCGAGAGTTCTTCAGAAGGACAACACTTCCATGCTTGTAACAAAATGTGCATCCCTGACACATGTATCCCTTTATAAAAATGTGGCAATAAGAATGACCATATAATCGCAATGTATTCATAAATGCCACTGTGCCATTCGTATAGCATGAATATGAAAAGGAGATTCATAGAAATATGTCTTATTGGCCAAACGTGCAAGCTATGTGCTCGAGAGAGCAGTTCTGAGCATCTTCATCACTGCCTGGGCATCCTGTAGGATTTCTGCTGCAATCTAATGCTATTCTTGAAAGGTTCCTACCGTAGCATAAGCAGTTAAGCAGCTATAGCTTAATGCTCTTAACGTTTGCCCATATGTGTCTTGCATTATATTTAGCAAGCAAAGGACTACTTCCAGCTATCACCTCGGCAGTCAGCTATGGAGAGAATCTCTAATGGAAATTTCTCTTTTATCTGAATTCTGATTAATATTATTCATTAAAAAAAAAGTACACCTGCCTACATCCTGTGTGCAAGCAAATTTCTTCAATTATCCTGGACTTTATTCTAAAACAAGCAATTCTTGGCCAGATTTCTGTATCACTATCCATTCAAAAATAAAAAAAAAGAAAAAAAAAAAGAAAAATGCCCCATTTGAGGGTTGCTTTCTTAAATTGCCACACTTCTGTATTAACACCAGATCTTGGACATCCGTCTGGCAGTAAGAGGGCTTTTATATACAGTTTGCTCTGTGTTTCCGTTTTCTGACTTGCCTCTCATCAGGAAGTAGATGATATAAATGGGGTTTTTATCCTGCAACTTGAGTGATTCCTGAGAAGCATTTTGGTGTGTGTGCATTTTTCTAAAGCTGTGCACAACCTCTTTTCCTTTGATTCTTTTTCCCTTGCCGATAATGAAAAATTGAACACTCCAATATAATCAACTGTAAATCAGCATTATCAGCTAGTTTACAGTAGATAGTGGGTGTAGGAATTGTAGATTTAAATAATGAATGATCATTTATGTTGCTGTTGTATAAATGAGGCAATGTCTGGCCTTCGGTAGGTTTCGTCTGAGGCCTTTTTCACTGCAGTGGGAGGGGAGACAGAGCAAAGCACAATGCAGAAACATGTTTCTGCCTCTGCCTTGAGCAGGCGGGTCAGATTTCTAACCACATCAGATTCCCAATTTTGTGGAGCACACCTCAGGAACACAGTGTTTACAAATGAGTTTTATACAGAATTAGAAAAAGAAGCCAAATGAAGAGGCAAGAGTTCAAATTACTTAACTTGCTGCAAGAGATGAACATGGCGCAGCCTGTTAAGCTGTTTTATTCCATTAGTTCAGTCTGCTGTTGTTTGCTGTTGGAAAGCTGCTGCCTCGATCTCTATAAAACAGGAGGGCTGTTTTTGCTTGCAACCATAATTTTGGAAGAAAAAAAAAAGATTTATGACCTTCATGATTATTTAACTATTTTTCCTTATACATTTTTAATAAGGCCTTTCATCCCTTATAAATGGTGGTAATTCCTGTGCTCTGGTCTCCTGTAGAATTTGAAGGTGATTCTTAAAGTAGGTCACTATTTGCTCATTCTCATCTGGATTCTGCCTGGATTACAGTGGGGTAAATATACTTCATCGTTCAACAGCATCACCACAAGGCTTGAAATACCCGAAATAGAATGAAGGCTTGTTAGTGAGTTACTGATATGACACAGAGTTGGTAAATAAATCTTATGCCTCTGGTTAATCCTGGGGAACAGGCTCTACAAATAATTTCGTCCTTTAGCACAGAACAAAGGTACGTCCCATACCACCTTGGAGAACTATCCAAGAGAAGTTAAGGCATTCGCTGCCAGCTTCCAGCTTACAAAGACTCTGTAAAGGCCTTAACGCAACGGGGAACTCAGTCTTCACTGAGTTAAAAAAATCCCCAGACTTTTCATATTCCAGTCTGTGTTGTTTTGTCACTACACCGACATCCAGCAGACCTGGTTGGACTTCCTAAGGAATATTCCGATACATCAGAAATACTATTTTAATGAAATATTGTGAGGAACTATAATCTTGGACACAAAAAGCAATCTGTAAGACTGCAAAGTTTATATATGCATATATATGTAAACATATATACTCTCATTAATTCAACTCTGTTTCATATCTAGATTTGACACTAACATTTTATACTGTCATACACCTTTAGTCCGTACTTTTTCAGGGAATATTGGCCCTTGAGAAATGTCTGAGTATTCAAGCCAACAGGGCAGTGCCTCTGTACCACCAGGCATACTAATGCAAAGAGAAAGTATGGGCTTTTATCAGAACAAAAGCACAGTAGAAGCTGGTTGATTGCCCCCTCTAAGTGTGTTAGAATGGGAATTTCAAAATCCTGTTGACAGTTTCCAGGTGTGGGTGTGCCCCAGCCTTGGTGTTTCCTCTTCCCACCGCACGGGTACGTGCTGGAAGTGCCCGTGGCGCGGCAGGCCCGGCCGCTGCCATCGCACTGTGTGTCAAGCGCATTTGCGGGCGGCAGCACAGGGCCTCCTTCCCCGAGTCCCATGTCTCCTGCTTGGGTTGTCTCATATCTCGCAGCTTGGAAACTTGGCAGCTCTTCTTTCATTTGGGGCACTCGTAACAGCTCTCTTTCATGTGGGGTCTCTAGGGCCTGATGTTCTAGCTGGGATCAGGCTGGAGGCTTCCCTTTGATGGATGTGGGAATTTGAGGCCATTTCTGCTTCTCAGCGCAGCCTTTTGCGATTTTGGTAGGGATTTAGTATTTTCAAAACCTGTATCTTTTTGTCAGACTTACAGTCCGAATGTTTTTTAAAAAAATGTGTACCCACATGCCCGTGCAGAGGCACAAATATGCAAACTGAAAAACCTTAAGGATGTAATGAAATACATCATTATGAAATGAAATACAAGTAATGATGTAACTGAAAACTGAAAACCTTGTAATGATGCTAGCCTGGCATGTATGTGCTCTAAACGTAATCAATTCCATGTCAACATAAAATTGTTCTTAGTTATTGTCAGTCTCATTTTAAATACCTGATACTGATATCTGTGCTGTCAGTATTCTTGTGTTCAAAATTGTTTTGCCACTGCAGCACCTGAGTTGTTTTTATTTGTGTAGCGCTGTTGTGAGCATATACCGTGGTCTTGTATCTGTTCCATCAGACTTCCATTTTGTTCTTGGTGTCTGCAACCTCCTCATGCCTGTACAAAGATGGTCTACGGGAAAATGAAATGCAAAGTGGCAGGTCTCCATTCTATCACTTACTTACCTAATGAAGGTAAGTGAGCAAATGGATCCCTGTAGTATCCTGTGTGGTGCTGTTTCTCCCTCAGTATCTCTCACTAGTTTACTGTATTGTTATCATCATATACTCTTTACATCCCTGATTTGTGGCACATTCGAGACAAATCATCTGGATTTATCTTATCAAGTAACGTTTTGTGGCAAACTGTACCCAGTGTTTTCCAGCAGTCTGGGCACAATTACATTTGTTGCTTTCTGTCAATTGCACTGAATTTTCTTATTCTGCTTTTAAGGGCAGGAAAGTCCTCTGTTTGGGCACAGTGTGTTGATCTTCTGAACCTGTGGACTGGATTTTGCCTGCTGCAGCTTTCCTTTTTGCTAGTGCTTTTTGTTAGCTTTCTGAAAAGCGACTGCTTTAAGTTGTGCAGAAAGTGACCCAGAGACAGCTGCATGTCATCCTTGCTCTAAATGTCATTTGGTATTAATGGCTGACAAACAGTACACATGTAACTATCCATTACTGCTACGATACCCTACGGGCTGTGGAAAGCATCACAAAAGCAGATGTACTAGGAAAAGAAGGCAGAACCTTTGACTATTTTGGAAGTAAGTTAAATCAAAATCTGATGCAATTTTTACAGGAGATGCCTAATAGGCTCGGATTTTGCAGAGCATTCGAGGCCCGTGAAGGAGATGAGCGATGCGGTTGTGCCGAGGAGACCCGTGTGGGGCGCTCTGCGCTCCCCAGGCCACCGGCTGCGCGGCGGCACCACAGCGCGGCCTTCGGCACCGCGCCCGCGCCATGGCGCGGCCTTCAGCATCGCGTCCGGCAACGACGGGCCCCACAATGGCCAGGACAGAGCCGCAGGGGTGCCCCTGGCCTGCCTGGCCCCCGTGGGCTCCTCGACTGCTCTCCAGCCCTTCTGCACTTCAGGAAGGGCCGCGGCACGTGGGAAATCATTCATCCTTTCCAGCAGACTGCGTGCAGGTCTGCACACTGCTTTAGCTTCTTTGTCATCTTCTCTCTTGTAGATCATGAAGAGAAGAGAGGTTGGTGTGGTGCAAACCATATGGTCTGTGCATTTTATACCTCTTTGAGATGAGCACAAATGAGGCTCTGGGAGAAAATGCCTTTGCTTTTGTTATTTTCTCCAACTGTAACGTATTTTGGAATTGACTTTGACCCAGACCTTGACTTTATGAACCAGAAACATTTTTAATTCCAGAAAACATCAAAATACTGCTCCTTTGCATGTGGGACATGATACAAGTTCCCACTATCCCCAAATCAAAAGACAATTTGGGCTTTTTTCCTGATTTAAAACAGAAAAAAAAATCATTTTAAAGCCTACTAGGAAACATAAAATTAATGTGGAATTATAAAAGTAATGCTAAGCAGAGGAAGCAGATTTGTTTTGGCAAAAGGAGTGGGGGAACATCTGAATTTCTCATGTATTAAACCTCTGTGAGTGTGAAGGGCCATCTACAGCTGCTGCTTCAAACTGCCAGGGTGAGGCAGAAGTGGCTGGCGTGTGCTCAGGTCTTCGTCCTTTCCCTAGCATGGGAAAACTCACCATGTCAGCTTGTTTTCGTAATGAAATGAAGTCTGTCTCATTCCTCTCAGTGCGTATGCGTCTGTCTGTGTCCTAATTGCTGCTTGACCTATTGGCAGACTTCAAGTGAACTTAAGCCGTTAAATGCTCTTAAAGATATTAGATATCTACATGGCATGCAAAAATAGATGACTAGAAGGAGTGACTTGTATTTTAATTGAGCAATGTGATAGCCCATTTGTCTATGGTCTAGACATTGTCACTGAGTGAAGTACTGCAACGTGAGTGCACACCTTACTTATAAGACACCAGAGAATCTAAAAGATTGTGCACCACTGTGTGCCTTGACTTTTGGAGAAGTCTTAGACAAAGTCCATGTATTAGTAGAGATCAGAAACGTACTCCAGAAAAACTCCAAACCGGAGACTGCCCAGTCTTCTCAAGAGCTCTGTTCTGGTGCTTCATAATCCTTACTAATTTTATAGATATACCCATTTATTTTCATCTTTTACTGGGTTCATCCTTCACAAATATTTAAAGGTAGCAGTGTCAGCTCTTTAAATATTTTAGGATGCAGTTTGCCAGACACAGATGCTTTGAAAACTTCCCCAAGAAGGAGACTGAGTAGAACCACATCTGGGTGCCTTTGTGTGCTACACATCATTTCTTTCCAAAGAGGAATGTCAAGACTTATTAAGATGCCAGGATCTTAGAATATGGGGTTTCAGTGGAAAAGAGTTCCCCTGGGAATTGTCAGGTTAAGTTGACTAATCTTCGAGGCTATAATGTTTTTTGTCCCTTGTTATAACTGGAGTGGTTCATTCTCTTTAAAGATTGAGAGCTTAAGGCGCTCTGGGCTGTCAGTCCCGGTAGACTATAAAGGTAAATCTAGCCTGATGAGGTAGTGAGACATTCAAGGATACATCATGCCTGAGAGGAGAAAGAAGTAAACGCCTGGGATCGTTCGAGACTCAAACGAAGTTTCATAGGAAGGACTCGAGCTGCACAGACATGAAGCACGGCAAGGTTAAAACTGGAGTTCCTAAAATTCACAGTGGGTTGCTCTCAGCGGCAGTGCTTAGGTTCTGCTGTAGCCTTGGGGTGAGTAAATGATACTCACTTTGCTTGCCTGCTAGGGAGCTGCTGTTATGTGCTGCACGTCTTTTGCACCTGCAAGCCTCAAAGTGATCTGCAGGTGAAAGTTGAAAACACTAAAGTTATGATACAGTTGGTTGTTTTTTAATTTTGGAATGGCCTTTCTTGATGGCCCTGAAAAGTCAAACAGGATGCCACATTATGCATGAGTATAAGTGTGACTGCTGCAGCCATCCTTAAAGTTTAAACTCAGATCGGGGTGCAAAAGGCATTGTGATTAATACAAAGGCAAGACAGATGAAGATAAGCATATTAATTTTGAGTGCATTTAATTTGGGGGTATGCATCCTTCTTGCTCTATACACCAGACATTTTGCAATCAGATTATTTTTACTTAAACATGAAAATATTTCTGCCCAGTACTCTGGGGATGCTAAGCTGTGATAATATTTGAAAGTTGCCTTACATGAGTGAAGTTTACACTGTCCTGGGTTGTGTGTGTAGTATCTGCTTTTACCATTAAATCAGGAAAAAAAAGTATGAGTATGAGTGAGTATGTTCTAGAAATGAACCAGACTGCTGAAAAGAGAAGCCTCAGTAACATCCCCAGGCTGGATTTGAGCTTTATATTTAGAGTGAAGAGAACTGAAAAAAAAAAGTCTTTTTCCACTGGGAAGGTATTTGGCTCAAGGTCGCTCAGTGGCTGTTGCAAACCCTCCTGCTGCTCGTCAGGAGAGGACCTTCCTTATGGACAGGCGGTTACGGCATCGTCTGCGTTCCCGGCTGCCTACGGTCAGGAACAGGCGACCGGAGACGTGGCCGGGAGCCTGTGATCTAGTAGGGCTCTTCCTGCCTATTGCCAGATGAAATAGCCCTCCCTCTGCAGCTTGGCTAATCATCAACTCAGGGCAAGGAGTGCCCTTGCCTTTCTGTAAAGCTTCTGTGGGATTTTGCAAGAGGAGCACAGTGCTGTTCCTCCCAAGTGGAGAATTACCTAATTTCAGCAAATTGCCTCCTTTCCAGCTTGTACAAGCAGGTCGCTTTATGGCTCTGCAAGGAGACACTGCCAGGCATTACACACAGTGCAGAAAACACGTTATGATGCCAGTTGCTCCCAGACAAGGAAAATCTTAACTTTTTTTTTTCTTATTTAAAAATAAGTAATTTCATTAATACTTTCCAAGCCAATGAGCAAGCACAGAATATATCCCTGCCTGCCTACTTCAGGCACAGCTAGTGCTGCATAGGAACTTCACATGGAAACATTAACAGCAGCTTTTATTATTCATGTTTCTTATCTACCTTGTGGAGGCAGAACGGCACTAATCACTTGATTTTACTTCCTCTGAAGTAGCTATTATAAAGCTTAATTGGGAAAAAGACACGAGAGATTCATGTCCTGAAAAGAGAAGCAAAACAAAAGGGTAGTATTGCCAGGAAATACTGTTTGCTTTGAATCGGGTTTTGTTATTAGCTCTTTTGAGGGAGGGGGATTTTAGGGAGTGATATCGATAATTAATAAGGAACAGGTAAACTAAACTTAATGTGCATCCTCCCTGTATGAGGGAGCCCTATTCACACAGAGTATTACAGAGAGAGATTATTCTGGTGGCTTGCATGTGCTCCTGCCTAGTTGTGTGATCCTTGAAAAATTTGCTGCCAAGTTAGAAATGTTGCATATGCAGAAAATGTGAGATTCATGACTCATACTTTTTGAAGCATCATAAAGTACATGATAATACTACGTGAAGGTATGAAAATAAGGTAATGTTTTATACATCTGTGTTTTAAATTATGCTTTGTTATCTCTAGCATTACTTGTTGTTATTTTATAACAAGACTTCAGAATAGATATGATTTAATTTAAGCCAAGCTGGAACTTGGTCTTCTGGTAACATCTCCAGCAACATATTTGTCATTTCTAAAAGTGCAACCAGGCAGATTACAGATATGACAGGCAACAGGCTGCTGTCCACTTAATTCATTCGTGTGTTTCAGTGGAAGACATTGCATGAGCAGTTACATAAAAATATAATCTTGAATAAGACACGATCTTGAAATGTCATCTTAAAAATAAGATGAGTACCTAGAAGAGTTGTATAGCTATTAATAATTACAGGAGACTTCCCCAAGAGTAATACTCTATCTGAAGATCTCTGTAGATGATTCCTCTCAAGCAGCTTGAATGTAATATTTCCTTTTGCAAACAAATCTGATCAAATACAATGAACATCATGATGGAGTCTGAAAGTAATTCTATTACCTGTAAGCCAGTATATAAAACAGTAATGCAAATGTCCAACAAAAGGCAGAGTAGCTACTTTAGCCAAGCTGATAAATATCTGTGAAAGTCATGTAAGTCTAATGATTAAGCACAAAAGTAAGAGAAAGTAATATCCCAGGTCTTGTCAAAGCATAAATAGAATACAGATGAAGGTTGATGCTTTGAGTAAAAAATCATGCTAGATTTTATGTGTGGAATAATAACATACAGCTGAAAAGCAAAAGCTAATAAAAATGCCCTGTGATAACTTGGTGTTCAATATATAAAGGCAACATTTCAGAGAAGCATGTGGTTATAGAATTTAGTCTGAGCTGGCAAACCTTTCAGGCAGCTCCCATTTGTGTCTGCAGTATCTGAGAAGCCTCAGAGTTAAGAGAGAATTTTTTAAAGCAGGAACATTCCTTCCAAATCCATTTTTCTATTGGTTGAAAAAACTCATTTTATGTTTAGTCAGACAAAAGTGGAAGAATAGCTCATCCTAAACATATCAAAGTTTAGCCTGTTATATTTTATATTCAAAAAAATGAGAGCTCACCTTGTCTGTTGCTCACCTTTTTAGCTTTCACATAGGCAAGTCTACCTGAAAATCAGTATTTCGTGTTGAAAAAAAAAAAAGTACGTTTTGTTTTTGTTTTGTTCACAAGGAATGTAGAGCTTAAAGATAAGTTGCCAGCTAAATTATTTCTAATGAATAATTGCTCTGAATCCTGGGAGAAGTGCAGATCTAGAAGCAATGGCCAACCTCTCCAGTGATGCTCTGGAGCAGCTATTCCTGTTTTCTCCCTTGGCTTTTTTGTTCATTGTGTTTACACACAAGGCAGCATCCTTACTCTTTCTTTGGCAGCAGTGCTAACACCAACTGTCAGTGCAAAGGCAACTCTTCAGCAGTAATTGCAGAGGCTGCCCTGCAGCAAGAAGACACTTACTGCAGAGCAAAGCATGCCCAGCTAGTCGGGCAGTGTTCATTTGGCCCCAGATTGTCATGTACCAACAAAAAGCAGTGGTAGGACTTTATTTGAGAATGGCAGACATTCATAGAGCTGGGGGTGTTACAGTCTGGCAATTCGTTATTGGCTCTGCTGTCATGTTAATCTGAAGTATATGTCATTTAAACTTCCTGTTCTTCAATCACTTCTGTCAATTAAGGGTAGTAATATCACTGGTGTCTCATAAAACTGTTGTGTAAACTCCTTGTGCTCCTATATCCTGAAGAACCTGGTAAACGATGCCTTGATTCTTAACACAAGTTGCTCTTGAATATGAGGTCTGCAGGGATTTAGTCTTAAATAACTAACCAGTTGTCCCCCCTAAGAACCTGGCATTGTCTCCTCCAAGGAAGAAAAAGTTCTTAGCTGTTGCATTCAGTATCAGTAGTCTAGTCTAGATTTCAAAATATTCTGCTGTTACAGAATTTTTATAAAATTAGACAGCCAGCAGCTACCCGTATTTCAGCCTTGTGTAGATGCTGGTTTTCTGATGACAAAGTCAAAAGATTTTCTAGTGCTCTGGAGAAGAAAAAATATTGAGATCTTTTCTGAGCTAAAAAGCACTGAAAAAAAAGTGAAAATTGGCTTAGTATTGAAAATTATCATATTCTTACTCTGCATTTCAAAACAACATTGAAGCAGGAGCGTTCTCTTTGCTGTAGTCTTTCATCCAGCCACTGCCTCTCCTTATCCCCTTGGCCCATGGCATGCACGTGGGACACTCTGATCAGCTCCAGAGATCCAGGAAGGGGCAAGATGTAACTGTGAAACAGCCGGAGCCTGCAGTCCACTCCCCAGGCCCCTGTCTCCATTTGCAGGGCTGCATCTGCCCCTACCTTGGTGTAAGCTTCTGATCACTGGCTTTGGGTCAGGCAAATCGTTTCGAAACATCTTTTCTCCTTTCCAGAGCCCGACTATGAGTTCAAAGGCAAACAGAAAATTAAGTGGAAAGGTCTGGAGTTCGTTGCAGCTAAAGATACCTGTATTGCACAGTGTAGCCTAAGTCTCATAGATTTCCTGTGAGAAGATGAAAGCAGATGTTGTGTATGATTGCATGCAACAAAATAGTTTGCTATAAATACAGTTGCTATTTTGTTTTACACCCAAGACTTTTTTGGTCAACTTAATGAGAAGCCTGGGCATGCAAAGAATACAGAACTGGGCCTCATGTAAGGCATCAGTGTGAAACATCTGTTCAACTAATGACAGTTTTGTCATAATTTGGGTAGTAAAATATCTCTGTTCACTTTGGAAGTGAATTAACCCTAACTGAATTAAGCTTGCTTTCATTCTAATGAGTAGACACAACGGGATTTAACTAATCCACTGGAAATTCATATACATCATTTATTTGATTAACTGTATAGGGTGTTGCAGTGCAGGTATATCCTCAGTCCTAGAAGAAAAAGTCCTTTTCCCCATTCCTAGAAGATGATTTATGATATCTATTTGTGTGTTTACATACACTGCCTAATAATGTGATTTTATGTGGCTTTTTTTTTTACTTCTGTGGTAACTAGTCTATGCAATAGAAATGGATTTCATGGAGACTGGCTGAATATTTCATGTGTGGAAAGATAGGTTAAAGGAGACCATTGAAGGTGTAAGGACAAATGTGGAGAAGGCTTAGGCAGCTGGATGAGATGGCACCAAAGGGAGGCTGTAGTTGGCACGTTAATCCATAGGACATTTGATCCAGTCAATGGGGTAGAAGCTGTAAGAAATTTAAACTTTGCATATGGTTACTGGCAGGCAAGTTAACGACTTTAGAGGATCCTACTGAAAGGTGATCTTAAGCAGTAGTATTGGGATAACATGGGCTGAGAAGACTGGAAACAAGAGAAATGGGCAGTGTGAATCGTAATGTCTCAGCAAGAAAGTGCACCTCACCATTTGTGTTATACTGACAAATCTAAAGTCTCTAAACTGCCTAAAGGAAATACAAAATATATCTGAATGCTACCAACAGTTCAGTCTAGGAGGATCAAGGTGACAGACCTGCATCATCCCTCTGCTCTTGGAAGCGGTTTGCAGTGCAGATGCAGCGCTCACGATGTGAGCTCTGCTCGGGATGCTCAGCGGTTGCTGCTATAAGGAGGCAATAAGCAGTGTGAGCAGTCGGGACTGAGGTGTCCAGTAGATTGCGAAGTCTCGTATCTTACATCTTACTAAGAGGAAATGAAGGAAAATCATCCTGGCACCAAACATATATATAAATTCCTTGTCAGTATTAAGAACAATGTTGTTCTATTCAGGAACAGACTTGGATTTTGTTCTCCTGAGTGGGTGCACTTAGCATCTGAATAGAGCCCATGCTCTGTCGTCTCAAATGGGGAGTAAGCACCGCCAACTCTCTTGGTGAGTGTGTCCTGGCCTTTCTAAGTTTTCCTGCACAGTGATCACATTTACTTCCAAAAAAAGTGCATTTTGATCTCTTTCACCAGGAGTGAAGGGCTCTGTGCCCCTGTGGGTTGAGACTGCTATTGTAGGGGTAACATAAAAATATGAGGTATCAGTGACAAAGCCAAAAATTGAAAAAGCTGATATCAAAGACTTCTATTTCATCCAAATCTTAGAAAATACCTTCAGATTGAAGCAAAATTTGTTTCTGTATCAAATTCATACAGGAGCCAAGGTCTTTTTCCCTCCTTTATATTTAACCAGGCTCACTAAAGTCAATATGCTTATTAGAGAGCAGACTTTTATGCAGTAAGCCAAGGTTGGAGCAAGAAGTGTGGAAGTTGCATGTTTTCCTAGGGAGCGAGAGAAGAAAGGAGTCTAAATTAGGCTGGAACATTTACACGCCTAAAGATTCTACCCTTGATAAGTGAATGTCATGAAGCATAGTGAAGATTTAGAGCTGTAATTGCCTGGTAAATAGATCAAAAAGTGTATGCATAATAAGGACAACCTAATAGATTTCTCAAAATTATGTGTGATACTATGTTTATTCTTTGTAATGGTAATGTGTGTCATCACCTGGATCATTTAGGGCTCAAGGACCAGTGCAGGAAGGCTCTATGGTCCATTCAGAAATGATTCAGAATTTTGCCCAGATAAGGTCCCAGCTGTTGGTGTTTTTCCTTTTCCTGAGTATTGTCTTTGTTAAGGAAACTCATCTTCGCTTGTTGTAGTACAGGGAGAGTATTGCAGAGCATACTGTTTTCGTCTGTTTGCTTTAGCATATGATTTTCCCCTTTGTCAAGCAGACTCTTCTAAAGAATTTAAAAACTTTTTTTTTCCAATCAGAGACTAAATAATTTAGAAGGAAGTATCATACAGGACTAAGTTTAGACGTGTGTACATGATGTGTGTATTATTTCTCCTTACTACCAAAGGCAGTAAGTAAGGAATATTGCAGTTCCCCAAACCTATAAATTGTTGTTAGTCTTTTGTGTACTTCCATACTGTGTATTTTCATGCATGCACAGATGCACCATAGCTGCCTGTCAAGTACCTGGCACTTTATGATTTAAACTACAGCTGTGAAGAGCTATGAAAAAGAAAAAAAAAAAAAAAAAAGTGTGTTGCCAGCAAAGCTGGTGAAAAGCATTTTCCAATCTGGTTAGGAAGAATTAATATATTGTGACAAGCCACTGGGGTGAAATGGTCCAGAACCAAAAGGTTGGAAGGGATTTGACAAAGTGGTTGAGTAGGTATCCAAAACACATGTTTCCAGACGAGCCTAGAGTTACTTGGGAACAAAGAGAGCAGCCTTCAAAGAACAAGATGGGGGGTATCTTGAAGATCAAGGACCAGCCTTCTTTCTTGGGATCTCGGGAGAAGTTTTCTGTCCCATTTGGTATTGGATATGTCAGGAACTTCCTTTGGAGGCAGAGCTGCAGTCCAGGATCTGATTTAGGATGGATGAAGTGATAGGAAGGATGATTTATGAACAGATGAGGAACCTCTGTAGTTCTCCCAGCTATGGTCATACTCCCTCCTCGCCCCCAACGCCTCATGCAACTTTTATTAAGGATGTGCTGTGGTGGGCACCTTGTAAAGGGAAGTGTGGGGGTCCAGTTCCTGTGTCCTCCTCCAACACAGATGATAAACATGACTTTGTTGTGATCCTGAAAGGCTAATCCTGTGCTTGTGGCTGTTGCCAAGCCAGCACTCTGCATGAACCATCAACACTTTACTACATCCCATGCCATCACACCGCCCATTGCTTCCCTCTGCACAGTCACCAGGCCCTAAGCCAGGAGACACTGAGGATGGCAGTTCCTGCACAACAGGGAGGCCTTGAGGGCCTGTCAGTGGCTCATTCTTACCACTTGTCTCTGTGATTTACTCTCTCAAATCACCTGAACACCTAATACTTTGGCAATTAAGTACTATTTAAAAGAGAGAAAAAAAAAAAAAGAAAATGTGGAAAACCACTTGGGGGGTTCCTTCTGTGCTAAGAACTGCTGCAGCTAAGGAGCTGTTTTCCTGTGAAGGTGTCACAGACACAGCAATCCTATAGGCCCTTCTCTTTTTTCCGGAAGTAAATCCAGACTGGTTTTACCTAACTGCACTTTATGTGTTGCAGCCAGGAATTTCCTCACCTCAGCATTGCAGCACTTCTACATTTGGCATTCCTATAATACAGCTGAAGCATTAAAAGTTGTTCTTTTGTATTTTAAGGGACTTCTATGTCATGACTGACTTCACCCCTTGCCTTTTATGAAAAAGAAAAAAAGCAAAAATAAAGGAGAGGAGAGGAATTGGTGCACAGAGAACATAACAGGAATATTTCCTGAGAGATCCACTGAACTGCAGCAGTCTGTCTGTGAGAAGGATTTTCAAAGTGGTCCATAGCTGTTTGGTTGAAATCTTGTCTTTTGTCTCCAGCAGAGATGGAAAAAGAGACAGAGAATCCATCTTTCCAGCATCTTAGACCTCCGCAGCTCAAGAGAAAAGCTGTTAAGTGCCTGATTTCAATTTTCGTAGCAGTCCAAGAGAGCAATTGAGTATTCATAAGGGTTGTGTCAGCGATAAAAAGAGCATAAAGAGAAAAGAGATAGGTATTTAATGCCTTAAAAAAACCTGTTATTGACACTGACAGGTACTTATTTATTTTTTCACAGTGAGATTTGTGCTAAAACAGAAACCTGTTAAAAAATAGTCGATACCTTGCTATGCAGAATGCATAAAGAAAACCCATTTCACAATATGTTTAGCATGCTGTATATGCGAATAAAGGGAACAATAACAAATAAGTCTGCCAAAACAAACTACATAAAAATGAAATAAACAATAAAACCCCAAGCATTGTTCGTAAGTAGCACAACATGCACTTTCTTTACCTGTGCAATTCTTTCTCTTTGGCACAGATTCTAAAGTATTTTTCACATCTGGAGTATGAGATTGTTGTGTTTTCTGTATGCATCTTACATAAGTAGTTTCCAGACAAGTGTTTAGCACTATTTAAGAAAGGAATTGGGCATTTATAGGAAGCACCGGAATAGATCTGTATAGTACTATACTGTTTGTATATTACAAACTGGGATTGTTTGCAACACTGGGGGGTGTTGCAAAGCCGTTATATGCCCTTATGCTTCATGCAACAAGTCAGTCTCTAACTAATGCGGGTAAGAGAGATGATTACCTGCAGATAATCTGATTCCTCCACACAGGTTTTACCCAATTTCATAAACTTCATTCTAGCCTCTGTGAGTGATGCTCAGTTAAGCTGAGGACCCTAGGTCTAATCCAGTCCATCACCTCCCATAATTTTATCTTCCTGAATTCTCATGAGGTCAGTCCAAATTCCAAACAAAGAAAACCCAATGTTTTGAATCAGAGGTGCTTTCTTTAATTTTGTTGTATGAAAGAGTATCTTTATCACTAGGCAAAGCTAATCAAATATTTTGTCAGCTTTCTAGGTAGTCAACTTGTGGCGCATAGAAGCTGCTGTGAATTACTACCCTTTGCAATAGGAGCTGAGATAAATACATGAACCAAAATATAATTACAGAGAAAATAACTAACCGTTCTGATTTAATAATAAGGTATATGAGTATTTATTTTTTGAAATAGTGTATAGATTTTATTATAACAAAAGAAATAAAGTAGCTCATCCTAGAGACCATCTCTAGGCACGTCAAGGAAAGGAAGATCATCAAGGGCAGTCAACATGGATTCACCAAGGGGAAGTCATGTTTCATGAACCTGATAGCTTTCTACGATGAGGTGACTGGCTGGGTGGACAATGGCAGAGCTGTGGATGTCGTCTACCTTGACTTCAGCAAGGCTTTCAACACAGTCTCCCATAACATCCCTGTAAGAAAGCTCCAGAAGTGGGGGTTGGATGAGTGGGCAGTGAGGTGCACTGAAAGCTGGCTGGATGGCAGAGCCCAGAGGGTGGTGATGAATGGGGCCGAGTCTGGTTGGAGGCCTGCTGCCAGTGGTGTCCCGCCAGGATCAGACTGGTCCCAGTGCTGTTCAACTTGTTCATCAGTGACTTGGACGAGGGCACAGAGGGCACCCTCAGCAAGTTTGCAGATGACACCAAACTGGGAGGAGAGGCCGACACTCCTGAGGGCTGCGCTGGCATTCAAATAATAGACCTGGACAGGATGGAGAGCTGGGCAGACAGGAACCTCATGAGGTTCAGCAAGGACAAGTGCAGGGTCCTGCACCTGGGCAGGAATAATCCCAGGCGCCAGGACAGATTAGGGGTTGACCTGCTGGAAAGCAGGTCTGTGGAGAGGAATTTGGGACTCCTAGTTGTCACCAAGTTACCCGTGAGGCAGCAATGTGCCCCTTGTGGCCGAGAAGGCCAGTGGGCTCCTGGCTGCAGCAGGAGGAGCGTTGCGCAGGTCTGTGGAGAGGAATTTGGGAGTCCTAGTTGTCACCAAGTTACCCGTGAGGCAGCAATGTGCCCCTTGTGGCCGAGAAGGCCAGTGGGCTCCTGGCTGCAGCAGGAGGAGCGTTGCCAGTGGGCGAGGGAGGGAATCCTGCCCCTCTGCTCAGCTCTGGGGAGGCACCTGGAGCACTGGGGCAGTTCTGGGCTCCCCAGAATGTGGAGCTTCTAGAGAGGGTCCAGCGTAGGGCAGCGAAGATGAGTAAGGGACTGGAGCAACTATTGTATGAGGAAAGACTAAGCGAGCTGGACCTGTTTAGCCTGGAGAAGAGAAGACCGAGAGGAGATCTGGTCAACATGTACAAGTACCTGAGGGGTGAATGTAGGGAGGATGGGGCCAAACTCTTTTCGGTGGTGGTCCGTGATAGGACAAGGGGTAATGGGGTTGAAACATAGGAAGTTCCGTCTCCATGTGAGGAAGAACAACTTTCCTGTGAGGGTGCCAGAGCCCTGGCACAGGCTGCCCAGAGAGGCTGTGGAGGCTCCTTCTCTGGAGATCTTCAAATCCTGCTGGATGCCACCTGGTGCCCCGTGCTCTGGGTGTCCCTGCTTGGACAGGGGGATTGGACTAGATGATCTCTAGAGGTCCCTGCCAACCTCAGCCATTCTGTGATTCTGTGTGATTCTGTGATAAAAGTTCCCATTCTGCCCCAGAGCTGGAGACCAGACATTTTGCTTTCAGTTATAATATCTTTTTATCCTTCTTTGGCAAAGAAAACACTGTAGTTAATGCAGAAATCCTTCTCAGTGAGCAGTCTCCAAATGGACATGATCCAAAACCTCAAGAAGTCTGTGGAAAAATACTCATACCCAATTGATAGTGGGTTAAGCCTTATTTTTATTTATGGTCAGGATGCTTTAATAGCATGTTTCTGGATGTTATCAATTTCTGTGTAAATAAATGCTTATCTATTTTTTTTTTAAATCAGTAAATAAGAATTATTGGCATGTATTCTTTCCCCGGTGAAGTAAAGCTGCCACTGATTTTCACAAGGCCAAGATTTCATTCTTGCTTTAGCTGGTTCTTGGCAGAGCTGGGTGAGAACTATCCTTTTGGTTTGTCCTTTTTCTCCTAATGAATCGACAAGATGAGATACATTTGCAGTAGTGTGTATAGGGAATAAAGGCATACAATTTTCATTAAGAATGATCAATTACCTTGAAAAAAATGTATATTTTCTTATGTCTGCCTTAATATTCTTCTTTGCATTGTTAACAATAATGGGAGTTGCATACTTAATTGCACCTTGATGAAAGCTTACTCAGTTATCTACAGATCCAATGGCTAGGTATTCAGAAAAAAAAAAAAGAACTTTCAAAGAAATGGTAGAATCTTTTCTCTGAGGGCTGCAAGGAGAGAGATCTAGAAAATCTAGATGTTTATCCCAGCTTTTGTTGTTGTTGTTTTTTTTTCCTTTTTCTTTTTTTCTAGTGGCTTATGGATCAAAGTTAAGTTTCACTGGTTGTATTTATTGCGCTGGGCTTGTTTGTGACTTCTGTTGGAATGTGAAATAGAACATTTCCCATTTTTTCTTTGTATTTTTCTCTTTCTTTATCAAAACCTTCCTATATAAGCAAAGCTTATATTGCTTTTATTCAGTGCTGTTGACCATGTTCCCACACATCTCCATCTTTACCTTTCGTATGCAGAGCAGAACTAGATGCTCTTCAACCATGGTTATGGGCCTGGCTCTCTTATGGTGATAAAGCATTGAAGGACGGGGAGGTGGAATGCGTGTCAGGTTCATAACAGGATGGGTGAATATTTGTAATTAAGGATAAAGGACCAGGAAGTAAAAGATGCAACTTCTGCAATATAAAAAATGCAAAGACTTTAAATGGTTCTGGTGAAGCTGAAGAATCAGAGCATTGATAGTGGGACCTTGTAATGTAGCTGAAGCATTAATTTTGCGGAGATTTGCTCTGTATTATGTTACGACTTCCTGTGAGCTTTTAAGAAATAATCGTATACATTCAACTAGATTCTAAGTATTCCTCCATACAAGTGAGGAGTAACTACAGAAAAACTACACCTTTCAATAAGAACTGCAAAATGCTCTCTACAGTGAATGCCGCTTAGCCCCTGAAAATTGATTATTCCACTCCATATATTTCCCCAAGCCATTTAAGTGCATCAGATAGTTATGGATGTTTGACATGCTAACTGACTATCTAGCCAAAGTAGCACTTTTGTTAGGTAAGTGAATTGTTTCCAGTAAACTTGGCACATCTCTATCGTTAATACGCTACCATCCGCCTTACAAATAGACAATTTGTGGCATGACATTTTTGGATTGAGCTATATGGATTAATTGTGTTCATTCTAAATATGTATCATTGGTTTTTCTAAATGACCTGCCTTGTTACTTTTTGGCATAATAGATTTTTTTAGACTTTCTGCATAATAGACTTTTTTAGACTTTCTGCATAATAGATTTTCAGTGTATAAAGCACTTACTGTTTATTCCATTTTGCAAAATAAACTGACAAGAAATAACACATTTTAACATTTTAGGGGAATTTTCCTTCCTCATCATAGTGTTTGCAAATAACAGTTGTGCTCTATCTGAAGTTGTGATTAATGTCAGACTATGTAGAGACCAGAAACAAAGACCTTTTTTCCAATTAATTTATTAATTAGGATTTCTCAAAGCTTTTCTGGCACTTAACTAATTCAGCTGATGAAGTAGTAAATAGGAACTTCCTCAGGAAGTTATTTCTCTCTCAAAGATGCAGTGAGCAAATAGCAATAGATAGCAAATAACTAGGAAACAACTAGCAAGGGGGGTGGGATGAAGATGAATTTTTGTTTCAGCTGCTTATCATGTCACTCCCTTTTCTTGCTCTCATTGTAGTTGTTTTCTTTGAAAGATGTGCTGGAGACATGCTCTCATTGCAGCAGACAGTGTTGAGAAAAAAGTGACTTGGAAAACCTGAAATACTTCAGCCGATCTGTTCGTGGCCAAAGATAGCTTGGCAGAGTGGTATTTCTGCTTGGTGTGAGGGATAAGTCACAATTTCAAAATAGGAACAACCAGGACAAGGAAGGAGCATTTTTTTAAAAAATTTTTCCTTTTGATACAAGTAAAGCTTCTCAATTCAAGTGAAGCCTGTTAAGCCTGTGATTAATTGCTAAGTGACAGGAGTTTCGGTTTTCCTTTTTAAAAGCTGGAAGAATATCTAAGAGGTCTAATTGTAAATTCAGTCTGATAGTTTCAAGAATATTGATATATTGGAAGAGCCCTATTATTTTTTAATTGTATATTGGTTTCATAGCTTTTGACTTGTGGATTTCCTCCTATCATCAGACTTGTTTCTCTCTGTGATCAGGTTAGAGGTCACAAGCTCACATGAGTTGCCATTGACTTCCATGTAGCTCTGGCTGATGAGAAGAAACTAGGGCTTGTGACATTAGAGCTCCATTTGAAGGACTAAAATCACTATTGCTGCAGTCTATTGATCTAGCAACATGAGTTGTTGATTCAATATAGAAATAATCAAAATATTTATGACCAGAGCTGTCAACTTTGCAGTGTCCATCTGACTTAACGTGCTTTGCAGTGCTATATGAGAACAGAAAAGTTCTCTGAATTTTCAGAAGTGTAACATTGTGTCCTGCAGCTCTAGTCCCCTTTAAAAGGGCTGAAAATATTTTCTTAATTTATTCAGGATAATGGGAAGTGGTCATATCTTATGACATCTTTGAAAAGACCAATCGTACTTTTAATAGCTTAATTAATCACAGCATGAAAGAGGCACAGTCCCCAAGGACATTTATTTTTTTCCTCTCACCTACAAAGTTTGATTGGCTGTTTTCTGTATCAAAGCCAGCTGCTTGATAGTGAAGGGTATGGCTACGATGGTTGATCAAACAGACACAAAATCATCATAGACACTCTTCACTGTAAGAAGACCGAGCTATAAAGCCCGTCTAGATATTTCTAGCCCTTACATGTAGATGAGCGCATGTGATCTTATTGCTTGCCTCAACTGTCAGAACGTCTTCTCCTCTTTCAGTCAAGCAGAGATTAAAAAAAAACTGAAGTATAATCAGAAAACCTAAATGCAGGGCAATGAGTGACATGCCAAAAGGGAGCCAGTGCCTAATCTGAGAACAGCCAAGGACCCAGGTTCTCTGTGCTGGTCAATGGGCTCATTACTTTTCAGCACTGAGAAACACGCTGCTTGCTTTGTCACACAGTCTGTCTCATCTCATTAGCAAAATGACTTGAACATGTTGACAGCATGTAATGGCTTTTGCTGCATATGCTAAGAAGTGATTTTAAACCAATTTGCTGTTTTCTTTGTAGGCAGAGTGTGACTGTTGGTTGTTGCTAAGGTCCCCTAAAAGTTATTTGTGTATCACAATTCCTGTAGGTAAAATATGAAACTGTGAGACAGATGAGACAGCGCGTCAGTGCGCTCGCGTCTTCTCCGTGTGCTAACGCCCTCCCACGCGTTGTGCGCCCGGGCGCGCGGCGCGGGCGGGCGGAATCGGCGCTCGTGACTCAACGGGCAGCTTGTGCATGTGCTCATGCTTGCGCCAAGTGCTGTTAAAGCAGAGCTAATTTTTCACTGCAAACTGAAAGATGAACTTTTTTAGAATATAACGTCTGTGTCTGATAAATGTATTTAAACATTAGACTTCATTCTTCTCTCAAGTACCACCTATCTTATTGGATCACATTTATATTTTACCCACCTAGAACTGATGGGATGATCAAAGCCTCCAGGAAAGGTTCTATATGTCCATGCTTTTTTTTGAAATATTTACAAAATTCCTCTGATGCATCTAGAAATAGTTTGGATTTTCTTTTCAATACAATATTTTAAAATATGCTTTTTGGGAAATCTAAATGATCAAGCAGCAAATAACAGGCAAGAAGAAGAAATATTTGAAAGGTTAAAAGTTTGTGTGGCAAGCTCCATTGTAACTAATGATGCTGTACTTCCAATCACCATAAAAGTTTGATAGTCTAAATTTAGACCTTTTATGTCTCTGATTTATTTTATCTTGAGCTAATGTTCGGAAATATTTTGTGCTCGAAGGCTGGCAAACCTACTCAGTTTGGAAAAGTGACATTTGTTCACTTGCTTGGCAGGTTGTCAAGGTGGAAAGTAGAAAGGAAATGTCCCATTTGCGTTTGTGTATTCACAGATCTCCCCTTGCTTCTTGAATGTTGGCAATGCACCTCTGTAGCACAGTGAAGTCTCCTACCTGTTGTTTGATTGCATTAGATTTATTGGCAGGCATCTTTTGCCCGTGCATTCAGATCTTCCTTCCTGGCCTGTTTTAAAAGCTTATGACCTTGGCTCTCAAACAGGGTATGTCATTTATGGGGACTCAGCCCAAAGTGCCACTGGCTGCCTTTTATTCTGCTGCTGCTTCAACATTTTTTTTCGACTTCCTCAAGTTATATCTGGCTCAGCTGGTAGCCTGTGGCTCCAAGCTCCTGTCATTTGATTTAACAACTCACAAATCAGCTAAGTCAAAATTAATTAATGAATTCCTGTTTCCTGCTTGTTGAGCTCTCCCAAATAATTCGTTTTTAATTTACTCAAAGTACCAAAAACATTCGGGCTGGCATTATTTGTCCAAGGTGGCTATGAGAATAGAAGGCTCAAAAATCCATTAGAGAATGTTGTTTCTGAAAATTTTACTTTAAAATGCCTGCTTTTATTTTAGATGGGAGATGCAATATAAGCCTCATTTTCAAAAGCCAAATAAGGAATAAATATAGCATAACAGCCATTCTTCCATGAGCTCTTAAAAAAACGCACAGATATACAGCAGAAACTCATCTGAGTTAAGTGTATCTATTTTCTATGAGAACATGCAGACTACAGCATCACATGAAGCTAAAAATTGTGGGGTGACTACAGATTTTGTTATTTTTATAGAATAATCCTTTTATATGTATGTATTTATATATATATATCTATATATATATAAAGCAGAATGGAGAGAAGGAAAGCAAAGCAGCAAGAGAGTGAGTAGTTTCTTGCGTTGGGGATTTTCTAAAATGAAGTTGACCTTTGGGCAATGCCAGGATAATTTTCATGACATCCTGGTAGCATAAGTGAGAAAGTTTAGAAATATGAAAAGAGCTTTCAACAATGATTGAATATAAGCTTAGAGCAGCACTTGTGCCTTGTTAGTTTATATTTTTATTAAAGTTTTCTATTAAGTTTAGTTTAATCACAGTTGTTAGCTGTGATTTTTCAAAGACACTTAACAGCTAAACCTCCTGAAATATGAGTCAGATTTCCTAGGTAATTTGAAACTTAAATTTTTAAGGTAAACTTTCTTAAAGCACATCAGGCAACTGCTGCTGGAGTTTGTGTACAATTTGCTTTGCCTCTAGATTCTTGTTTCATCCTCTGAGCACCTTTTCTGCATATTTTGCTTTATGAGCTAGCTGGAGATAATACTCTAGGTTTTTAATCTGCCTATTGGAAAAGCTGAAAAGGAATGTAAAATCTCCTTAAATATGAGCTGATGGCATTACGTTATGATTCTTGTGTTAAATCCCACCAAAACTTCTCCACCAAGCTTGATTCCCAGGAGTGTGGGTTAGCACGACGTTCCCCCACAGCAGTGGGCCAGGCCACAGCAGATTTGTTGTGCAAGGGCTTGCTGTGCCCTTGCATCCCTCCTTGGACAGTGAGAGGTGGAGCAGAGGTGTGACAACATATGTGTCCACATGGGGAAATTCAGGAAAGCCAAGCTGTGTTAAGCGCGTGCGTTTAAGGTACATTAGCTAAGATGCATTGAATGCAGGAGAAGGATTTGCCTATTTGCGGTAAAGTAGCAAGAATTAGTTTATGCTAAAGTAAAAGAAGCAAAGCACTGAAATAATTTGAATGTTCAATAGCACGCTTTTAGTTAATGACAGTCTTTTTGTGCATCCTCAGACAAGATTTCATTCATTTAGACAGATAACCTTGACAGATTGTTAAAACTGACCTTTTGAAATTCAGGGCCCTGATCATAATTCCAGATGAGTTGTCAGGTGTCTCATGTAAACACGCTTTGTGTTGGCCAAAAGACCTAAAAATTCACAAAACATGTTTTCTCACCTATTCAAAAGTGCTTGAGTAGCTCCCTCAAGTTTCAGCTATGCAGACGTTTGTGGTGGAGCCTGTGCAGGATTTGTTCAGAGCCGCATTGCAAGACGGCGCTCACACGTCTTCTCCAGAAATGCAGCCCGTTCTGTGGTGCTCCTAGGGCAGTCCCCAGAAATTAATCTTTCCCCAGATATGTGTTTAGAGTGCTGCATCTGCTAGGAGGCATTGGCATTGTTTGGATTTGCTTTTTGTTCTACACAAAACACAAAGTAGACGATTGAACAAACAGACAAATAGCTTCCATGCCTCATAGAGTGGTATTGCAGCTCCTTTGCACCAGCAAGATGATCTTGTGGGTTTTTTTTCCAGTTTGAAACTCAAGCAATGTTGATGTCATTTTTGCTGGCAAACCAAAGAGGGAAAAGTTAAGCCGTTCCTATTTCCTGTCAGCGCAATCCTATTCTATGTTCTCAGAGAAGGTGTATCTGACATCTGCTTTCTCCATCACTGCAGCACAGCTCCCAACATGCTCAGACTGGCACAGAAACATGGAAAATGAGCCAGGCCTATGTACAAACAGTTTGTCTCCCGCTGTAGCTGCTCTAATACGCATGTAATTCCCTCTGGAATATAGAACGTGCTCATTTGAAAGTTTGGAGCTCTACGAATTGCCCTCTAACCAAAGATCTTAAGAAACGATGGTGTTTTCTGTTGGAAGCTTCAACAGGCATACATGTGTTGTTGGTCCATGCAGGACCGCGTGCTCCTTGACGCTGGTGGTGGAGAGGAGCTCAGCTCTGCTCCTCGGCGTCCTGCTGCTGCGCCGGGCCGCGTCGCGCGGGCTCCCTGTCTGCGGGGCTCCGTGTGTGCGACCTCGCGGTGGAGGCAGTGCCGTTCTGCAGCTGTGGGACTTGCTTTGCTTTTTCTTGGACTTCTCTTTCCACCCTCCTACCTAGAGTTCCCTGCACAACTTTTTTCCCTCCTTTGCTTTCAGGCCTAAATGAGACATGGAATAACCCACTGACTTTACTACCTGAAGAGTTGGTAGTTCTTTGCCTTTATTGGAGAAATACTATTTTACTGGTGCCGTGATGTCCTTTTTTAGAATGGATGCATATATAATATATCTAAAACAAGATGGCAGTAATTGCTTATGTTATTTATGTTTATGGAGTAAAAATAATTATGAGTTATACTAGGAATATTTCTTAAGTAAATGTTTGCATTAATAATTAATTTCTCAGTGAGACCTAATTGCCTCTCACAATGATATGGAGCATGAGACACCACTTTGAGCGTAATAAATAGCAGCTTGTTCCCCTAAACATATGTTGAAATCCTAGTCAATGACTAATGAAGATCGTGCATCACAAAGCAAACAGTTTGGCAGAACTTTTGCAAAACAACCTCAGTATAGAAGTGTCTGGAGTTGCCCACTGAACTGGCTCATGGTACTGCTGCTTCCCGTGCGTACCTTTTGACTTTGCACTAGATTGGAGGAGCTGAATTCGTATATTCACCTGCGGCTGGGCACAGCTGGTATTTGCCTATCAGCCCTCCTGCAGCTCCTTGCTTAGCACGTAGGCCAAGACAGCAGTATGTGTATAGCTGGGATCTAAATTTCTTTCATAGTAGATTGTTGCAGGCTTTATCTGCTTTGAAACAAATTTCTTTTTACGTAGCATCTAGCATACCTTGTACTCTGTAGAGAGGAAAAAAATAAGACTAAAAAGGCTTGATCCTGGAATCATGGGCCCCCAAGACTGTGCACTCAGCAGAGCCTTCTTTCAGTGAGCGTTTGCAAAGCCAGACTTTAATTTAGACAGCACAGCCAGAGATGATGCAAGGAGTGGGAAGAGGGAGAAGTAACATGGGAAGATGGTGAGAGGACATTGACATTATGAGTGAATCTTGGTAATTCCTTTCTATTTATAACTGTGGGCTGCAGGATGTCGTATGTGTAGCTGAGATTGCTTTATTATGTTCAGAGCAGGGATAGTTCAAGTTGACCAGCCGTGCTCAGGAGGTCTCAGTACGTCCCCAGCACTGACTTGGTGGCTGCCGCGTGCACCACGCAGTTACCTGTGAGGGTCAAGGTGCTGCAGCTGCTTCTTCACAGTCTAAGGTTCACACCGAAATAGGGACCTGCTATTCCTGGGCAGTTCCAGTCTCTGAACCTTTTTGTGAACAGCCAGATGACCCGTGGCTGGTGATGTTCCAGGTTGTAGGGAATTTGTTTTGGGGTATCAGGGAGAGCCAGTGGAAGATTGTTAGCTGTTGAAAAATATTCTTCTGGCTGCAGTTACGGATATCTGCCTGTGCTGTAGCACAGCTAAAGCTTAGACATGTATTCCTATCTGTGCAAGCAAAAAGGGGTGCAAAGGGCAAATAAATACATGTTTAAGCACTTTGTGTGTGAAAGGAGATAAAGCTGGCCGTAAGCGTTTGTAGGCACAGGAGCTGAGACAACAGTGAAAATATATACTAACTCACAAAGATTAAGAAAATTGCTTGGTTACACCATGGGGTCCCCAAAGTCCTTGACTAGTGCGGGGCTGATAGCTCTCCCACATGGAGCAGCACTCACAGTCCGTCAGCGCTTACCTGCCTCTGCAGCCTTCCCGATGAGCTGTCGGGCTCTCCTGTGTTGCTTAGGGAAATGACAAACTGAGGCTTCTGTTTTTCTGCCAAACTCTGGTTGTTTTGCTGTCGTTCACTTCTCCCACCGTGTCCATCCATCTGTCTTTGCTATCTCTTCCCTTCAGTCTGTACTCAGCACTGTAGATCTCGGGAGCAAAGGCGTCTTTTCAAAGAGACTTTATTGGTGGCATTCCTAGCTACTGCCATTACAGAAACAAGAAATTATACATATATATATACATATATATATAGAGAGAGAGAGAGCGCTTGGTTTGCATTGAAGTTAAAAGCTTATAGCCTATTGATTAAAATGAACAAGGGAGAAGATTTGGATAAGAAAAAAAGAAACCCTCTGCATGTAAGGCTGTGGCTGAAAACAAGCATTCCCATTCACTTTGAAAGAGAACAAAATTCACACTGCTTTTCCATCTTGTCTGGCGTCAGTTTTCTCATATCTAAATACTGCAGCATACATTAACTTACATGGCTTGCTGTTGTATTGCACTGGAAAAGACTTTTATCTCCCTCCTTCACATCCTCATGGTTAATGAGGAAAGACTCCTATGCATCCTGCACTCTGCAGGATTTTGAAGTGTTCCAGTTTTTCCTGATATGTCCTTGGAGAGATGAAAAGCTAAAACCATTCCTCCATAATTCAAGATATTCACTAGAAGAGAGTATTTCTCACTATGGACAGTCTTGAAATAGATTTCGTTGTTGTTTTTGTTGTTTTTTTTTTTTGGAAATTGAACTAATTCTAAGCACTGGTATAGAAATGCTGCTTTTTACTCTAAAAATAAGGAAGCATATTACTGAGAAGGAGCAATGTGAACAAATTCAGTATTAGGGACTCTTACTTAAACCTGATACGCAGAGCTCTAAAAGAACAAAAAATAACATTTGTCACTGCTATGTCAAGATTCAAACTTACAAGAGATATCAATGCTGATGCTTCAGGGAATGAATGGGTTTCTTGCTAGGATTAGGACGATATTCTCCGGTGTAATTTAGTGCAATTGTGTAGATGAGCTCTTCTTTTCAGGCCCTGATTTCATCAGCAACTGTAAACGAGGACTTTTGCCAGAAGTGGCCTGCTGGATCTAAGTGGTTTCTTTCTCTGCCAAGGTAGTCTCTAAACTCTTGAAGATTAAAATTTTACCAGATTATGAAAAGTGCAGCAGCAGTTTTTAGATTCTGTTTTGGAAAGCAGTTTTATGTTTGAGCTTTCACTTTTGTAAGCCATGCAGTTTTACGCTTCAGAGGGGAAGACCTGACCTTGAAGACAACGACCACAGAATTGTTATGCTCAATTGCAAGTTTTACTCAGAGGGCAGTGGGCAGAGGTCTCAAGCTTGGCGTGGGTGCAGTAAGGAGGCACTGGCTCCGCTCAGTCTACATGATTCATGTCAGGTTTCTCTGGGAATGCTTCCTGCGGTGGGTGAAGGAAGTGCGGGATTCACGTTGCTTTTTAAACGTAACTGGTTAAGACAAGATTTAGTGAACTCTCAAGAAAAGTCCTGTTAGGAATGCAGGGTGTTTATTAGACATGTGTTCAGCCCCAGATGAACACTCAAGCCAGCGGTAGAGGAGCAGCCCACGGAGGGTAGAGAGATGCTCCAGACAGGGGCAGCTGCATCTCAGTCCCACTGGTTGCTGCAGCCTCAGCAAGAGGGGGAGCAGCGAGGGAAAGGAGCAGCCCCTCAAAGTGGAAACAGAGAGGGAGCTGCTAGCAGCTGGAAATGGCTGTGAGAGGGACAGGAATAAGATCTGGGCTGTTAGCAAGAAGAAGAGAGCGTTTTTTGTGGGGAGAAGCTATTGAGGAGAATGCTCACAGACCTCCATTGCATGAAGCTAATGATTCATTTGGAAAGTATAATTCTTCTGTGGGTAGAATCATAGTGTTATCAAGAGCAACATTAAAAAGAGATGCTTCTTAAACTGCATGTTTGTCACTCAACTCTACCTCTATCCACATTGTGGGCATGAATGTTTCATCACATAACATCAGGTTAATAAATCAACACTACCACACTGGTAAGAAGCCACATTCATTTTCATTAGAGTGAGAAAGTATGTAATAGCCTCTAGTGAGGTATAAGAAATTCACATTTCTTCACAAAGTGGTGGCGGAAGTGGGGCAGGCCTTTATAAATCATGCACAGTATTCTGCAAGGAGGCATGAGCTAGCAGGAAACATATGAATATCAAGTACACTTTTTTAAAAAAAGTTCTCATTACTTCTGATAGTTCTTGCCTTGTTGGCAAAATGATTCACCTGAAAGTGGCTCTAGATTGTTAGGGAATTTTTTATCATCTTGTTCTGTTATTGCCAGGTGCTCTCCCACGAGGAAGCAGGTCTCCAGGATTGTCTCAGCTTGGAGGGAGCGCTGCGTTCCAAACCAGACAGTCCTCACCAACCAAGTATTTCTTTAAAGTTGCTACTGGAGGAAGGGAAGTAACATCATTAGATTTATTTTTGTTACTGAAGATTTAAGATTCTGTTTTTTGTCAGCAGACGCCCCTCTGTACATCCTTTACCTGTAGCCACAAATGAAAACAGATTTAGTTGAACCGAATCCCTTCGGGGGCAGAAAGAAGGGGCAAACTTCTTCTTTCTCTTTTTCTTATTTTAGTCATCTGTTCTAAATTATTTATTTATTTATTCTGTAAGCCTGTGATTGATTGGAATTTTTTTTTTCTTTGTAGTTGTATTTTGTTGTAATAATTATTTTTTGAAGTGAATAGTATACTTAAATGAGAGTATTTTAAATTTATTTTAAGGAAATGTGGTTGTAAGTCCTTTAGGCATTGCATTAAAATAATTCTTTGAAATATATAGATTTATATCATATGAAAGAGTAAGTTTTGACCCCTTTTTGTTGCCCTTGTCGGTATAAAACATGCTCTGAAGCCCAAGAAATTGCATGGGTAGGATTTTCACTGGTTTTAGAAGCTGAGATGCTGGACTTCTCCAGCATGCTCTTCTGCTCCTGTTAATTCTTTCTAACTATCCGACTCATATTCACAGAGCTGGAATGCCTCGAGTTCAAACGGGTTACAAGCTTACTCAATTACTGTATTGTTGGCAGGGCAGGAGGTTAAAAACCCAAATCACAAATGGAAATACTGTGCAAGTGAAGTACTTGGGGCAAACCCTTGAACTACATTCCTAAAATATCTTTTTCTACAGAGAAATATTTGAGATTTATTAAAAAAAAAAAAAGAAGTATTTGAAATAGTAGAAGATGCCCTCTGTTCTTTCTGCTGAGCAGTGCACTTAGGCTGAGCTCCAGAGTTCATGTGTGCATATCGATTCCTCATTGGAATATCTCAGTGGGAGCACTGATAAGCTTCTCGCTCCCGCAGTATTGTTAACTTTGTTGAGTCTTGTTCAATCTTTTGTGTAAATCTACCTACAAGCTTGACGTTGATCTAATAAAGGCATGCAAGTAAACTTGTGATGCTGTATAATAATAAGCTCTTAAAGCTATGTCTCTTTAGTTTTTGAAGGAAAAAAATATGTATGTAGCCTGGTGGGTGCTATGAGCTGACCTTTTCTGCTGTTTGATCAGGTAATGGATTTGGAATTGAAGAGAAATCACCTTCTAAGACAATTCTATAAACTCTCTATGGGTGAAATTCCCTGTGAAATGGAGGGTTTAATCTTCCTATAGCTCTGTATTCAGGCTAGTGTCTGAAAAATAACTGGATTATCTCCTGGAAAATCTCATTTTTACATTAATGTGTGTTATCCTTAGCTACAGTGGACTGTCTTCTGTCATTGTCTCAGGTAGCTGTTGGTACAATAATCAGAGGAAGAACAGGAGTGGGCATGGCTTTTTTTTTTTTATAAAAAAGTATTTTTAGTAGGGAAACTGTTGCTAGAGACATCTCATACAGTGTATTCAAATACTTCCTGCAGTTCAACTTCCTTTGCCATTAAAACCTTGCTGTAAATATTTGACCTGAAATCAGATCTTGTCCAGTGAAAGTTTTATAACTCCACTGAAGTGAAGAAAAAAAAAAAAAAGAAATGGATAAATATACATGTAAAAAAAATCTGAGATCCAAGCAAATAAACTCACCAATCTCATTCTTAGTTACTTTCAGAAAGTATATTTCATAGTATTAACCAAGGCACTCTTCCTGTTGGCCTGATTGAATAATGTGCACAAGAACTTTCATGAGGGTCCTCGTAATAATAAATGATCTTGTATTTGTTAACCCCAGATCTTTTGCTTTCCCACTTTTGCTTTATCAGAGAGAAGTAGTTTGAGTCTAAGAAATACTGTTGTTGGATTTTCTGTAAACAGCGAGAGCGTTGCGTGGTCACCTGGCTCTGCCTGCTGCAGTGTTAGGAACGCATCCAGTGGAGCTGTGTCCAAGAGCCAGAAACTACAGGAAGGATTTGATGGTAGCACAGTAACAGGCATGTAATCCCTTAATGAAATAATGTTTCTATTTAGTAAGCTGTTTGAATAATCATATAATGGGATAAAACAGCGTTCTCTGCCATTATCTCCACATTTGACTATATAAATGTTGTATGTTGAAATATTTTGAAACCAGCTGGGCTTTCTGCCAGTACATTTACTATTTTTCTTTATGCAGTTTTGTATATGTGATTATGCCAGAACTCCCACTTCCATTTCTGTCACTGATGTATGTTTGTGAAGACAAGGAAATATACTGTCAGGAAGGATAATTATAATTAATACCCCATTTTTAGCACATCTTTTTGATAAGGTAGAAAACAGTGTTGTAATATTTTTGTTCCTCCTTTCCCTCATCACCTGAGCTTAGAGGTTGCTTAGGAAAATTGTGTGAGATGAATCCATAAAATACAGAAACGTAAGTGCATCTGCATTTTCTGCTATTCTCCGTAACCTACTATTTCTATTCAATTTATGCAAGTCACAAAACCTAAACCTAGGCTAATCAGACTTCAAATGTTCATGATGTCCCACTAATGATATATTGTGGCGGTCTGAAAGGATAGAAATGCATTGTTGTCGTCTGTTCTTTCAAGCTCCTGCTAGAGTAAAGCATGAGGAACTCTCAGGAAATGACAGATAGATCCCTGACACATTCAATTCAATGGACACCCAGTGAGAGGGCACTTGTTTGATTTCAAAAGACCAAATTCTGCAAGGGCCCAAACCAGAAGGTTACTAAGAAACACCCTGGGAGTGCAAGGGAGAGTTCTGCTGTGAGGAGAGCCTCCTGTGATTGTTTTCGTACCATATTCAAAATAATGAAGAAGAGACATTATAGCACGTACTTGCAAGATGAATTAACTTGATCAGAGTAAAATATTTTTAATTGTTTTCACTTGCTTAGGAGGACTCAGGTCTTCACCCAAATCTGTACCTTTTGTGTAGAAGGACTTCTGATTTTCACATGAAAGCCATGGTGATTTGTTTGTAGCTGTAAGGAACAATCCTGTGCAGACAAAGGGAGGTGGGAATGCCCCATATGATCATTTTATGCAGGTGGCACTTTCCTTCATCCCTGCTGAGGGGCAGAGGGAATCTCTAGAGAACTGTTGGCGCCCCTCCTCTTTAAATCATTCTTATGCCAGCCTATGGAAAACTGGTTAAGAGAAATTCTAAAATGTCCCTGTTAGGTCTTACAGAAGCTTTATATGACTGTATTTGTATCACTCTTGCCAATAATTTCATTTTACAGTTTAATAGTTGCAGTTGCATGTCGTTTGGAATAAATAATTAATTTAGGTGAGCACTCTCTGATGGAGCTCAATCATAATGGCAGTTTCTCCATCAAAATGCAGCCAGCATTCACACCACATGGAAATCACAAGTGTTCTTTTGAGTAATAGGTAGAGAAGATGAACATAACCTTGTACATGCATGTATTTTAAACTATTTTAAACTGTGCTATAAGTAGTTGATACCAAGGTTACCTTGGTAATTTTTTACATATTTTTAGGAAAAGAAAAATGTCAATTGGAAATCTTCGATGTCAGCTGTTGGATGTATGGAGGCTTGTAAATGGGTGGCACATTCTATAGCCGTATGTTGTGAATAGCCCAATTGTGAGTAATCCAAATTTCAAGGGACAGACTGGCCTGAGGAGGTGTGCACAAGTGATTAGAATTTCAAAGAGCTCAGAATAAACACCAGCTCTTTGATGGGATAATTTATGCATGGAGTGGCAGGAAGAGCTGTCTGAGTTGTTCTTGGAAAGTTCACACGGAGCAGTATTAAGTTAAGGCCTTAAAAATGAGCTGTGATAATTGATTGTTGGTAATATCAGTGCAGTGTGAGACCTTTACCAAATCAGGGCAGGAACAAAGATTTTTTTCATGAAGAATTTACAGAAGGCTGCTAGCACTTTTGTCTGAAAAGAAGAGGGCAATTAAAACAGAAGAATAAAAGCCTTGTTAGTTCAAAAGGTAAAATGTAAGTGTGGTAACTTGAGGAAGATTTATTTATTTATTTGTTAATATTGAAACATGAGCTGTAATAAGGAATTTCTGGGTTGAGTTGAATGGAGAAAGGAGCAGGTCATGGTGATCTGTTTATCAGTTTGTTTTGGGGTGTCTGACCATTTCATGTCTGTAGGTAAAGTGACCGCTTCTGATGTGAGGGTGCAGGGTAATGTGTCTGAGCATTAGGAAGCACTGGCCAGCCCATTTCCAGCTGTTTGTTGCCTTTTTGATCTTATCCATATTGTTTGTGGTGTCAAGCATTGTATTGGAAGGCAAGTGCTCAGCAATCGAAGCGTTGCAGAAAATGTTAAACACTGGTAATTTTGACCCTCATTTTTTTTAGTTTGGAACTCTGTTGTGTAATGGATGAATTTTAGATAGGGAGGTACAGTGTTTTTACAAGCTTCAAAATCAAATTTCATGCTTCAGCTCCCCAGAAAACCAGTGATACTGGTTGGAGGACTGAATGTAATGCATGATGTTCTCATCCCTCTTTTAAGCTTTGGGGACTAGGTCTTGTCAGAGACAATGCAAATTCTGTTAAATTAATGGTTTTCTCCAATACTGGATCTTTTCTGTACAGTGCTTTTTAGCTTTCCAGAAAAGAACTTAAGGTGAAAAATGGCTGATCTTTTCCTGAAACAGAGGAATAAATTTTAAAAAATAGAAAGAGAATTGATATTTTTCATATATATTCCTGTATTGAGGAGCAGAAATCTAGCAAGTCCAACCAGTGATCAAAGTACAATGGATTCAATAATTTAAACCATCTTTAGAAGAATCGTATTTCCATTTCAAAAGGGCACCTTTGCTCTTGTTAGGCATGACAAGTAGTGTTGGAATCATTACATCTGTGTAACTGGTAACCCTCAAAGCAGTTTAATATCAGTGCAGAGGAACTGCTGCCCTTCCCGCAGAGAAGAAGAATATGTACCCCCTCCAGGAGCAAATTCAAAGCCATTCCCAGAGGAAGGGCAGAAACCCCCCGAAGGACGGTCCTTTCATCCCTTCGTGCATTCCGTCCCTGGGAAGTACTGTGTGCTCCACTCCTGTATCTTAGCAGCTTCACAAGCAGAACAAGGGCAGTTACACCTGTGTGCTTTTTCACTGTGTTTTCTTTTCTACCAGCTCATGAAATTCATATATGCTATGTACATAAATACAGGTAATGGATGCATTGTAGCCAAGTACAGGACTAATCCAGCAAAGATGATGGTGGGTACTGTAACAGCATTCAGCAATGATTCTATAGCATAACGTGACCCTCATTTCTTTTTTTTTTTTTTTCTTTTTTTTTTTTTTTTTAATAGGAACTCTGTAATCCTTGACAGCTGCTGGGGAGGTGCTTCGCTGTGGTATATGAGAATCTGTCTTGGTCTCTCCTGCCATAGGTATTTCTGCAAGGCAAGTTAATTCCAACAGACAGTCTGGTTATATTAGATCTTCTGTTACTTGTTTCTATAACAAAATTTTCAGAACTTTAAGATTCTGTATTGCAATGTGGAATTTCAGGAGTTCAACCTGGAGTTCATTCTAAGTAACTGTAACACACTGAATGTGCTTTTTGAGTTTTGGCTTCATGGTTCAGGATCTCTGAGCAAGTCAGGCAATAATTTTCTAGAGCAGGATCCTTTTTATTTCCTTTTATGCTTCAAGAACCAAACCATGGTCAAATAATAGGACAATGGCAGAGCAAGACTGCTGATCTGATGCAGTAAGACATCTGTGTTCCCTCACTAGAGGTAGTAATTTCCCTGACAGAAAAGCCAAAACCTTTGAAGTCAAATTTACCATGGATATTAATCTACACATTGTAGTTGAGATACACTTATTGTTTACAATCGAAAATTTGACCTTTAAATTTCTTATTTGGTTTCTTTCATTTTCCTGACAGTGTGTAGGAGAATTAAAAGCATGAAGTTTAAGATGATTAAGGTAGGTATCTCGAATTTTGTAATAAATCGACATTTTAATCTACATATCACGCACAGATATACACCAGAGGAACTCCAGGACACCCTTATCTTCATGAAGCAAGCCCTGTGTTTTTAATGGAGATATGTCAACCTATGTTTTTGTTCTAATGAAATTCTTCTTGTCAGCTCGGTAGCTGATGAATAATTTAGGCCTTGAAAAACATGAGTCAAATCATTTTTTATCAAACAATTCAGAGGAGGAGAAAACGCAGCCAGCCCTCTCAGAGACTGAACCTGAGCAGGTGTGAGGGCAGGACATAGCCACGTCAAGGACAGAGGTTAATGTATTCTTACAAAAAAGGACAGAGGGTTTTCAACTAAGGCAGCAATCGTCCTGCTCGTGGACTTTGTGACATAAAAATCAGCCCTCTGCTTTTATTTTTAGACATTTTCTTTATTTCTACTCCCCAATCCTGTGTTCTTGTAGAATGCCATTTATTAAAAGATTCACTAGGCAAAGGACGGCTGATTTCATGTTTCATCAGTTTGTATTCTCACCCTGAGTGTTTGTTTTCCACTGTGGCCTTTGATTCCATCTGCTCGGCCAATCCATTCCTCCACAGGCAGAATCTGTCAATTCTGGAGCTTAAGCATATGTGCCATGTGTGCTGACCTGACACAACCTTTGTATTAAGGTTTCTAAATTATAGTGAGGATGTAAGAAAAAAGAGATGGGTTGAGTTCAGCCTATCTGAAAGAATCCCTTCCATGTCCAAAATGTTCAGAACCAAGGTCCTAATCTACTCAGATCCTGCTGAGTCTTTTAAAAGGCACTAAATACTTGCAGTGTACTGTGGGTAAAACATTTCAGAGTGGATATTTATAAAATCCGCAAGAATGAGCAGAAATAAAATGCTCTTCTCTGGAAGTATTTTGGAAAAGGTGATAAAGAAGGATAGGAAAAGTTCAAATTTTTCACTTTTAAAATACTGTTACCTTAATAGAAAGCTTAGGATTTGAATGTTTGGATGAATAAACAAAAATATTCCCAGTCCTTGTTGATAGACCTTCACTTTTACAATGACAGCAAGAGAACAGAGGAATATTCATCCCTTGCAGATGTGGGATTGGTACCAACATGTTCAAGGGGTGATTTGAGCATCTAGGTATCTAGGTATTAACAGGCTTCTGTTGCATCTGTTATAAACCCCAAAGGAAATAAATGCTGCCTCAGGGGTGGCTCAGACAGCTGGCCTCTCAATGAAGATTTTCCTACAAACAGATGATTCACCAAGCAAATCACTTCCTTGAAACTCTTGAGAGATTTGCTTGGAATGGGACAATAAAGGCCAAGTTCAATGACAGTTGAAAGCTTCAGGTCAGAAATAGTGAGGTGAAGTGGAAGATGAAAATATGTAGTCCCTGTTATGTATCCGGGGTAGCCTGTAATCGTAACATTTCCTGCTGTGAGGTCTGACACTGAACTTTAAAGTGATGTTTTAAATGGAAGCAGCAGGATGATTTCCTTTTTAGAAACATTAGCCTTTTGCAGGCTTGTTCAATGCTTTGCTTTCTTCTCTCACTCTTTTTCTTTTCTTTTTTTTTTTTTTTCCCTCCCTTTTAATTTCAGGAGCATCATTTGTTCACAAGTTCCTGTTACAGAAATGCCAGATTTCTGTATGAAACTGTAACAATGACAT
Organism: Tinamus guttatus; assembly: GCF_000705375.1. The sequence goes on along the minus strand of NW_010581728.1, from coordinate 284,860 downwards.
ACTCAGACTAGGTATATAATCATCCGACCTTTTAAAACCAAATCCTGGCAGTAATGTGTATTAGGAATTATGCATCCAAAAGAAAATGCTGGATAATATCAGTGCTACTGTCTTTCCCATTACAGCATGTCACTACAGAAAGAAAAGTGAATGTAGTTATGGCCGTGTAAGGAATCCGCTGGCAATGCATCTCGCTGTAGACCAAGTTAATTAAAGTGAGTCACTAAGCTAAACTTGGAATGACACAAGGCATCACTGTAAAACATATAAGTAAGGTTTATTTTTATCTGAAAATAGACTGGAATATTGAAAAGCTCTAGATTTATTAAAATCAGCATCTCTTGCCGTTTTGTGGGGGGGAAGTAGTGTAAGGATTTTTCAGTAACAGATAAGCACAGAATAATTCTCCATTGCCAAAATAGTAGAATTGAAGGCCCCAGATGTGTCTGACAGGAGGCAGGAGCTGTCCTGCTTCTGGTGTCTGGGCCAATCTCATTTAGTGGCCCACAGAAGACCTGTTACACTTCTGGCAGCCTGGCAATAGCAAACATAACCTTCTGTCACATTTTCAAGGTCAGATTGTTGACACATTATCTTAATTCATAATCTTTAACAGACTGTTCCAAAATTCATTTGATTTTTTTATACCCTCTTACCTGCAGACACTGTAGCTCAAGTACTGGCAGCATCACTACCCCACACCATCTGTATGTACTGCCAAATGCTACATTAAAATCACAGCATTAAATATCCCCTTTTAGAATTATCATTGCATTTAATAAAAAGACAATAAAACATGAATTTGCAAGCTTCAGCTGTGTATTTATACCTTAATACTACAGAAGAATTGTCTTTTAGAGAGTTGTGCACAGTACAATGAATAAAAAGATCTATTGTATTTAGCAAAGCAGCTAATCATGTAGATATGATAACAAAAGTCTTTTCCCCTTGGGTTCAATGCATTCCCTTTTTTTCTTGATATTGCAGCAAGGATGGGAATTAGCATTTTATTATTGTAATGATCTGCAATTAAATTTATGCACTGTCAAATATTTTAAACAGCTATCTAGAATTTTAAGCTTTTTCTTTTTTTTTGTTTTAGAGAAAAGACAGTAAATCATTTGTTTTGGAGAGAATTATCACAGTAATGCTGAACGATAGCGAATGAATGCCATAACCAGATGTACTAAACTAGATCAATGAACAATAAAAGTGCATAATGTCTGTTTAAATGTTTTTTTCCCCCCAAGCTCTATTGTAAACAGATGTTAAGACAGACTTTTCTCCTGTTAGAAAAAATACGCTCTGCCTGACAACATTCCTGAATATCGAGAACAACTGACTCCTCATTTGATAATGGTGTTGTCTTGACAGTGATTCCTGTTTTCTCTCTAGCCCTGGTGAGGTGGCGGTGGGTCCTTCAAAGCCTTTGCCTCTCATGGCCATGGAGCTCCGACTCGGTGGAGATGCCAGTGTGGGTGCACCTCGCCCCGAACCCTGGCCAGGGTGCAGTTTGCAAGCAGGCTGCCAGGCTCTTCTCACAGAAAATGTTCCAAGTGAAAACAGTGCCTGGCTTTCTTCGTAAGATCAGGGTGAACCCGAAAATGTCCTACTTCTATTTCTATTAGAGAAGAAGTAAAGTATTTTCTGTGCCTGGAAATGTTTGTCCAAAAAAGCCTAGGATTTGCAGAAAGCCAGTGTTTCTATGCCTGTTATAGTAACAGAAGCCTTTGCACATGGACAGCCTCTGCCTTTCGTAACAGCAGTGTTAGATATTGATTTGCAGTCTAGCACTAAAGTTGTGCTCAGAAAATGATTCATGATTTTGCGGCTCCAAAGAAGATACTTCAGTTTTATGGGTGGGATGTGGGAGAACATGAGTTACAAAATTTGAGAGAAAACTCCCCTGAAAGCATCTCAAAACTCATATAAGCGCTGTTCATGTTTCCTTAATGAGCTATTTGTCTTGCTCAAGGAAGAGACAAAATAATAGCTAATAAACCCTTTTACTGGGTTTAATAAATCCTTAGATTCATTTTCCTATTTAGGAAGATGTTTCTAATATTAGAAATAGTAAAGTTGCTGGAAAATATCCTCAACTGAATGCTTTGACAATGTTAAGAACAATATGCCTTATTCCTTCACTATACAAATAAATAACAGAAAATATAGATCTTGTTCTTTTCAGCAATCTGTTTAGGCACTACAATATTCTTCACAGAATTTAATGCATTTCAAACCATGTTAGCATTTCCCTAAGGACTAGCAATTGTTTTCAGTGTTTTCCCTAAGAAAACATAAAATGCATAACCTGGATAATATTTATTGTTCTTTCAAAGTGTTTAGCTATATAGTTCTCTTCTGCCCTGCTGCAATAAAAGATTGAAAAGCTTATATATTATACTTGGTAGTATGAAGGAAAAACAGCTGGTGATTCTTTGAGGGAACAGTGAACCCGACTCTCCCTCTAAAATGTCTATGAAATTTCTTAAATGATTCCAGTATCAAGCCTAAGAATTCCAACTGTGTTCATTTTCTAACCTCTATTCCCTTTTTCAGTAGGCTTTTTACATCTCTTGTCGGAGATCTTCCTCTGTCTACTGTCAGTTTTCTTTGTCACAGGCATGCTCTGAATTTTCCTTGGCCAGTGTTTCTTTAATTGTGATACTAAGTCATAAAATTAGTTGAAATTGTGGCTTCATTATATATTTGGAATAAATTCTGGGTTAAAGACAAGATAACTGATCTTGCCCTCTTTCTTTATTGTAGATATTCACTTAATAATAGGTAATTCCTAATCATTAAGATAAGAATTGCCTGTCATTAAGATTCCTGATGTCTGTATAATTCAAAGCACCCAAAGTACTTACTTTTTTATGCTTTATATATAGATCTTTCTGTACTAGTCTTGGTCATACCAGATAAAAGGAACATTGTGAGGACAAAGAAGTAGCTGATAAATAATATACATGTTTGAGCAAGTGGTGTGGAGGAAAGGATTAGTAATTCAGAAGATGGTATTTCAGGCTTTAAGAAGGATAAAGAATAACACAGCAAGGAAATATTTCATCTCCTTGAAAAAAAAAATGACAATCTGGAGAATCACTCCTGAAGATGAAACATGAAAATAATTGACATTCCAGAGTATGCTGAAGGGTCTGATTTTCTAAAATACATTCACTCTTTTCTTAAGGATCCGGCCACAATACACATTTCATATTTTCTAAGCTACAGAAAAAGCTCACAGACCCTGGAAATGGTAAGAAAGCAAAATCAACTCAGGTGAAATGCTTTAGTTATTGAGATAAGGAATATGTATTAAAAATAGCCTGTGGGTGAAGAGAAATTCTATGAGGAAAAACAGGGAGACAAGCCTAAAAATTATCTGTTGAAATGTCTAGAGGGTAAAGAAATCTTTAGGTCCATAAATGTTGAGTGCTCTGACATTCTTGGTAATAGCTGCCTACAGTGAGAGTGGATTATGAAGGTCTAAGATTTTTTTCATAGAGCAGAAATACAAATGAACTGAAGGCTGCCTGAAGAATTATTGAGGCCAGATTCAGCCCCTTTTTAAATTCTATGGAAGGATTCTTAGAATGTGAAAACCATAGGATCCCCTCAGGGAAATCTTTTTATTTTATTGCCCTGCCCCAACAGAAAGACTGCTAGATTGCTGGAAACTCTGGTGCTCCTGCAGATATCACTGACTTTGAGGTTTTTCATCAGGTTTTCTTTAGATATATGTAAATATATATCACACTGCAAGATCTTTCCTCCATTTCTCTTCCCACCAGAAGAGTCCTTGGCTGGTACTGCGAAAGTGTGTCCGTTACCCTAAGGATGAGAGCAAAGATAGTTCTGCCTATATGCCTAAGCAAAATGAGGCAAATTTGAGAGGCATTTTCATTTTTGATTGAGTAGGTTGTTTGCTGAGCTAGCTCAAAGTTAAACACAGAAATATGTCCGTTTTTAGGGGCGCTTTTACTGTTTTTAGACCTCTTTCTTGAGTCAGGCTAAGTAGCTGTATAAGCACTGTTAGCATGCAGAATTGAGAGTGGACTCTTAAAAATGTAGAAATTTAAAAACATAGCTGGCCATTTGGGCAAAGTGATTAGGCTTTCAACCTGATGAACATCGAAGAATGGATGATCAAAGTCTAGGGGCTGTTGAAATCTGGTCAAGTGGGAATTTGCTAAAGGCAGATTTCTCTATGAACACAACTGAGAAGTTTTCAGTGAAGCGAGTCCATGGGAAAGTTTCACACTTACAAAACTGGATCTTGACCTCTCTATTCTCTCAAATATGAGTTTTAACTCATATTAACTTCAGCTATAATTAAGCACCAAGTGGACAGTTTGAAGCTCAGAGAGAACTTTCTTGACAAGTATGTCCTTATAGGAGCTCTGCTATTTTGCAACTGTTATGCAAACCAGTCCAATTTAATTAAGCTTTCTTCATTTGTTCAAGTGGTTTCATCCTAAATAGCAAATGTAACAAATGGCTTTTGACATCACAGGTTTGCATTAAAGAGAAATCAACTTAACTGCTCGATGAAAGGGTTGTCAGAAACAGAATATTTATTGAAAAGGGAACCACTGTCTGACAGCAAAAACTAGCTTGGAGATGCACAGAAAAACAGAGCAGAAGGGAACAGCAGTAGCAATAATACCAAAAGGGTAGGTCCTTCTATGTGCCTGTCCCCAACTCCTTGCTTTCATACTTTGAAGAAGGGAAGAAATCCACCTGCAAAACCTTTTGCTTCTAATGTAGTGATGTGTTCGGGGCATGCACAGCTTAATCTAAGGACTGTGTACCTAGCATTTAATACTGGAGATGCTCCTAAATACTGGAGATACTCTTAAAATACCTAAAATGTGTGGAAGGAAATGGAAATCTTTCCATTGACTGCAATAAATTTTGGGACAGCACCATAACAATTTTCAGTTTAACTGAAGTACTCACAGCAGTAGGACTTACACTGCATGCCAGAAAACTAATCAAAATGCTTTGCTATATGGGCAACAAAGGATATTGATGAAATGATATTAAATACATGTATTATTAAATATATCTATTTCTTCCCAAAGAAAAAAAAAAGAAAAAAACTCCACAATCTAAATAGTACAAATTATTTCACTGGATTGGATTTGCTCTAGGAAAGAACATAACAACACTTTTTAAAAGTTATCTTATGGAGTGTTTTAAGGCAGTTTCAATAAACTCGGAACATTTTACTGTGATAGAAATGTGAAAACTAATGAAAATGTGTCATGGCTTAGTCAAAAGCAGCAGTGGCTTGACAACAGTTGAAAAAGAAAAGGAGTTTGAAAATTTTCATAGTTCAAGAAGTGGTTACTGCTTTTTGTTGATAACGATCTGGAAAAGACGCATTTTAAGGTGTTCTCATCTACCATGATCTTAGCATGGCTCTCAATAGATGCACCTTGAAATGTTAACTTGTTATTTTTTGCAGAGTGAGAGAAATAAGCATTTATTTTACTGCTGGGAGAAAAATGAGAATTTATTATATTCATGAAGAGTGTTACCTGATATGCAGAATTTACAGAAAAGGCAATAGCACAACTTTACTCAACAAAAGAGTGAGATAATTTGTAAGGAAATCATGTATGTGCTGTTTAAACTTGATGAAATCATGTGTTGTGAATAGGAAGGGCAGTTAGTGATACCTGGTTAAATTTGTGTTCTCTAAACAACTAAGGTTGCTTATATTTAGGTAAAGGGTAGAACAGAAGTGGTATATCCATCACAACCATTGTGTGGTTACAAGTATATCAAAATGGAAGTGTATTAACAATACAACTTGTAGTAATTTGCAATGGAAATTGAATATACTAACCAAAAAAAAAGGCAACTCATGTTTATGCGGGTATCATTATGTCCCTGATAGGGCTGCATTTGTTAAAAAACAGTAATATTTGTATATTGCTATTAAAAGAGTTCTTCTTTTCCAAAATATGCCCTTAAATCTCTAAGACGGCATATGTCCCTGGCTCCAGTGAAATGGAATTGCAGCTTTCCCATTTGAAAGGCATATAAAGGCAGTATATAACCTAGAGTTTCTCTAGTTTGGGACAAGTTTTGCTTTTAAGAACATGCCATACAGTACTGTGTTGTATTAAAATGACACTGTTTCTGTAACCTTATCTCACCTCCATAGACCTCAGTAGTAATTTAATTGGTGGACCAGTGCCTTTCTGGGACAGAACACAGTTCCTGTGTCACAGAAGTCTTGGGGGCTGTGTGTGAGGAGGGGTGATGAATCTTTGAGCTGATGAGAAAAAAAGCTCCATTCTAACACTGCATAGCAGGTAGAGTTGTGAGACAATTTAGTGAATAGCACAGAGAGAAATCTCATAACAGGGTGTGAAATTTTGCATGAACATAATGTCCTCATTAGCATTTGGACAATCTAGCATACAGATGCTAATCCTAAAATATCTTTCACAGTCTTTGTCTCATTTTTGAGCCCTAGTAAACAGCAAACCCAAAGAATCCATTGTGTTTATACAGTGCATCTTTTTAGATTTAGTATATCCAATTACCAAAGAGAATGCAGCTGGGGAAACATTCTATTAAAAAAGAGAAAGTTTGTTATATTGTATTATTTCATGTCATGCCACCATCTGTAATATCACACCATTTCGTTCTCAAATCACATTAGTAGCTTGGCTTATCCATGTCCCTGCTCTGAGAAAGCCAAGGAACAGAGGAAGAGTGTGTGTCTGCTGAAACTGCCTTATGTCTAATTAACTGTGGATAACAAATTTGTTTCTAATATTGACAGTTCTGCACAAACTTGGAGACAATTGCCAAGAGCGCTCAGATCATATCAACATTAAAAATGAAGCATGTGGATCAAGATGGTCATTTAGCAAGCTAAACAGCCAAACTGTAAGGGTCTGTGAAAACGGGCGTTTTGAAAAACATTGAGGAAAAAATATGGAAAAAGAGCAATCCATGGGTAATACATGTAATATGATATTTTCAAGAGCTGCTCCTAGCAAAGTGTAGCTCTACATTGCCCTTTATCTGAAGGTCTTTAACATTGTTGCTTTCAGCTTGTATTTTTTTTAGGTAGCAAGGTGCAGCAATCCAGGATAGTTTCTCAATTAAATCTAGTTATATAGTTGTAATACTGGTGCTCTCCAATAGCAACAACGTCCTTCATCTATCTCAACCAAGGGGAAAAATAATCTCCTTTTTGAAGTGTTACTTAAAATAAAAGAGCAGATGGACCAAAAGGCACTCTACTTGGGGAAGAGGAATCCACCCCAGTAAAAGAGCACACCCCAGTTATTTGGACTACAATACTTGCAGGGCTTCTTGTTTTAAGAAGAGGCTTCACAACTCAGTTACTAAGGTGTGAGAAATGTGATGCTGTTCATGAAGTTTTGTGTTCTTGACTCTGCCTCATAAGAGGAGATAACCAAATCAAAGTCTGGTTAAATTCTCACTGCCCACTGAACTCGGGATGCTCTCTTGTCTTCCTGAAGCTTCTCTCAGTAAGTTGATGATATTTTACATCCGCATTGTAGATCCCAGACAGACACTTGCAGGTGCTGAGAAAATGAGCTCATGAGAGACTAACCCACAGGCTCCCAAGAGTCATATGCAGGTACCGTCACTTCAGATGTTTACAGCGAGGATGGGTCAAACGAATCAGATGTATCTAGGTAAGTCTACTCTATGTATCTCTCTTGCAGTTCCTGCAATAGATTTAAAATTATGAATATCAGGCCAAAATAAGGACTACGGATTGAGACAGTTGTAAAGATAATTTATGTTGTAGGATTTGTCATGTATATTGATGATAAAAAAAATCAACAAAATAAAAGTACTTACAGGTAGGAATATTTTGCTTATTGTCTAAATAGTTAAAAGTTCCTTCTGCTTTGCATGTTTTCAGTCTTTTTAATTTTTTTCTTCATAGAATGGAATTATTTTCAAACTATTGCCTCAGTTATGGCATTTTTCTGAAAATGGGATACTGTATCGTTCAGTGTTCTGACAGGTCATCTCTGGAGGCTTAGGCTGTTTTTTCCTTTCAGCCTTGATGCTGTTCTCTCATGTGATCTTAGATAATTACTAATATAATGACAGAGCACTTAGAATATTTCTCACCTTGAAACAGGTAGTTAAAAACAATCTTTTCTTTGATTCTCCTTGCCATTGATCATCCAGTATTATATTTTCATATCGTAGAAAATGTTATTCTACTGTAAATATTTTGATTGGAATGCAAATACTTTCTCTTAGATTAAACAAGTTGCAAATTAAAAGGATGAGTATAGACTTTATTCACTTACTTTTTTCATAGAGCAATCATCTACTCCTGGCATAATGCTGTTCAGTCAATGAGTAAGATAATATTCCACATCAGGAAGTTTATTGGATTCTGGTTTAAGTGTATCGCAGATATTGTTTCATCTCCAAATTCTGTAACAGTAGATTTTCTGTTAGCCTATTCCCATATTACATTATAAATCCTATGCACGGGTACATTTAATTTTCTTTTTTGCCTGTAGTGACCCACATATACCTCCATGTAATAATGTTTGTCATTTATGAGGCAATATTTCTGATACATTTAGTTTATTCTGCTATTACTATGCATCCAGTCTTCCATTGCACGAACTCATGCAGGAGCATTTTTCTTTATCGCAGTAGTCAAGAAATAGTAAAGGCTTCAAGGAGAGAAGGACCTTGGAGCAGTTAGGGGGACCACAGGCAACTGAAGAGTTTGGAGGAAAGCAATGACAGAGAGGCTGGCGCCAGCTTGGTGGCACATGGAGCAGAGCACGAAAAGGGAGGGAAACAGACAGTCTGCTTCATTACAAAGCTAGTGTGTCCGGGAAATCTAACCTGTGGGACAGCTCTTTTATCTTTTATCATCAAAAACATGCTTGTAATCATAAACAATTGGAAAAACAGTGCAGCATGCAGTGCCAGAAAAAGGCAATTACAGTTCGTTGTGAAAATGGCATACAAAGCTATGGGCATTCCAGTCTTTTTATTACTTTTATTGAACATAATGTTGACTGAGTTATAAAAAGCTGAGTAATTAACTATAAGCATTCGTGCATTTGTGGGGAACACCTGAATCTGTAAAATGAAATCAGACTCAGTGACGCCTGGTCTTGAAGCATTACTCGCAAGAACAACCTGCTTTCCTGCAGTAAGCTGGAGAGCTGTGGGCACTGCCAGGGCGGGAGGAATGAGCTTGGTCTTTCTTGCAGCAATCCTGCACCAAGGATTTTAAGTGAAGTTGGTTCTGTCACAAAAGGAGAGAATGGTTTGGAGAACGAGGGAAAGGGAATGTGCAACCTCTGCATGGCTGCTGAGAGCTCCACAAGAATCCTCTATCCCATCTAGTAACACTTTGCAGGATGGAATAAATTATGGGTTTAGGGTTGGGTTTTTATGCAATATTTGCCGCAAAGTTAGCCCTGGGATAGCAGGTCCATGACTGTGTCTCCTGTGTGTGTTCACAGAGTGAATGGATCCCTATTTAAGAGCTCTACCTGTAAGGGCAGCAAGATCAGTTTGTTGTTAGTAAGATGGAGTTTCCGTGATGGAGTTGGGCAGTGGGGATGATATTCCCTCTGTCTTAGCTCTGGAAAGCTTAAGCACAAGCACAGTTAGCTCAGGGGCAGTGAGAGGCCCAGGATCTGGACCAAAGAGAGAAAGAAGAACACTGCTACATAAACTGTGGGAGGGCTGGACAGAGGAGCCACACTTCACAAGGTGACTAATGCTTGCTCGCTCTTTCTTTCTCTCTCTTTTTTTTTTTTTCCTGGATCTGACAGGGTTGACTGTTCTGTCCTTTTGCTCTTTTGGTCTTTTTAAAAATTAACAACTGTGAATAGAAATAGATGAAAGGCAGTAGCAAGCAGTTTCCTAGTTTCTAACTGACAGATTCATGGGTACATTTTTATTTCTCTGCAACTGAAGAAGTAGTGTGTATTCCCTATAGATATAAATTTATTTAAATCATATCTATCTTGACCAAAAGAGTTTTATTTCTACTTAGGAGCCAATATAGCTAGGACTATATTTAAAAGCTAGGACTGTGGGAATCAGCATCTGGTTTTATTTGATCACCTAGATGATAGATGATGTAACAAACATGGAGTCAAGAGGTCTGGAACAGCTCACAGAGACACAAAAAGACCCTGAAAACAAGAGATTCAGCAAAGTCAGTGTACTATCCAGACCATGTTTTCTTTGTCCTGTTCTTTACAGCACAGTGGCCAAAGCCTCATAAATATTTTGGTGGTGGAAATAAAAAGCTTTCTGAGGTCAGGCATGATGTCTTTCCAATGTCCCCTAAGAAATGCTCCAAATATAGGGGCAATTTTCATGGAGTTCACAGCATCTTGGATAATAGCTAGCTGGGACACAGGAGCTATAGAAATCCTCTAGTGATCTGATGGACACATTCATGAAGCTGGTTTGGCCAGATATTTTTCAGCTTTGTAATGTTTCAGCTTTGTAGGCTTTAAACTGACCATGCATATCTCACACAACTTTCATCATGTGCTTGGATACTACCACAGATACTAGATTTCTACATGCAGAGAATGTGGGTCCTGGGAAAACTAGTTCACTTCCTGTAATGTCCTTTAAAGGCTAAGGGGAGAAAATTATCTTCATCTTCAGCCTTTTGAATATGCACCGTATCTTTCACGGCCTCCTTTTTAAAATTCTCTGTTTTTAATTCTCTGTTTTGGATGCTTACACAGAGTATGTTGTTCTCTTTTATTGTAGTTAAAAATATGTGCTATCCGATAGTGACACTTAATAGGTCTTACCATCTTTCTATCTCTAATAGCACACAAAACAGAACTCCTCTGGAGGTCAAAGGCAGTTGTGTTTATTTTCTCTTTATGTTTTAATATAGAAGCTTTATTGACTTTTTTTTTAATTCATATGTTTGTACCCAATATCTTGGCATTCTGAGTCTACGCAAGGATGCAGTATGAACTGTGAGGAAGTGATTGCTAAACTAAGCAAATCTTAGGGTCACAACTTCAGAAACCTAAAAGTCCATGCCACAAACGGCAGTTAGAAGGGATGCATGCTTGTGTTTTGAGCTATTAACTTAGGCTTTTCAGTCAGCTGAGGCTCAGGTCATGTTCATAGCAGTACGTAAATCTGACCCACGGTTAGTCCTGTTTTCCAAATTGCCCTGGCTAAACAATCTCCCTGGCTCCGTTGTGCTGATCCTGGCACTCATGCAGCCACTGGATGAGCTGCATCAGTCCCCTGAAGAGGGGACTGATTTCACTAAGGTCTGGATGGAGACACCACGTCAGCAGCATCCAGAGTCAATGTCAGACTGAAGTGGACATGTAAGCATGGCCTTGTGTTTTTAGGGACAAAGATCTGTATGTCAGTTACCCAATTAGATACTTGGCAGTGTGTTTTACTGTTTTCAGTAGCAAACACAGGAAAAATACTTAACCAAACAGGTGGTAATGCCTGTTTTACTCAGGTTTCCATGTTGCTCAGCTCCTTAGTATGTCTCTAGCAACTGGACTGAAGCACCAAAACCATCTGTGTCAGCCATGGCAAGGCTCTGGAAACAACTATTCATTGTTTTATCAGTGTTCTTGCAGATTGGCAAATTCTGCTTTGATTCGGTTGGTGGGTGAGATGAAATATATATATATATATGTATACATATATATATATATATACCTGCTAGGCTATAAACTCCAACTCCTCTGTTCGTCCTGCAAAGTTAGTTAAATTATTCATAGCTTCATTGATCTGAAAATCATAAGGGACTCTTATAATCCTATATTCTGACCTTCTGCATAACACAAGCCAAAGATTTCCCTCAGTATTTCCAATATTGTCCCTAAAGCAAATGCAGTGTAGAACAGTGTTCCCTGTTCTGATTTATATAGTACTTGTATTCTCAGTGTTTAAGGGCATGCCCAATGTCCAACTGTGTGGGATAAATGACTACCCACCTTATGCTTTTAAAACACTGGGTCAGTGGGACTGCAAATCTGGAGACTTTTTAGTTTAGTTTTATTATTTTTTTAGTTTTTATTTTACTATGCTTTACCTTTAAATGGTAAGTCCAGATACACATCAGGTTCATTTTACTTCCATCGGATTTGATGATTGGTAGCTAAACTACACATTTGTGACTCTGATCCTACTTTTTTTGTCCCTACTTTTTTTTGTAGATTTGCTAAGATCTTTCCTAGCACTTTACCTGGAAAAAATATTTGTGTGTTCAGTCTCACCTCTGATGTCTAGTTGAGACCACAGGAACTTAGTCTGTGTTTGACTCACAGGAGGAGGTTACTATCTCAGGTTGTATCTCAAAAGCCAATAACATTCTTCTGCATCACTTTCCTCAGTGGTTAGAAACACAAATGTTTTGCTAATCTACTTGTATCTGACTGTCTCACTTTGCAGCTATACTAAACTACCATTAATTTCATCAGTGGTTTAAATCATAACTGTCTTTTGGTTAGCTGCCTTTTAGAAAAAAAAGGTGAGCTCCTTTTTATGGTTTTTTACATTTTCTGTTGAACTGCTTGACCTATTTTATGAAAAATCAGCATTTCCACAACTCAAGGTATGTTGGGTGTGTGTGTGCTGGAAATGGGACAATGATGTGGGGAAGAGAAAGCACAATTTTAGTAATTTAAATGACTTCATATTGGTGGCACAGATACTGGCGTCAATATTCAACCTTTTGTCAACAAGCTTGTCTGTAATTCATTGGAAATGAAAGTTTGGAAGAAAGACGTCACCATCCGTCAGCCACCAACTGTTGAAATGGCAGACAAGCATATCATTTTTCTGTAAGTAGTTGCTGCCTGTCACAGGCACATAACAGAGACAGCTATAAAATAAATACTGTATTAAGCTAAGAAGCTGCTGTGAAGGCAAGGCCCAATGCAAAGACGGAAATAATCAACAGCTCAAGTATTTTAGGGAATGAAGATTAGATAAAGAATGAAATTATAATCCATCTTAGGTATATTATGAATTTTGAACTGCAAGCGTGAGTAATGCAGAAGGATGTAGTAGAACTGACTGACTTTTCTACAAGCTATAACTTATTTTGCCGGATATATGCCAGTAATCTTCTTTTGATTGCTTATTTTTCAGTAAATTCTTTATACTTCTCTCATATTTTTGTGCTTTTTTTTCTCTTCCTTCTTTCTGCTGTTAAACTATCAGGTCTCTAATCACTGATTTTTAATTGTTAAAATTATTCTTTCATTTTAATACCCTGAGGGTTTAATTTTGTAACAAAAGGAGAAGCAGGACTCTGTAGCATGGAACAGACCTATTGCAGCCAGTGAAGAATCCGGCCTTGCATAAAATGACAAATTGCTAAAAAATGTAAAAATTGGCAAGTAGTTTTGGAAAATATTCTCAGCTTGTCCATTAATCTGAATTAATGTCTAAGAGGGAATTGAAGGGCAATAGAATTATTATTGGAATTCTTGAAGAATTGTCATTAGCTTGGAATTGTTCAGCAACTTCTTTGTGTTTCATAGCCCTTTGCAGCTTAAAGTGTGAAGTGTTAAAGTTGCTGGTGAGCACAAATTTCATCATCGTGTTTATAAAGGAAGATCTATGTATTGTATAAAGATATCTGGATAACTGAAGAAAGGAATAATGAATTAGAGTGAAATCCAGTAATGCATATATAGCATGGGAAAGTAATGGCTATTCTTCACAAAGGTAAATGATTCAGTAGAACAAAGTGATGTTATTTTGATGACATTTTGATGGTTTTGTTGTTTTATGTTCAGGAGGGTATTTCTAGGTGAAATAGGAAAATACCAATGCTGTTGCTTAAGATTCCACAAGGACCTTGTAATTCAGGTTATGCAGCTTCAAAGTAGAGTTAATACTGGAACAGGTTTGGAGAAGAGCTGGACTGACGGGCAAAATAGAGAAGAGGTAGAGATGGAAAAATGAAGACTTTTGGAGAGGGCTTATCCATCCTGCCTAGCGAGGCACACAGAGGGGTTACATGTGCTTGGAATTGCCAGGTGCCCAGAAATTCCTGTGACATGTCGCATGAGTCAGATGATGTCTAGCTAAACTCTATAACCCGTGCGAAGGAAGTCCAATGTATTTTGAACCATGTGTGTGAAATGACAGACCTGGTGCCCCCACTGTATTTACACGCTCTCTCTGAAATTCTGGACAGGAACGTGGCAGTCCTGCTTTTGCTGCAAAAAACCCTGAACAGATCTTAACAGAAGAGTTTTTTTTTTGTTTTTTTTTTTCACTTTTAATCAATGTGATTTCAAACCGTGTGTACAGGAGCAATTTTAAGCTTGAAATTACCTCCAAGAAAGAAAATATAAAAAGGAAATTTTTATAAAAAGGAAATCAAATTTAATATGAAAAAGATACCTTTTCAAGTAAGTCTTTGAATCTTGCCCTGGGGTTATCTTTCTTTATCATCAAAGGAAACAAAACCTATTTTCTTCTTTCATTTGCTTTAACAGTAGAATATTGAATTATATAGATTTGTTTGAAAAATATATCAGAGCATCTAATTTTAACAAGCTTTAAATATTACACTTTTTGCGGTAAAGACTTAGATATTTTGGCACTTCATTAGCAAATACATCTTTTTAAAGTATAGCTACTATGAAATCTCTATTTAATCTTCTGAGAACAATTACATTCTTTGTCACAAATACCATATATTCTGTATGCAATTTATACCTCTAGTAACCCACATCTCAGAAATTACCAAAATTACCAGTGAACTCATCTTAGAAATTACACCACAGGATTGGAGAAGATCCAGAGGATTATTGGGGTACAAGAAGCAGATAATTGAAAATCAGGAGTAACACCTCTGGGGTTAATTTCTCTTTATAGCTATGTAAAAGTAATTGATATGCTGCTAAATTGTGTACAACTGTAAGTTACATATAAATGTGAACTCTTCAAGTGAAAATATGATGGTTTGTCTAAATAATACACGGCATGGATTCGCCTTCCTGCCAATATCCTGCAAATACAGACATCAATCCTATGTCCACATATTCAGTAGTCTTAGTCAAGTCAATGGAAAGTACTTGTGATGTAAAATTAAACTCCTGGGTAGTTAAGGTTAGAGTTAAATCTCATCTTCCCATTTAAACATTTCAATGAAATGTGAGTCATGCAAAGAAATATGACTAGAACTATGGCTAGAATTGAATAGGCTTCTCTGTGCATTGGAAATTTAAGATTTCTAAGAAGGATTTTATATCTAAAACCTGACAAAAATCACGCTCAGTTTTCAGTAGTAACTCAAAAAATTGGAAAAAGAGTGACCAGCTTTGCCATAGATTCTAGTTCCAGTAACTCTAGATCTAAAATTTGATTTGAGCACACAACAGCGCACAAGTTTTAATGTATAATTATAAGATAAGGGAGTAGCAATACAGATTTTGACTTGCCTGGTCATAATCTGAATAATGGCTAATGGTAAACATCGTCAAATAAACTATTGAATATAGGGACTTCTTGAAGCAAAGAACAAAATAAACATACCAGAATGTTTAAGTGAGGTAAAACACTACATTAATGAAAAAAAAAAGCACTACCTGGGCTCCACTGAGGATAAATTATAAGAAACTTGCATGCTCCAAGCATAGCAAAACAGCTGCGAGGCTGCAAATCGAGAGACCCTCTGGTGTGGTGGCAGTGCCCTCATGTTTACCACTGTGCAGGATCTGTCCCATTTCACCTTTCTACTCAGAATTTGAGCAGTTCATGAAGTACACAATAGAATAAATAGGAAAATTACACAATGGAATAAATGGGAAAGTTGATATCATACCTTTAGTTTTGTTTTCATTAGCTTTCCGTTTTGCAGGATAACAAAGAGAATGTATCCACAGTTAACTAAAATCTTAAATTATAGCTTTTGTGTACAGAACGAGTTTTTCTATGTGCTTGACCTCTAGAAGTGAAAAATACTGTTTAATACTGAAGACCAGAAGGTTAGCTAGGTATGAGGAAATCATTTTTAGGGCACTGTTCTATTATGCATTAATTTATCTTTTTTTTTTTTTCCTATTCTTTTACTACCTCAGATTTGCCATTCCCTGAAAAGTGAATAGAAAAAATATTTTTCTTGGTTTAAAGATGTTTGCCTTACTGATAAATGTGCCAGTGCTTTTATATTGGTAGTCCAATGAAATTTAACATTTTCCATGTTGAAAACAAATGTTAGTCACATCTCTTTATTATATTGCGGGTTCATACATTATAGGCCAAAATATTTATTAATGTTTTGCACATTAAAAATGCTAGTAATACTGTGAATACTTCCAAACATATCAACAGGAGGTTTTGTAGCTACAATTGCTAGCTGGGATTTTAGCAGACTGCCAGCTTCTACCAGTTGAGTTCAGACCAATGAGTAACCAATTACATGGATATCCAAAAATATATTCATAATTTATTAGCTTTGTTATAAACTGTTTACAAATGGTTTCTCAGTATCAAGTGCAATCTAAGTATTTCAGAATTCAGAAAGAAAGCCAAGAAACACCAATGCATCCTGCTGTCCTGCTTTGATAAGGTTGGACCGTGAGAGCTCCCTCCTCCTCTTCTCCGGCGGTTCTGCACACCTCTGCTGTTGCCCTCCTCTGCCTTGTGCAGGAGTTCAGCTCTCCTCCCCAACCTGCCTCTGCTCCTGTTTGCGGTGCGCAAGGAGGGAAACAAACCGTGTTGCCTCTACTGCCTTGGCTCTGTGCCTCTTCCCAGGAATGCTGAAGCTTTCTCCCCACTTAGGTCAGATTTTGAGTTAGGAGCTGTGAGAACTGCTGAATTCAGATAGGATTCAGATATTCACAGAAGCAGCTTTATGCTAACCCTTCAAGATAACAGTATCTCCAAACAGATCAAAACCAGTTGGGCAAAAGTGTTTGCTTTATTGCTGTTGCCTTCTGCTACTTAGCAGATTTACAACTTTTTTGCTGCCAATCTTAAAGATGTCATACTTGATGCTTAACTGTCAACACGGAGGTAATTTCCCCACCACCACATCCAGCAACTGCGTTCACTTGCAGTAGAGGGTGATGACACAAACTGATATCAGGCATCTGTCTGTCCTGTTTTACGTAGACCGTGGAGATGGCTGGGCCGATAGTCTAGATCCTCTGAATTACCCTTGGCTCTCGTTCAGCTTCCCCTATGACTAGTAGAGGGATTTCGACTCGTAGGTGCTAAAATTGAAGCCTAAAGTGAGCCCTTGCCTCCCCATGGCTTGCCTTGTAATTCTGCTGTACTTTACTAAATCATTTAATAAGCTATTTCAGAGATGTCAATGCTTTGTTTAGATGCACATATTAAATTGAAGCTTTAAGTTCACTCAGCAAGAAAGTTCTGAGTCACTTCATACTCCAGGGATCCCCGACAGAAAGTTATTGGCTCAATAATATACTGAAAATGGGCAGTCTTTGATGTCCATTAGTCACTGGGTGCCTGCTTGTATTTATGTCTGCAGTCTCTCTCTCCTTGTTGCCTATGGTGCTTCTGCTATCCTACCTTGTGGATACTCTGTTCCCATTCTTTGACATATGCTGGCAGTTTCTGATTTCTTTTTGTTCTGTGAGCAATTTCTTTTAAGCTTTGACAGTCTCAATATACTCAGCATTTTTAGTTCTATCAGATCATGTGGATGAGCAATTTCTAGGGCACTAGTAAACTCTATTTTTTTTTTTAGTAGTACTCTTCCAGATGCATTGAGTAGCATTTAAAAGAGGGCTTATCTCCACTTATCAAAGTTAAATTTATGGAAGCAATTCCCATTCATGGGAGAAATAAAACTGCTGGTGCTTGGAGTTAACTGCTTGATTCTAAGGGTAAAACACTAGTTTGCTGATGTAAGAGCTATGTTGTAGCTCTTTTTTTGTGTTTCATGAATTGCTGCTTTGCTCTAAGTACCCCAATAATTCTTATTAATAATAATAATAAAGTAGTAAAAAAAGTTGAAATCCTCATGTGTACTTTTAGTAAACATAGAGTTTATAGGCAAAGTTACAGAAGAAAAACAGCATTTCTTAAAAGAATGGTTATATAAAACTGCTTAACAATAAGCCTTTTTTATGCATGTCCAAGGTTGGGTTGTCTGACGTGTGGATGCAGCAGCTTCTAAGGCATATATCTGCCCCATTTCATAAAATTCTATGCTCTGTAACACCCATAATTCACTACAATACTCCTCTACCTTCAGGATCTAGACTTAGGGAGCTATGCTATCATGAAATTTGTTCTCCATTTCTCAAGGAAAAGGAGGGGGAAAGGAGGAAAGGAGAGGGTCCAGAGATGATCCTCAGAGTCACCTCAGAGATGAGAGGAACACAGCTATATATGCGGTATTTGCGTACCAGCAAAGTCACAAAGCATCTACTTGAATAGTCTTTCGGCTGTACCCTTTTTCTGAAAAGAACGGAATTTAAAGGAAGTATAATAGAGATTCAAACAGAAATGTTCAAATTCCATAAACTGAGTGACCGAGATTTTCTTTCTTTTTTATTTTATTATTTTTTTCCAGACAATTCTCTGCATTGGACTTCCAAGTTTCTGAGCCTTTAAGGGATGCTTGGGGTGCCATAGTTGAACTTTTTTGGTAAAAAAATGAAAGCCAGACCCTGCTTTAAGAAAAGGAAGGTGAAAGGTGATCATCTTTCATGGATGCTTGATTCCAGGTGGTGGGTCTTCTTAAGAAAAAATAACAAAAAGCACAATATCTGGCATAGCGCAGGCTCGTATTGCACAGCCCGACCCTGGGATAATAGCTGGAGCTAACAAGGAGGAAAGCGGGAGCGCTCCGTGTAACGCAGGGTGTCCCGGTGCGGCACCGGCGCCTGCAAACTGTGTTTTGGGGCTGGTTGTGCTAATTAGCAGCTCACTGCTGCCTTCATCCTGGAGCCGGTTTAAGGGCCGCTTTTTGGAGCTGGCTCAAGCACCTCTGTACCACTCTGTTCTGCAGATGTACTAAGGTAGCTGCAGCTCTTAAGTTAAAGGCAGAGATAAGCAAAATGCTGTTTGGAGAGGATGTACTGCATTTGCTCTGCGTATTGGTACAGGGAAGGTTGGTTTGGTACGGTCTGTTTCCTCCTACTTCTGGTTTTGCTCCCTCTGCATCTATTAAGCAATTTTGTGCCCTCTCTGCATTAACCTTTTGCAAATGGGAGCTTTTGAGTTACATCACTAAGCAACACATTTTTTTCTTGCTGCATCCTATTAAAGAATGCTAATAATATTCCAAACTTCATGCATCCAACTGACTAGAAATGCCTGGAAAGGGGTGATGTATTACCCCATTGCTGACTAATATTCTAGTTTATGTCTTTATTGGATCAGTTAGTCTGGAGATAAAACTGTGTTAATGAGATGGGCTTGCACAGAGAGAAAGCCTTGTGTACAGGGATACAGAGTTTTAAATAGGTTAGAGGCTTCCGTTGCTTTTGTGCATGGAAAACCTTTCTTTTTTTTTCCTGGAAAAATGATTTTAATCTGTGTATTCTGTAAAAATAGGAAAATGCTTCTGAAGCTATAGAAGCAATATAGAAATCTAAATTTGTAGTTTACAGCTTAAAAACAGTATAGTGACTGCACATCACTTATGTAAGATTCTAATGAACTTCCTTATGATGCTTTTATTTTGCTGCTCCGTAGTCTGCGTTGAAGTGTGCTTTGCAGCGCACCTAGGTGCCACATCCTACCCCTTTTCTTCTTGCTGTAAACACAGTCTTTCCTTGGGATTCATCAATGCCTTTTTTTTTTTTTTTTTTTCCCTGCACTTCTGTCAGGGGCTGCAGAGCTGTTTTCTGTTCCAGACTCTCCCAGTCTCTGCATTCTGCTTTAGCTCTTTCCCACCTGCCCCACAGCAGACCTCTGTGTTTTCGGTGAGGAGTCTCCATGCTTTCCACAGCAGCAGTTGTCTCCCTCTGCTCTGCGCGGCCCCAGGCTCGTTTTGGAGGCGCCATGGCGCTCCGCAGGGCCCGGCACCCCGTCCGTGCGGCCGCGGGGGATGAGCCTGCGCTCCTGCCGCGGCCCGGCGCGCGGCTCCCTTCTGGGTTTGGAGGAGGCGTGCGGGGCCGCACAGCGAGGGCGGCGGTGATAGCGCAGGCCCCTCATTTTGTACAGCCCACGCAGATTGTGGCTTGTAAAGGTTTCTGAGGAGGCCTCACGCAGCAGGGCTGCTGTGCAGCCTGTGCAGCCTCTGTTATCTCCATCGCCTTTGATCCCTGAGAGAGAAATTTGCTGTGAAATTCCTTTTGATATCAGAAGGAAATTAGCACGGCTATTGGCAACAGGATGGGGTGAAATATGTAATTTTTTTTTTTCTGTGTTGCATCTTGCTTGCGCTGGTAATAGTTGCCAGGGAAACCAGCAGAACCTCAAACTCTTGTGCTAGGGAGAAGGCTACGGTTATAAACAAGGTCGTGTAAAACGGCGCCTGCAGCTCAGGAAAGGCCTAACGGGAGGCTGATCTTGGGCCTGGGGCCTTCTGCAGGCTCCCTGCGAGGGGACATCGTGTCCATCCTGTTCAGTATTAAACTCTACAGTAAACAGGAAATACAGTTTATTCTGGCCTAGCTCAAGAGAAATGGAGGTGCTGCCACATCACGCTGGAGGCTCCTGTTGAACCTTTACGCATCCATCTATAACCTTTGGGAAAAAAATGCCAAAGTTAATACTTAAATCTTTTTTAAGGAGCAGATGCTCATGAACCTTCTCTCACGTTGAATTGTTCTGGAGTGACATTTATTACCGTATTGTCCTCAGCTAAAGTCTACAAGGGAGATTGATTTAGGATGAAAATAGGTAATAATAGCTTGATTAGAATCATTTTCAGCTTCAAAGAACCCTCAAGTCCTTCTGCATTAAATAATGATCATAAAATCGATTTTGGTATCTCTCAGATTCCCTTTTTGCCTTTTCTGAAGGTGACAGGATTTGCAAAGGACACATTCTCCATGGTATTTTATTGCTTTGAATAACGCTTACTTTCCTTATTTGCTGAAATTTGTTAGCGCCAAACCCCAATATTCTCAAGCGGTTGAGACGACCAAAGGCAATTAGCACCTATGAATGCTTATTTAAAAAAATGGCACAGACCATACACAAATTTGTGTTCTCCAAACAAACCTTTCCCAACTCCATGCCCTTTGGCCTCTGGGGTAGCTAGTTTAAAAGGAGCTCTGGTCAGCTTCGAAAATCTCTAGCATAGGCACAGGCCGCAGATAGTATTTGCACACTTCAGTGTATGGAGATAAATGAATTATAAACGGGTGACAACGAGTTTTATTAGCTTGAACAAAATAGAA
>NW_010581728.1:214359-263455 GCF_000705375.1 Tinamus guttatus | reverse complement strand
TGTATTTCTCTCCATGACTCATCAGTGGTGTATTTCAGCATCTTCCCCTCTGGGAAGATCTTCATAAGGAAGGTTAAGTGCTTTTACCTACCTATTAGAGAATAGTGAAAAGTACTAAGAGAAGATTTTGATGTGGCCACAAAGGTGGGAAAGAGCTGCAGTCACCTGGTTCCCACATGTACATATTTGACTACTGATCAACAATGAAGCAGCAGGAGTTTGCAGAAGAGAATTGTGGTTGATGGAGGAGAAACCTTCCGCAGAGATTTAAAAGCGAACCATTATGTCATATAAAGTTCAAGTGCAGGCTTTGTGGAGCATAAAACTCCTTTGTCTGGATTTTTGATGCTTTAATTTTCACCGCTTTAATATTTAAAGAATTCTGTGCTGAAGCTTTTGCTGTCATATGTTTTCTCAACTGCATGTTCCTGTGATGAACTAGTGCATTTTTTTTCTCCTTTTTTTCACATGCACTTGGTTGTCCAGACTTCAAGTTACTGATTGCGATAAGGTGATTTTTAAGTCTCAGTATTGTTTTCATCAATCAGTTTTCAATATCAGGTGTTCACATACGTAATCATTTTCTTTTGCGTTGTTCTTCAGTGATTCTTTGATTATAAGTGCCCCAGGCATAAGGTGTTTTATTTTGGAGGACAGTTCACTTTAAGGACTGAAATTCTTTTCCTCTGTAGTTTGATGTTTGGATGTCACACAGTTTTCTTTGTCCATAATTATGGCTAGGAGAATCACTGTGATAGTCTATTAGCTAAAATGAGTGATCATTACTGTGTTAATTTATCATGAAATGCAGTCTCAAGCATAATCCTTACTGGAAATTTAGTAACTATAATAAACAAAAAATATTGTGGTCTAGTTTTGCACCTCATCTCTCAACAGAACTGTCAAAATAACAGATATTTGTCTGTCAAGCAGTTCTAAATATCATAACAGCTACCTGGTGGGGAATCAAAAAGTTGCACCTAGTGTACTTTTCCCTGGTGTTTAAGAAGAAAAAAATAAGAGGAAAGCTCTTAAGAGGGAACATGGGAGATGCGTAGAAAGGCACCATTACTGTCTTGTCTGTGAAAGTGATTTGACCTGCTCTCAACAGGAGGAGAAAACTTGGTCTGCTGTGGCAGATTTCTTTGTAGACCTTGACACTGAATCCCTCTAATTTCCTTGGCCTATTGACATTGCTCAGAATGATCTGTAGGTAGGAGCTTTTCTCTCTTCGTTGTGTAAATTGGGAATCTATGGTCCTGGCATCTAGACAGTGTGAATAACGTTTTCTCTTCTACTCCTGACCCTTTTCCCCTAGTTCCTCATTTATCTTTCTTTATGGCTATTAATTAATTTGCTCTTTAAGATATGTTATTTAGAGGAGAGATAAGAGAGAGGCAAGAGCTCAGGATGATTACAAGGAAAGGTGGGTGGATTCAAAGTGCTTGCAGTATCTTTTAGAACTACTTGACTGAAGCCAGAGAGTGGGCCAGGTCCACCACTGACATGATAAAGGAAGGTAGAAGAAGGGAAGACAGTGAAATTTGGAGTGCTTTTATTCTGAACATAGGCAGAATGTGGGACATCACAGATACACTGATAAAATTCCCTTTCAGAGTGTGTTAAATCATGCTCAAGACAGTGAATCTGCAAAGCACAGGGCAGAGCTCTGGCTTGCACTTCTAGCTCACTGGGTAGAAAAAAGAAAAGATGTTTTCATGTTGTTATTCCTGAGGGTTGGCGTGGTCATGTCAGCATGCTGCTATGCGAAAATGTGTGAACGTAGTGTCTATTTGCGGTTACTTTCTTCTTTCCTGCAGTTTAATTGAAAAAGCTAAGAAAATCTCAATGAAGAAAGTTACCAATAGAAATCCAAAGTTTACAAAAAATCAGGATATTTCAAAAAAAAAAAGGATCTTTTTAGAAAGTATGGATATTAGTAGCTGTAAATGGAAACCTTGATCTTACAAATATCCTGGTACTAGAAAATAGAATAGAGGAAGGGATGGAAATCATGGTATCTGAACCACCATATCACATGTTAGGATCAACTACAGTCAATATAAGTCTAGTTTATGTTGGAATGACAACAATTTTAAACATCAACTTTGTATTGCATTAGGCATTATACAATAGATATTATGTGACATATAGGCTGATTTATATTCTAATGTTAATATTTATTTTGAGCCCCACTGTGATTATCTGTACAGAGAAGGCAATTGCTACTCCAAAATAAAAAAGGAAAAAAAGAAAAACCTAAGCCACAAACTGATGCCTTGAACATTTGTTTATCATTGGTAATTATTGCTGTAGTCCATACTCTCCCTCATATCAGTCTTCATTTTTACTTTTCATATGTACTTTTTTTTTTAGATGATTTTGTAGATCTGTGGAAATGCAACTAAAGTATTCCTTGCCCATCAGGCAAGGCTGCCTGCTCGTGAAGGATTGACCTTCACCTTCAGTTTGTCCCCTAGCTGTCATATGCAGTATTCAGTGGGAAGGCACCGTGGCAGAAATATAGATTTGAACATCAATACATAAATGAGAGCCCACATATTGCAAAGTGATCACTTTAAATATAAAGCTTTCATTGCAACCATTCCAAAATGTTGGTTATGCAAATTCGGGCAGTATTTCCTCCAAAGCAATTTGCGTCCAGGACTTCCCCACCTGGAGACCTGGTGACTAATGAACACATTTGGCTGCCTATGGATGAATGCATGTCCCCTCCATCAGGAGTTGAGGTGTCCACATTTCTGTGGCGTCCTTGTTGCAGGTACCATATTGTGGTACAATATGTTGCAGACACAATGTGACATATCAGATTATTCAAGAGTTTTCTTACCTGCAGGTTATTTTTGTCAGGTCTACAATTCTAAAGCTTGAGTGAAAGGCAGCAGCTTATGGGTCTGGGGGATTTTTCATGGCTATTTTAACATGAGGAGAATCACAATTACGTACCCACTAATGTTCTTCAGCTTCACATAGAATCTGCTGCTCATAGAGTAACCATGACCGTACCTTGAAGACATCATTGCCCTACTGCCATGTTCTTCCTTGGACATCTCTCACTGGCCACTGGCACGGTGGTTTGGCTCTTGGTCTGTATGGCTGATCTTAGTATAACAGCAAGTTTAATTTGATCTCATGCATATTTCGACCTCATGTCTGTTCAAGTCGGTTGCCTGAGCTGTGCCCTTTCATGACTACCAGATATGCCAAGCTTGATTCTTCTCAAGAGGTCCATTTCCATCTCCTTTTTACATGTATGGACTGATGAACAGTTGGCTTCATCTTTCTGTCGAGGGCCGCTCAGGTGTGTTCCCAGTGGACTAGGCCAATCTAGCACATTTTCTTCTGCTTGGACCTTACATCTTTCCAATATTGATAAAATGTAGAGTTTAATAAGTATTTTCCTTAGTTTAATTACCACCGACCACTGACAAGGAGCAGGATTAAAGTGGTTTTTTTTTTTTTTTTTTTTTTTTTTTTTTTTTAAGGAAGAAGGTAGAATTTCAGTACTTCGGCTGTCATGATCATTCTTGCTGTCAAACTCCTCAATATATTTGACTCTCCCTAAAAAGGTAATCATCAACTGATTTACTGGAAACTCTTGGAAGTTAAAGATCCTGCTGCTGTATTTGTGACATGATGGCAAACAAAATAAATTATTTTTCTTTTCCAATAATGTATTTCTTAATAACATTGTATTCTTTCTTATAAGCCAGAAAGTCGACCTCTCTGTAAAGAGAAAACTCTGCCTCCTGTCGTGATATTGTTTGTTCTACCACTACTACTTCCCAGAATGCAGTACCGTCATGTTTGTCAGGTGGTAGTGTAATTATACAGACTGCATTAGTTTGTGTTATATCTCCTTTCAATTTACGGATATTTTTTTCCTGATTTTATACCCAGAAAAGGAAGAATCATGTCCTTTATTGTAATCTCATAAATCTTTATCTTCTTTATTCATAGCCAGGCATTTTTTTTTGTAATCTATAATAATTAGTCTTCCAACAACTAGATTTTATCAGGAAAAGTAGACCCTTGATCAGTCCCTGGATACACAGTTTTACACAAATATTTGATCCTTGGGACTTTGCCAGTACTGTCAGACTTAAAGATTACTTGCATGTTTCTTGTGCATAATGTATGCTGAATTCTTCTTCTCATAGAATACTTATAGAACTATTTCTGCTATTCCCACAGCACAACTGAGTCATTTCTTACTGGATTTCACACTGCTCTGAATATTCATGAAAATTTATGAAATATGACAATGCTTGTTCTAGAGGTGGTTCTTCCAATGTGTTATCCATACAGTTTTACTTTCTTATGTGTTGTTGCAGCTGCTATTTTCTTCAACTTTTTTTTTGTATGATTCTTCAAAAGAACACAAAATTGAAAAGTCACGATCACTGTCAAGTCCAGCCCTTTGCTAGCACAGATGACAAATATATAATCCTTTCCCCAATTTAGCAAATTAAACTCCTTAGATGTCTTCATTTGATACTGCTATTGGAAAGTGTGCTTTTCTTTATTTTTTTTTCCAAAACATCATTATTCTGTCAGAATTTCATAACTAATTTTGTTCATGGCCTGTTCCTGGCACTTGTTCTGTGATATTTTTACTCCACTCCTTTTTAACTACAATATCAGTATACTTCAATACTGTATCAGCTTAATAATCTTTGCCACAAGACCTGACAGTATATATGCTCATTCTCTTGTTATTCTAGGATGGAGAATTGAGTATCTGAAGTCCATTAAAGATGTAATAACTTCCATTTTGGTATCCTAAGCTTCATTAATTTCACCCTGCAATCTTCTACATTGATGGGTCTGATGATGACCATATAGGATTATACGTCCTGTGTGTATTGGGAACTTGATACAGCACTGTACTGTCAAAGTGAAATTGTGATACACAAAAATGGTGCTGTAAGGAATGAGGTACCAAATGTGGTAAGGAATGAGTACCATTTAGGGAAGCCACCTATGCGGCGTTTTTTTCTGGTGTTGGACTCATTTAGCTCATCCAGGTTATTTTAGATAGAGAGCTGATACTTGTTAGCAGCACTGTGCATTCTCTGTTGCTGGAAGCATAAGGAAAATAAATTCAAAACTAGTTTTGGCCATATTCATATCTGATCCCAAATCTCTAGAATTAGAATTAGCTACCTCTTTCTTGATTTCATATCATGTGTGGGTTTTTTTTCTTATAAACAGAAATGTTAAAAGAGTAAGGGTAAAAGAGGAGATATGATTCAGAATTCCAAATTTATTATGCATTTTCTTCAGGAGTCTCTAAAACAAGTGGATTCTGGCTTGATTTGGTTTGACTTTTTTTAAACAGATTTTTTTAAGTTCAATTTCTAGATGTTTTTTGCTCTTCTAGAAGCAGTCTCATGGCCCAGGATATATTCTGAATTCCCTCGTTATAGAGTTAGCAGGTTTTTTTTTACTCTTTAGTAGTGTCAAGTAGTTATATTATTGCCTAGTGTTTGTGTTTGTCACTTGCTGTTGTGAAGAATGGTGTTTGACGATGATTTTCCCAGTAAGCACAAGGCATGCCTCTAGCATACATTTCTTGATAATACAGAATCTGTAGAAACTCCGGCAGAAGAAGCCAAAATAGCAGAGGAACTTGGACCACTAACTTCCTTTGATTTATATTTGTTTCATTTTCCTCCAACAGTCCAGAACAGGTTCAGTGTCAACACTGTTTCTCTTCGGTCTTTGACTAGTCTGAGGCAGATCAAAGAAGAGTGTGTTTCCGATGAATTTAAATAAGAGAATTCCATGGCTCAGTAATGGCTCCAGCTTCCCTACAAAATTATGAAATAGTAATACAAAATTTGTAATAAAATAGCAGAAAATAGGAAGAGGAAATGATTGCAAACACTACTGCCCTGTAGGGAGCAGTTCGTTTGTCTTTTTTCTCCACACTAACAACCCAAACATCTGACCAAAAAGCATAGTGGAAGATCTAAAATAGGATCATGCAAGCGAAATTGCATGCTGGAGTCAAGGAACTCTTGTGGGGATCCTCCTGCTAGAAGTTCCCTTTCCTATAAAATGCTGGAAATAGATTTTGAGAGTGACCCCTCTTTAAAGCCAGTGCGAAACTGCAAGAAATCAGCCTGCTCATGGCTCTAAGAAGAAAATGGCCCATACATATGTCCAAAAACTAGAAATTGGGATGGATTATATTTTGCTGGAATTCTGCAGGCGTCTGACAGAATGATGCTGTGGTGTGCTTAAAACCTCCCAATCCTTTGGTTTTTTTTTTCAGCTGCTAATGTTTTTCCAGTTCATATGTAATAACTATTATTTTCTTACTTCCAAAAAGTAAACAGGCAAGCTCTGTAGAGAGTCTATGCTGTGTACTATGCTGAGTTCAGTGCAGAGATGTGCACACTAATGGAAATCTAAACCTGTAAATTCATATGAAGCAGTGCTGCACAGACTTTTCTGACCAGGATAAGATACAATCTGGCCAAATTTACTTGGTACCAGGCCCAGATTAAAGAGCTTTGATCGTGCCAGAAATTATTAGCTTGGGGACGTTGCCCAGCCTTTGTGGCAAGACCCTATCTGGTTCTAGGGTAGAATGCATGTAGTCAGCATTGCTTTCTCCAGCCTGTGCATTTCCACTTTTGAGACTAACATGAGTAGACTGAAGTCCCTCAGCATCTGTCAGTATAAAAATTCCGTCTTCCTCATGAAATTCATAGCACATGAGCATATGTTGTGCTTGCAGTCACGGACATATGGAACAGAGGTGACTCAGCACTTCCAACCTCATGATTAAAAATAACCTGCCCAAAAGCTGTTATCTCCAGAGTCCCTTCCAACCTCAGCTATTGCCCCAATATGTCTTTTTTTCCCCCCAGAAAATCATGAGTTTGAAAAAATGCAAACAAGAATATTTACTTTTCTTTTAGTATGTGGTCTTCTGGTTCTCACAGATGGTTTGATTCTAAGGTTGTTCTGTCTTTCCGCCCTTCTATTTTGAGGGGTAGGGGAAAGGGGTTAATTTGAGGGTTAGTTTTCTTTGATAGTCATAGGAATCTAGATACTGGGAATTTAAGAGACACACCTTTTACTGTGGTATTCGACAGCAATGCAAACTTTGTTCAAGGTTATTCACCCCTTTAACCATTGACCTCAGCATTCTCCAAACACACTGCTGAAGGATGACAGTGGCAAGGAATTTGTCAAACTCAGCCAGAAAGCATGAACTAGAAGAAACCACTCGTGCCGTGCTTCCCAGGGAAAAAACAAAACAAAACAAAACAAAAACATACATATATATATATATGTATCGTCGTAAAAATGGCACCCTTTTACTTTAAAAAAATATATATGTGCACATGGAAGTATTTTTTGGAAACAAAATTTGGGAGGGCGGGTTTTTTGTTTAGCTAATGAGTAAGAGGAGTTGGTGGCTTACTTTTACTTTTTTTTTTTAATTAACTGTTTGTATATTCAACAGAGTTTTTATTCAGCAGAATGAGATACATTTGCCCATATTGGGACTTCCATAGCTGTCAAAGAAGATCTAGATGAAGATTTAGGTCCTAGATTTTTTAAAATCCACTGATCCCATTGCAAATGTCTCTATTTGCAGGATAGGGAGAGGATGACAATTTTTGTCCTTACACCTTGAATCTTGTAAATTGCGTCTTTTTTTGCACATACCCTCCAGTCTGGTTTGTTTATGTTTGAGGAAAATTGGATGTCTTCATAATTCTCCAGAACATCCAATATTTTGTAGCAGCTTCTCATGGCTCTTCACAGCACTCTGCATATGACTAGAATTTTGAATAAAATCCCTGGGATACTTTAGGATGATGTGGTGAAAACTGATATTTATGGCCTAGTCTAAAAGCAAAGATGACTCATTTTCCTGATGGGCCTCAGTAGACACCAAAGTCTGAAAGGAGAGCTCTTCTCCTCAGAATAAAACCTGCTTGGGCGTCTGTGCACCTAGAATGTTTTTGGAGGCGGTTTGAACATAGACCTTAATGAAGTCTCAGCTGAATGTGCTGCTGTCCACTATTTACTGTCCATTATGCCCCACTTTAAAAATGCTTATGGCAAATACTGAAAAAAAAGCAGAAACAATATAATGTATCCTGATGAAATAGAATTAGTCTAACAAAAACAGACCATTTGAATGTCTGTGGTCTGTCCTTATTAAACCAATTTATAAAATGCTTGCAAATAACAATTAGAGTTTGCTAAAATAATAAGAATTAAATATAAAAAGCAGCATTCCTTCATGAAAGATTTGTTCATTAAAGATTCATGAAAGCAACTAAATTAAAAGCAATATTATTTTAATGAATAGTTCTGTGCTGTTGCATCTCATTATTGGTTCCCTGTACCAACCAGTCCCTTCCCTAATTGATTTTTAATACATTTTCTTCTTTTGAAGCAAGTGAAATATACTTCGCATATCCATCATACTTATTTTGTACATCTTTAATGGATCAAATTGTTTTCATTAAGGTCTGCAATTATCAGTGACAGAAATGTTGACTAGATATAAATAAAAACTTTTGTTTGCTGTAGTTCTTAATTATGTTCCTTTCATTTTCATGGCAGGAATGTAGGAACACTTAAAGAATTATAATTACTGATGCATGCTTCTGGTAGGGGGTTATTATAGTTTAGTCTCTCTTATAGTTAGTTTTACAAGCATCTAAATTTGAATATAAACTCTTTTCCTTTCCCTCTCTCTGGGACATTGGCACTAAGATTCCCAAGTGATAGTAACATATGTGTTTTTAAAATTTTGGTTTGTGCTTGAAGTATGTTGACACTGAACTTCCTGGTTTGTGTTTTAATTGTGCATATAGATAGAGGGAAAGTGAAATAATGTTACTGCTAAAATGGACAAAAAGCAGACCTTCTGGTTTGGAGAAAATTTTAATTTTCTTTCAATCTAACGAAAGCTAATCTGATATTGAAACTTAGAAAATCTTAGAAAATGTTTGACATTGACAAGGTGTTAATTACAATGCACTTGATCTTGTCCTCCCAATCCACTTGGGTAGAAATATCCTCTTATGAACCAAAAATATGTGTGAGGAAGGCATCAAACAAACCCTGAAAGCTTTATTTTCTGTCTGTGTTGTATGGACCATAGACTTAAATAAATCACTGCCAGTGAAGCCGCAGTGATTTATACGACTGCCTAGTTGTCCACAGAGAGATGAAGTCAAGGGAATTCTCCACCGCAGCGTCAGACAAACCAGAAGAGGCAGCCTCCATATTAATTCTGCTTGCTCTTTAATTTCAGGAAGTCAGAGCTGAGCCTTATGGACGAGTTCAGGCAGGAGTTCTGCGTGATCTCGGAGTAGCTGAAGGGCATCAGATGCCCTATTTCTGCTTCCGAGACGCGCCTCAGCAGACAAGTAATAGATTATAAATCTCTGAAAGCATTTTTCAGTCATGCATCTTTACCATATCCCTAAACCAACCACAAGATTTCAAAGTACATAAAAATCACTCGTACCGGAGGATTTTGCAGCAAAGATAATACTGTAGAAACTCACTGTACTGTCACTTTGGCACAAATAATTGGGCGTGGAAAAGCACATATACAAAGAAAAAGGAAAAATGTCTTTATCGCATACTAGCACACAGGATGAGTAATACAGAGTTACAATTGTAATAATCCATCACTGTCTTTCTGTATTGAAATTGCAAACAAAAAATACAGTGTTTGGACTGAAAAAAAAATCAAACCAAACACCTGTGGTAGAATTATATTATTGGCTTGTATCATAGCTGGTAGGTCTGTAAAATTGAACTCTGTTTCAATTCGACTTCAGATTTATCGCTGACTAAATCAAAAGGAAGTTTGCTATGAGGAGGACATGCCATTTTGTGACTAAAACGTTAGTTATTCTGAACAGCTTGGGTACGTATTCATCATTCCCTGCAATGTCACTTCTTACAAGATGCTGCTGTTTCTTCTGGTGTGTTTTCTCCTCCCTCCTACCAAAAGAACATGCTGATAGCTTGCAAAAATTCTTCATACGCGCCTGCATTTAGATTTGTAAGCTGTCAGCTGCCCCTGTGGTGTTTGTGCAGGGGAGACAGAGGGCTGGGAGCAGCGCAGGGCTTGCAGAGGTGAGCGCTGTGTGCCCGTTTCCGAGCAGGAGAGCAGCCAGGGCTGAGGAGCCGTGAGCCACGCGCTGTGAGGGCCCGCAACGGGGATCGCCGTGGAAAACTGCCTGCTCTGGGCAAGGGGGCCTCTATATCCTGGGGGAAGCTACTAGGGCCAGTGGGCACAGAGGGGACCTCTGCGGTCACCGCTGCTGCTACCATCACCTCATGGAGTTTCTCCTCTACCTTTGGTGGTCAGAGCCTGTTCCAGTGCTCGACGACTCTGTGTCCATGTACCACTGCTGAAGAGGGGACCGTTGTGTGAAGCCAAGCTGATCTCCAACATTTTTAAACAATATGTTGTCCCCTCCTAGGCATTCACATACAATTCACTATTCAAACATGCCAAATTGCTCCCTCATTTTTCTCTTCTGCTTTGTTCAGCTCTGCAGTACTTAGAAACCTGTTTTCTACTGTGTTGGTAGGCTTTAACTCTTACTTTTAGAACAGTAATGAAATATGTCTTCAGTGGAATATTAAATATTTTTGTAGGGATTTCTTCATTTGTTTTCTGCTACTTCGTCTTGTCTGTTAATTGCTAAGAGCATTGCATTAGTTAAATCTATCTTACAATTAGTGATACAAGTTTGTGGGAATATTTTTGGTGGAAGAACATATAACCAGGGCCTGGTCACAGCACTTG
Source organism: Tinamus guttatus (assembly GCF_000705375.1). The sequence goes on along the minus strand of NW_010581728.1, from coordinate 252,624 downwards.
TTTTTTCTGGCTTTCTTCTGGTTTTATCTCCCAAATTGCAGCCAAAACAAAATGTACATGTGCATAGTCCCTGTCCCCAAAGTCTGCTTCATTTGAAAATGACATTTGAAAAGTAGCATATGTGGCAAATCACTAGTAATATGGCAGATGTAGAAGAAGAGGCAAGATTTAAAGCTCAAACTTTTTGTACCTGCTTATGTTCTCCTTGTACTAAAGAATGCTCCCGTGTGTCAATCCTGAAATTTGAAGAGAAGATGCACCTGACAATGGAAAAAAGCATATTTTATGAGAAAAATCTCCATTTCATATAGACTTTCTTTCAAGTAAGGAATTGGGAAGGAAATCCTTATATATCTCCTTTTTTCTCAAGTTTTCCTTGCTAAAGGTCTAATCTTAAGCCATTTGTTTGAAGCATCTGTACCATGTCTATGGTGAGGGCCAGATTCCATCAAAATGTGACTTTGAAAATCCAGTATCCTCAATAGGCCTAGGAGTAAATTTTGTATATTCATTAAACAGCAGTTGTAAATGTTCACTGAAGTGTCTGACTGACTCATACCACAGAGCAATACATCTCTTCTTCTATGCTTGTAAAACCTCAGATTATGTTTTGGTAAACAGGCACATAAATATGATTTGCTAATTTTTTTTATCTTCTGAAAGATAAACAGCGTACCTACCAGGAAATGTCAAATGCATTAAAAATATTTTGTTACGGGCAAATAAACAACTCTTTAAAGGCAGAAACAAATACTTTTTTTTAGTAAATAGACTCTATTGTAAACCTGCAAGGTTTCTTAGAAGCATTAATGCAGGTAAGGTCTTAATTCTCACTGAAAACAAAGTTTCAAGATCTATCTATCAAGATCTATTACTAAAAAAAAAAAATCTGAACAAGAATCTAATAGCACCATTGTTGCACTGCTAAGACTGTTTACATGACACTGTGCAATAACAGGTGAGCTCAATTTCTTGGAACATAGAGGCTTTTTTGTCTATTCTTTTTTTTGTTTTTAATTTTTAGCCACGAGTTCTCCAGTTGGTTTTTCCTTAATCTTTTGTCAGAAATGGAAAGTCTGTGCTGGTGGTTAAGATTCCAGTGTGAAAGAGATCTGCCTTTGCTGAGGAGTGAATTGCATCCTGGTAACAAAGAAAAGGTGCATTAAAAGTATGACAACGTGGATCCAGAGAGTGGATCCACTCCTTGTAGAAGGTGGACAAGGTGGATCCAGTCCTTGTAGGAGAGTACAGCATGGCACTGAACGTGCTGTAACTTAATGTATGGAAAATGCCTAAAGAATTAACATTGTTCAGGTGCGTGGACCCTTATGACCAATGTCGGCTGTTGAGAAGTCACAAAGATGTTTTTTTTGCTTTTCTGGATTTTAAGAAATGTACAAAGGACTCAGAGGAGTCCTTTGCAAAAGGATGGAGACCACAGCAAAGGACAGAGACTGCAGCAGAGGAAATGTTGCAGGCATCAGGGAGTTCTGTGCATGTGTGAGGAAGATAAAGAGCATGAAACTGTCCTGAACAAGAGTTCAATGTCATGCTCACTATCCTTTCCACCCTCTTGCCTGGGAATTTACAGATTCTTGTCAACACGGTTTCTTTCTTGGTACTTGTAATTATCAGAGTAGTGGTGTTCTGGCTCTCTCTCTTGGCTCACCATTATAATTTACATCTTCTGTATTCACTGCACGCTCTCCAAAATGTATGTGGAGTGTGTGGGAAACATTTTTCTTGTGGGAAGGAATTTTATTACTCTTAAGGCAACTTCAAGAAGCTGGTCTACTGAAACATCGGCGCTCTGTCCCTAACAATTTGTCTTTTAATATATGACTTGGTGCCAACAGTACAAAGAAAGACTTCTTAACTCACTCAGATGGGACTCAGTTTCAAAGCAGGGCTTTGAAATGCTTTGGTATCTGTTGTCATAAAGGAGTTTCTGCCAAGAGAGCAGTAACGGGTGCTGCGGGAAGCCCCTGGTGCGTGGCTGCGGTGGCTGCATGGGTGGCATGCGGTCCAGCTGCTGCTTCAGGGACCCTCTTGTCACCACGCTTGGGAGCTCTGTCCAGTTTTTACAGCTGCCTTCATTAAAGCTGCCTCCCCGGCATGTTCTGGTTTCATGTTGCCACGGCTCCAACTGCATGTTGGGGGGAAATGTGCAGTAATACTTGTGCTGAATTTGTACAAAATTTCAGCTTTTCAGCACTATGCTAGAAAAGGAGGGAGACACTTGGTTGTAGTTTGCGAGTCCTGGAGATCTATTCTGGATCAGTACTGGAGCCAAGGAAGAAGTGACTAGAGATCATGTCTGATGTCACTCCAGTCTTCCAAAAGGGCAAGAGGGAGGACCCAGGAAAGGCTGGTCAGCCTCACCTCCTTCCCTGGAAAAGTGATGGAGCAGCTCATCCTAAGACCATCTCTAGGCATGTGAAGGAAAAGAAGGTGATCAGTAGCCAGCATGAATTCACCAAGGAAGTCATGTTTCGCCAATCTGAGAGCCTCCTATGATGGGATGACTGGATAGATGGATGAGTGGAGAGCCATGGACCTTAACTTCAGCAAGGCTTTTGACACTGTCTCCCATAACATCCTTATGGGGGAGCTCTGGAAGTGGGGGTTGGATGAGTGGACAGTGGGGTGGATTGAGGACTGGCTGGATAGCAGAGCCCAGAGGGTGGTGATGAATGGGGCCGAGTCTGGTTGGAGGCCTGTGGCCAGTGGTGTCCCTCAGGGGTCAGTACCGGGCCTGTTGTTGTTCAACTTGTTCATCAGTAACTTGGACGAGGGCACAGAGGGCACCCTCAGCAAGTTTGCAGATGGCACCGAACTGGGAGGAGTGGCCGACACCCCTGAGGGCTGCGCTGCCATTCAGAGAGACCTGGACAGGATGGAGAGCTGGGCAGAGAGGAACCTCATGAGGTTCAGCGGGCCAATGGGCTCCGGGCTGCAGCAGGAGGAGCGTGGCCAGTGGGCCAGGGAGGGAATCCTGCCCCTCTGCTCAGCTCTGGGGAGAAACCTGGAGCATTGAGGGCAATTCTGGGCTCCCCAGGACAAGAGGGACGTGGAGCTTCTAGAGAGGATCTTACACAGAGCTACAAAGATGATGAAGGGACTGGAGCATTTGTTGTGTGAGGAAAGACTAAGTGAGCTGAGCCTGTGTAGCCTGGAGAAGAGAAGGCTGAGAGGAGATCTGATCAACATGTTCAAGTACCTGAGGGATGAATGTAGGGAGGATGGGGTCAAACTCTTCTCAGTGGTGGCCAGCAACAGAAAAATGGTAATGGTTATAAATTAAAACACAGGAAGTTCCACCTCCATGTGAGGAAGAACTTCTTTCCTGTGAGGGTGCCAGAGCCCTGGCACAGGCTGCCCAGAGAGGCTGTGGAGGCTCCTTCTCTGGAGATCTTCAAACCCACCGGGATGCGGCCGGGTGCCCCGTGCTCTGGGTGTCCCTACTTGGACAGGGGGGTTGGACTAGAAGATCTCTAGAGGTCCCTGCCAACCTCAACCATTCTGTGATTTTGTGGTTCTCTAATTCTGTGATTCTGTGAGATGGTCTCAAATGGTACAGTCAATATAATAATTTTGGGGGTATTACATGATTTTTAATGTGACTTTTTATTTGCTCTTTTTTCATTTCCTCCCCTCCTCATAAATTATCAGGCCTTACAGTATGTGTCCATGTAAACCCCAGAGAATAGCAAACTTACAGTTAAAAACACAATATCAGAGATGTCAAGCCATCTACTATGTTGTACCTCAAGAAAGAGGAGGGTGTAGTATAATGTCTTATTTAAACATGGGAGATTACGTTTTGGCAAAGTTTCTTTTTTGCTTATGTTAGAGATCATTGGGCAACATATCCCAGAAACACAAACAAAATTTGTGTCAGATTTAATTATTAAGCATGTAGTAGCACTGCCAAAAATAGAGAGAAATCGAGCTGCTTTTTTTTTTGTTGTTGTTTTGTTTTCTTTTTAATTTATTCTGATGTGCTGTTGCTCCTCACTATAACTGTAACTCCTCAGCATAGCGGTGTAGGCTTATCACACCCTGGCATAGGCTCCCCATGCTGTTAATAAACAAACAAGTTGTAGAATGAGCTTTATGGTGAGATAACCAGGTGGCCCTGGTTTAGGAAGAACAGACATCCCTGAAGGAAGAATAAAAAGTTAACCTGAGAAATGAAACTCTATAAAAAAATGTCCTTACAACTAGGTATTTATGCCATTATAGGAGGATGTATGAGCTAGCTTTATTCATGCATATATTGGCTGAGTTTTCATTTTAGTACTTTCTTCACTCTGTTCTCACCATATTTGAAATCAAAACAATTTATGTTTGGTGTTGGGGATTTTTGTAAGGTACATCAGGTTCATTTTTATTGTGCTTTTTCCGGAGAATTAAATCAGAGAGCGATTTTAAATTTTAAGAAAATACAGAAACCGCTGCAAAAAATTTGTAGATGTGGTGGCTGTAGAAAACCTTGAAAGACAATTTTAAGAAGAAGAAAGATCTTACCAGGCACTACTAGATTAGGAGGTGAATTAAGGGTAGCAGTAATCGGACTATGTTGTTCTTCCTCATGTAAAACGCTGTGTGCAGGGTGGGATTCCACTGGAGAGGGATAAAAAAAAACACAACTACCACCAAAATGTCAATTATGTTTCCCATCACATATCTAGCTCAATAGGTGCAAATCGGACTGTTTCAAATTGCTGGGTACCAAATGTTTATTTCCATGTTTTTAATAACAATGCCTCGGTTCTTTCGGATGTGTGACGTGCATTGCTGAGTAAAACATGATTCGTTACTAAGTGTTATGGGATCCTGAGATCAGAGATGAGTGAAAAAATCATTAATAATAAACAGTTTTTTAACTAACAAAATTAGAATGGAAAACCTAAGCAATACACAATCAATAAGGGATTGAGACTTCAGATACAAGCTCAGAATTGCAGATCTGCTGTGAACATACTTAGAATTTTTATGGCTCAGGGTAGTTTTTTTTTGACACTCTGGAAACTTGACACTGTGTGACAGAAGGCAGATTCCCTAGAAGTACCCTCGGCTAGAATACTTCATTTTATTAGATAAGCCTCTGCTGTTATTTCTCTAAGCAGCCCCCGAATAATTGTCAGTTTCTCTCAATTTCACAAAATCTACCATATATTGGTAATGACATAACACCATAAAATAATTTAGAATAACTTTCAGTAATGATGATTTTTTAGCAAGTCCAACTATGCCCCTTCTGGAATGTCATATTTGTGTGTGCACACATTTTGCATGTTATATGCATGGTGGTACCTGACCATAAGCTACATATACTCAACTTGCTAAACGATGACAAAAGGCCCAGCAACTGGGCCTTTATGTATTACTATCCATCAAAATGGATAGTAATATATTTCTTTTGAGTGAATATCCAGTGGCCTCTTCTGATCCATGACATGTTTTAGAGGCATGCACAGTTTCTGTTCTGTGTTATAGAGGGGAATATGTGGGAGAATAGCTGTCTGAAGATAGCTGAAGGAAAGGTGCTGTATTTTCATTAGGCAGAAATAGTAGAAATGTTGAGGGAGAGTTGTCTTTGGTGACACCTCCTTTATATTTGCTTTCTGCTCACCTGCTTTAGATTTGCTTTCTGATTCACAGATTCCTGCATGATAATGGTACAAATACCTATGAGAAAGGACCTGCTGGAGGTGTAATGCGTGTGTTAATGTCCAGTCCCTGCACCATGGCCAAAGTTCACCCAGGTGACACCAGGCACTCTGTAGAACATGAAGTGCTCATCTCTCAGTGATGAAAGTTGGTAGGCTATAGCATTTAATACTTATTTAGTGGTAATATGGGATAGGGAGAGATATGTGAATTGTAAGGCTTATCACTTCTGTCTGATGAGTCTACAGTTGACAATCTCTACCTAAAATTCTGCTGTGTTACATGTGTTGCAAGACAGCTGACTTACCTTAACCCTCCTTCATGAAAGACTAAGACAAAAGAGTAGTTTCAGTGCCTTTCCTTTTACAAACACAAGTTAACACCCCTTCCCTTTTGCTGAGAAATTATGCAGTCAGTTGGGTTAGCTGGAACTAGCATTAGGCTTTTTAATAGTAGCATAGTATAGATCACCAGAAGCAACTCATGGTCTGTGTTACTCCGGGCTTTGCCAAAGCTAAGTGTGAGCACACAATTTGTGCTAGTATAGCACTACTTGCTAAGCTTCTAAAACTCAATTCTGGGTTTGAGTCCTTAGTCTGAAGTCATATAAATATCGAGTATGTTCAAGGAAAAACATAGTTTTACCTTCAAGGTAATAAGCATATTAAGGAAATAAAAGTTTTCAGGGTCTATTATACAGTCTGGTGAATCTGACATGTTCTGCTTTCTCTGAGGCTATACAGTTAGGAATTAAGCTGTTTAAGCTGTAAAAGGCTGTAAAAAACCACCAAATTCTGCCCTCCACAGTCTCAGGCAACTTACAGGAGATGTTAAACTCAAGAGGAGAATATTTTTTCCATGTCTCTTCCCTCACTATATCCCTTTCACATACATGTTCCTCTTAAAATTAAGAAAGCATTCTCAAAGTCCGCTTACTCAAAAGGAAGCATTGAAGCTTTTGCAATGCTACAATCAAGAAAAAAATAAATCTGGTCTTGTTAAAGCTTCTTTTGTTGCTGTTTTGCACTCAGTAGTTTGAGTTTGGCCTCTTCTCAATAGAAGAAAACAATTAGTATAAAGGAAAATAGGAAATAAGTGGTGTTTGATCTTTTCTTCCAGAGAAGCTGTCAAAAATGCTTTATAGTTAAACCTGAATTTTCAAAAACTTGTGCTGGAGAAGTAGTTTGGCTTTTTACCTTGGGCAAATTAGTATCATTTCTTAAGACTTTAGCAGCATCCGTTATGTTGATTACAATGTAGAACAGTTTTTTGATAACAAAGAACATGGATTTACTTCTAAAGCCTCTTTTCTGCTTGAATACTGAGGTGTCTTAAAGACTTGCTTATTTCTTTATCATCTCATACAGGAGTGCCAAGGATGCACAAATTCCAAGAATAACCCCCTCGCTCCAGGGTACCACTTTCATGAGATTTTGGAACATCCTGTAAATGTCTAAAATCCAAGGGCTTCCTTCCTGCCCCTTCAATGTTGTGTGACCTACCTACCACCTACTTGAGCCCAGTCCACACCCTTCATTGCCCTGGGGTATAAAAACTGCCTTCAGGCCCTCCTCCCTATAAGGAACTCTCACCTCTTGTCTTGCATTCCTGTTTCGACAGTGAACTCATGGGATGTGGGTTTGCTTTTTCTACATGTATGTTTGGCCGGAGATAATTTTATGGAACAACAAGGAGGAAAAAGCCCTGAGGCCTCAAACCAAGCGAAGGAGGGACCTGCTGGGCTATTAGGTAGGATATGAATAAGTCATGATATCTCTGGGAGGAAGAAGCAGCAGCCCAGGCTCTGTCCTATCATCCCAGTGTGGCTAACATTGGTTTTGTGTGCTGCACTGAATTTGACTTATTCTGGTTTACGTATTTATGTTGTTCCCACTGATTTATGTAGGTATAAATGAACTGGCCTTATCAACTGCAAATGCTGTTGCAGATGTTGAGAGACGAGGAGGCTCTTAAACTGCTCTAGCTTGATTTCTTGCTGTAGCGTCCATGGAGCTAATACATGGGAGACCTGCTTGGGAATGGTGCACTTGGTCAAGTATTCACAGAGGATTTTAAAACTGAAATATCTTTTCTGATTACGTGTTTTTGCGTTTCTTTTTTATATATACACTTTTGCAGAGCTGCGGTTTCTGGCAGAAAATTACAGCTGCAGTCCCACAAATACTCCCTCTTCTGCTATTCCTTGATGGTCCCTGGTGGCACACTGCAGGGAAGCCAGGAGCCTGCGATTTCCGAATTTGGAGTTCTGCCTGCAGACAGAGGACTGAGCTGCTCAGAACACGCCAAGCAGCTCTTGGATAAAAAGGGCTTTCTAGCCTGTAGTGAATAGCAAATATGCTGTCTGGAGATAGCCTGTGTCACAGAGGCTTTTCTAGCCTCTGTACAAGGTAGATAAAATCAGATCAAACTGGGGAGAGGAGGGCATAATGCATGCAAAAAAACCCCACATATAGTAAATAAAATCCAGTAGCAGCATTTGGAATAGTTGGTTAGAGCTGTTTCTAAGGAACCCCGAGGTGAGGGTCGGAATCCTCTGTAAGAGGCAGTAATTGAATATCGGACATCCACATCCTAAGTGAATGCTGCAGTAAAGCACAGACCTACAGCAGCCATCCTCGACCTCCCTTCAAACAGTGAATTTAGGTTGGAGGAAGTTACCACCTAGTAAAATAAGCTGAAGTGTTTAAGCCTTATTGCTTCATATTTAACACAGTTCAGTCATTAATGTTCCCTAATTTGCAGACCTGATTCAGGTGTTTTTTATGGTGTTATTGGTTTTGGTTTTTTTGAACAGAAGAAGAAAATGACCACTACAACCTGATTGAACTTCAGAAGAATAAAATGCGTCTAAAATGATTTTTTTCAGCTAACCTAAAATACCTCTGTGATATGCTTTTAATAATGTGAGGAACAACTCTAGTCACTAAAATAAACTCATCAATGTCCTCACTTCTGTTGGGATTAGGAATTGGGCCACCATTCTCAGTATGTGGGAGGTAAAAATCTGTCATTCAATCTGGAAGCTGTAGGAAAATGTTTCCTCTCTCTCCCTGTGAATCCCCGTTCTGTTTCGCGCCTGTCCACAGTGTGGACAGTTTCCTTTAACAAGGACTGAGCAACAGTCAGTCTCATTTACAGTCTCCACAAGCCATGGGGTTCCTGACATTGCCCGCTATGGCATACTTGGCACTCTAAAGGATATTGCTATCTAGGTGGTAGTTCACTAGCCAGCTCCTGTCCTTTTGCTCGGCTTTTCATTAAGAAATCTCCTCGAAGATTTATACAGATGACATTAAATTTCCTTGATATCTAAAGAGGAAATGTTAGCAGCCAAACAAGGCCTTTGTAAAGAGCAAAGAATTGGCAGCCACACAGTAAACATGAAACTTGGTGAGTGATAGAAAGGGCTCGAAAACTGCATAATTGACAATACTTAGCTAGAGGAAAATAAATTGTCTAGACCTTGTCAACTTGTTCTCCATGGATGCTCTGAGAGATGTGTGCTGTAGAAAGGAGGTGACTGGCATGGCAAAGATTGTGCTAATTTGCTAAAAGGCAAAGTAAATGAGCAGTTTGAGAAAACATTTTGGATTTTTTCACCTACATCATCCAACACTAGGGAGGGCTGCCTGTTTCTTTGGATATTTACGATGACATTGAGGCAATGAAGAAAGATGTAGTTGTAGACAGAGAGTGATTAAAGCCAATGGCTTGAAAAAAGTTTTCACTGATCAGAAAATACGTAAAACTTAAATGAGCAATTTTTCATTTCCTCTACAAGATCTATTCTGACCACTGAATCATGCACAGAAATTGCAGTGAAGTGAACAGGAATTTTGTATAAATATCCCTGCCAAGAAATGGTAAAATGAGAGCAGATATTTGTCATTGTTTGCAAAAATGTTTATGCATAATTACTTCTCCCAAACTTTCACTGCCTTAGTGTCCCCTTTAAGGCTAGCTTTCTGTGTGTTTACTGAAGTTTGTAAAGATAATGCATTGTTGTACCTCTCTGCTGCTTTGGATGAAACGGAACTTGAACTGCAGGCTCCTGCAGGATCCATAGAGAGTGTTTCTATGTTTATATAATGTTTTTTGTAATAGGTTTCATTTCAGCAAAATGCATCTTGCGGAAGGTCACCAAAGGGTTGGAAGGTGCCAGTTAGCAAATATTACTGTGATTTGCACAGCCTCAGTCTGAAGCCCAATTTTAACCTCCATGTAGCTCTCTGAACCCAAGCTCTGCTTGTGGAATTGCCCTAGCAGGTCCCTTTTGTCTCTCTGTCACCTCGTCCTGCCCCACCAGTAATGGATCTTGGTTTTCCAGAAGTATTCCATTGTACAGGGCTGCTTGGAGGGTTTGAATACGGGCTAGGAAGCTGCATATTTGGATTAGCTTTCTATATGGGGTTGTTGGGAAGCCTTTTGAGTCTCCTCTTACTTGCCTGACATGCTGAGCTCAGGTTTGCTCTGTGCCTGTAGGAAACCCAGAGCTGTCTCAGGGCTGGCTGTGCAGTTTGCATGGTCCTGGTTAGGGGCAGAGATGGGGTGTTCTTCCACCCGCCCTCCTGAGTGTCTCCAGGGCAGTGCAGGCCTCTGCCTTCCTGCAGAGATGCCAGTGCTTGCTGCCGAGGCTGAGCAGCCAAAGTGCAGGGCTATGTTGCTCCCTTACAGCCCGGTGATTTGAGCAGTCTCCGACACGTAACAGACACAGCTGTATCTCATGCAGCTACGGGGATTAAACCGCGATGTCTCTTTTTAGGAGACATCTCTGCTGTTTACAAAATGCTTCTGAATTTACTGGTGAGTGTCAAGGAGGAGTGCAACTTTAGCACCTAAGCAGAACTGAAGCGACTTTTGTGGTTCTGGCGCTTGCTTCCTGCGGTGTGTTTTAAGGAGTTATTAAATAGAAATACGAAGAAAACAAAGCCACTCCACCCCAGAGGTGCATGAAACAGCTTCAGAAATCACAGTGCGCCCCTGACAAAATCTCCTTCTTAACATCACAGAAATCCTTAGTCCTTCTTTGCTTTACTGTTCAGTTACTATTTATGCTCTGTCTTTTTCACCTGAATGACCACAGGGATAGATGGGATGAGAATGTATGTTGGACGTAAGTCAGTGGTGGCAAATTACCTGTTAGGTTCAAGGAAGCAGCAGGGACAAAAATTACAGCTTTGGCAATGGTGTCCACAGCAGAAAGCCGTTCACCTTGGCTGCAGTCTCACCACAGGGAGCTCAGGCAAATCTCAAGCTGCAGGCGATAGTGTCAGAGCTGCAGGTTTAGATCATGTTTTTCTATCTTTATTTGAATAGATATTCAGATCTGGGGTATGAGATCAAGACTTTTTTCTTGTTTTCACAGAGAATATAATGTGAGGGAGAAAAAAAGAGAAAAAGAGAGCACGAGAGGAAAGAAGAAAGCAAGGAGAGCAGAGAAGAGAGAAGGAAAGAATTCCTGTGCTGTCAGAGTAGAGCAGAGGAAGTATATAGCCCTGTTTCACCCTATCAATTTCTCTCAAGGTAGATTTGGCAGCAAATTTTGTTTGATCTCTGCATGTACCTTATTTCTTGAACATAGTCTTTCTCTGCAAAGCACTGCTTACTGTGCAGGAAATTTTAAGTTGTAGAGTAATTTGTTTTCAAGGTACCATGGATTTTTCTCAGCACAAAAGAGCACTTTGTGTCAATTTTCTCCAGTAGTGGCTACAGGGACTTTTTTATCTGCAGCAAAAAAAGGCCATAGTAAGTCATATCGCTCCTGCTGGTACACATTTTCTATGAATTAAACAACAGTAAAATAAATAAAGCAGTGAAAATTCTGAAAACTGATGTCTGACCTCTTTCAGGATTAGTTAAAAAAATATGGAAAAAAAACAATAGAGTTCACTAGCCATTTTTAGATTAACTCTGCTGTAATTGGAGACTGATAACTCTATATGTTCACGAGGAAATGTCAATATCTTGCATTTCGTTATGACATTTGAAAGCTATGACAAATGAATATGTATTTGCAACCCTCTAGCTAATGTTCGTTATGCCTGTCCTCCCCATTTTGCTCACTGTAGCGAATATTTAAAATTGTTTCCATTCCCAGGAAGAGCTCCTGCCTGTTTAGTTCAGCACAGGCTCATGCATTAATTTTGATCACTGTCAGCAAGGATAAGTTATGACAGTGTTTGGTGCTGCTTTCAATTACAGTGCTGTAAATTTAGATTTGGAGGCACCCTAACTGAACATTGGGGATGGTGAGGTGTTGTGTCCAAGAGCTTCCCCGTGGTACGATGTGGTGCCAAATTTTGCTGCTCACCTGTAGCAGGTGTTGGCTCATCCAGCTGGTAACACCTGGGGCTAAGGCAAGGCAGTCCCTGTGGTGCCTTTTCCCCTGGTGCCAGGTGAATGGGTCTTGACATGTTGTGATGCTTCCAACTGCCCTTTGTGTCTGCGGGCAAAATTGTGACCAAGGTCAAGACAACATGCCCTAGGATAATTCAAATAAGGTCCTAGCCATCCTTTCCTTCTCGATGACACAATGCTGTTTGTAAAAAGTTATGCAGAAGTTGAACCGTTGTGAGGTTAAAATCAGGGCAATGAGAGCTGCGTTCTGACATCTGAGGGCAAAATTTGACCTTCTGAATTTTGAAGAAGCTGCAAAGAGCCTGGATGTTGCAGTACATGTGTCAGAGGTAGTGTAAAGGCTTGTCAGATTTTCGCTCGGAGCCTTCAGATATGATTTGCAGCATCCTTGCAAAGAGCAAGCCTAGGTAGCCAAGTGATGAGCATGGAATAGACAGAAATTTCAGATATCCGCATACAAATTCATTTTTTCCCCTTCAATTCAGGAACTACCAACATATCACATCCACAGTGCCCCAAAGCATCCTCCCAGACAGTTGGCTCTTAGCAAGAATAGAACCGATTTCTTAATCCTTACTACCACCTCCTGCCAACATGCTATGGAAATAGAAGAGATCTCTGCTTCAGAAAGCATTTGTCGGCTTTCCTAGCCAGGCGTATGCTTCAGAGGTGACAGCTGGTGCAGGAAAGAAGCACTTATTTGTACATACATATAGATAGATACATCTATTTTTATGAATATATACATAGATATATATTTATGTGTATGCATATATAGCTACATCTGTATAGCAAGTGCTTCTTATGTGAGAAAGTGGTTAGATGCCTGTTTTTCAGTTCAAATTTATGTCTGTGTGCTTTAGACAAGGAGGAATAATGCCAGTGCCCCTAGTGAGCAACAGCCAGAACAGACCTTATCTTGTGAAGGTTTCTCTGCTTGGCAAAGTATGCTTTTCTTCTTAATTTTACATCAAATAAACTCTTAAATATGCAAAAGATCGACTGTCTCAATTCTCCTCTTCATAAAAAAATAACAACCCTGCACTCACCATTTACTGCGAGTGACTCAGTAAATTCTCAGTAATCACATCTGTAACGATGGGAAATACCAAGAGAAACCTAAGGAAGGAAGCTGACTTTTAAGTTGTCAGAGAAGTGCATCACCTCAAAAAGAAAAGTTATAATCCTTTCAAAATAAAAAGCTTCACCATGTTGACAATATTGTAGCAGAGGTAACAGATGCTGCATGCCATAGACTCAGCTCTGTGTAGATGAAAACCAGAACAAAAAAGCATTGCAAGAACACAGATTTCTGCAGGAAAATTCCTGTTTTTCTGCTAAACTTCTCTCAAATATGTTTTATTCCAATCCTTTGCCATCTATTCCAGTGGACAGATGCAAAATTTCTTGAGCTAAAAATTTGAGTTGTCTGTAAAAAAATTGAGCATACCCATGGATATCAAGTGAGGGTTTGAAATGCATTTGTTCATTCCCAAGTTAGCACCAACTTAGAGCATAATATTCAATGAACTATATATATAAAAAAGGATGCACAAGAAAGCCCCCCATTTTAATAGCACATTCTTACCACCATTCTTATGTTAATGAAGTGTTTGTGCAGCTGCTACAGTGGGCACAGGAAGATTAAAATCTGCTGTCACTTTGGTAAAAGAACCTAAGGGAGATCAACACATCTGGTCTAGGGGAAAAATAAGTCTGTCAAAGCAATTATTTCACATCATTTGCAGCAGCTTAGGACAAGGATGGGAAGGAGAGAAGGAAATTTATTAACATTTAAGGTAGCCATACGCCTGTTAATTATCATACCTGCCAATTCCTCACTTTGTTTAATGATGAATAACCCTAACGCTCACATGCCATCTTTTGGCTTCCCAGTCACTTTTATTCTCAGTTGCTCTCTTGTAGTGGATTAGTTATTTAAAAGGACTAAGTGACTAGCCCAGCAAGTGGAAACCATAGCTAGTTCATAAGACAGCAAATGCTGATGAGTATTTCCTGGTCGAGCACGAGTGGTGGGTGGATATATGCTACAGTGGCTAGGTCTGTTTACAAGGGTTTATGGTTGCTATCCAGATAAGATCTTAGATATCAACGGACAACAGCAAATGTAACTGTAAATGCTCTACTTGGCCCAAAGAGGCAGGCAAACATGCCCAGTTTGCACAGTGTTGCTGTACATGAAGGGTCACAAGGTTGTGTCACTGCTGTTTGAGAAGACTTCACTGTTTGTGAAGAAGACTTCAGGGGATTTCCATCTGCCGTGATGCTCGTTTTGCACTTGTGTCATTCTGTATTGCACATACAAGTTCTGGTTAATTCACTGAGGTTTTTTGTACCCTCGAGTAAGTCTATGGACTTTATTTTAAGTAAATGAAGGAGCTCTCGAGGCATACCTTAATATAAGCCCTCCAGGTTGAACTTCCTGTTACAAGTGACCTCTTTCCTTCTCTCTGGTATTTTCTTTGGAAGTGTGATTTTCTTAAGGACTATCACACGGTTTCAGGAAACAAAGGTAAACTGCCACAAATGAATTCACAGCCTTGTACAAGAGACTGCAAATGTGTTGATAAGAAAAATATCGTGTTAAATCAAATAAGAGCTTTAGCAGGTTTTATTGGTTTTGCAAGTATTGCTTGCGTTGAGTATATGCAACTATTCTCATTATTTTCCAGCTCCAGTACATGGTTTTTGGTAACATCTCGCTTTAGAAAAATCAGTGCATGATGTTTTATTTTTTAAATGGTCATGTTTTATTTTTTATATGGGAGAGGGCGGGAAAGGTGATGTGATTAGGTGCAGGATTGTGAGGTTGGGCAGTGCTGTTAGTTTTGGAGTATGTAACTTCCTTAATTTTTGCCTGGTTCTTGATTCCCAGTGAAAGAGACTTGATTGCTGGAAGTTTATAGGTCTTCATTGTTAAATATAAAGTATTACCTAAATGTACACTCTTTAGAACTAGCTTCCTTTATGGTCCTCAAATTCTAGCTATTGCTTCAGTAGATGTGGAGAAGCATAAATTCACTCTATTGGAGGGGGGTCGTGCATTGAGCTGCTCAACACTGTTTGAACTCCTGAGTGCCCAGAGACCAAACCTGCAGACAGCTTGGGGTTTGCAGTCATCCATGTCTGTGGATTATAGATTTTCCGATGATTGGGAAGAATGTGATAATAAGGATTGTAATTCCGGACAGAGATATCTGATTTCGGTTACCTATGTTATTGCATCTAAATTCTAAAAGTAGACGCTGCAGAAAACGGGCCAAGTCGAGTTTTGGTGTCAAATTAACCATCTATACTTTGTAGCCAGCTTTTGCCTACTTTCCCTCCAATACTTTCCTCTAAGAATGTAAGTGTGAAACCATATCTAGGATCAAATATATCTAATAGGTTTGAGAAAGAAACTCTTAATTAGACTTTTACTCCTCAGAATAGCTGAAGTCTTTCTAGAGAAACGAAAGAACTGTGTCAGTTCTGAGATATATGAAGCATGAATATGAAATTGGCATTTCATTTACTGTCATTCAAGCACCTTGCTAACATTGAGGAAAGATTTTTAACTAAATGAACCCTCTCTGATTTTGTGCTCTGATATTCCCTTTATGTTATTTGAGGGACATATTATACTTGAGAGTAATTTTCTGTAATGATTTTTCCATTGACTTAGCTTATAATATTATAAAATGAAACAAATGTTCGTCATGTGTTATTATACACTAGACTTTGATAACGGTTTTATCAAAAATGAGAACTGTCATTTTTGCACTTGACATATTAATGGATTCATTTAAGCCTTAAATAATATGTTTAATCATGGCATAGGAAAATACAGGCTTATGTATCAATTGCTGCAAGTACTACGGTATAAAACGTAATAAGGATTCCCTTTCAAGGCAATGAAGTAAGTACCTTTGAAAAAACCTCTTCAGAAAGTTTTACAAGCAAAATAACAAAACTTCGGCTAGCTGTTGTTTTTGATAAAGGGTGAGTTCATCAACCTGTAGTCTCTGTTGACACAGTTTTAACCATTTTTGCCATATTTCTGACTCAGTTTATCAGTGACGTATATAAAAAGAGTTTACAGAGGTGATATAGAATTTTTGTCCGGCATAATCATGTAAGAATTGTTATGGGACTAGGCAGTAGAATTATAGAGAAGTCCATCTTCCCTCATTTGGGTGAATTTTGTCTCTCTCATAATGGACCTTAATAAAGGTCAATACCAGTGCAAATGACAAAGGAGATATGGCTCAAAGGTTTAATCCCTGAAACCTATTAAGTACTAAAACAAACAAATAAATTAAAACCCCCAGCAATTCACTGCAGTAATATTTATTCAGGACTCCGGCATGAAAGTGCACTGATATCACTAGGGCAATATCTAAGTCCCCCTTATCAAATTTCCCTGAAATGTGTTTGTCACTTGATGACAGTGAAATAAATAGAACTCAGGATTTCCAGAAGTGGAGGATCTTTCTACTCTTTCCAATACCAGCCTTATTTTACTTTGAGTATCTCCCTGCCTCCACAATGAGCGCTCGCTTGCGCAAACCTAGGATCTTTACAGATCTATTTTTATCTAAGCAAAGGGATTCGTTGGGAAAAACCTGAACAGAGTTGCATATTTTTTGAAAAAGACTGTCACACTTCCTGCTAAATGTTGTCATTGCTGTAAGCTTCACAGTGCAGCGGTCCTGCTTTCTGTGGCACAAACTGATCCCATGTTCTGTGAAACCCAATTGGGATGCTCCCAAACAGGAAACATTTGTTTCTCTTTCCTTTTAATACAATGCATCTGTTACTTTATCTTTTCAATCTGCCTTTTCTACTTCCTAAATTTTAACGTGACTTACATGATTAAAAGCTCTGAAAACCCCTTTTTTCCCAATAAATACTAGGTTCTTGGTCAGATAATAACCTCCCTACTGCCAGCTGCTTATAAGTTTGCTGCGTATTTAAACATATAAACACACTGTGTCTTAAACATCTATCACAAACTTAGGTCAGTACAAGTCCTATAATCTGGTTTATTAAAGAAAGAGATTAGCATTTATTTAATTGCATAACTAAGAAGATAGTAACTATCTTTGTGCTATACTAACAATTAAATTTAAGAGTCTTAGTAGTGGAGTCTGACAGAAATAACTGATATGAAAATCATTAGTAATGGAATTAGGTCTGATTTAAAGAAGAAATTATAGAAATCTATTCAATTACTTTGAATTCCTTTCCAAGTAACGCACATGAAAACTTGTAAAACATCCAGACATAACACTGGCATAGTGATTTGGAGTCTGACAGTTGGAATCATTCTCCACAGCAGCAGACATCCATTTACTATTTTGTAAAATAAATAGCCTTTTCAAGGACTCTGCCCTGAAAAGCAGGGGCTCCCAATTCAAACCAGTGGCTGTGGAGTGGTGCACTAGGCTCAGAAACTGGGGCTCCTGCAGCCACACAGAGTTCACAGCAAACTGCAAAAACCTGACTGAAAGCTAGCTAAATTAGACACTTTCCTGCATATTTGAGAGCTCTGAGTATCCACAGGTTAGTTTAAATAAATATGATTTCTGTATAAAGCCCTCTGTGATTTATTTTGACTACAAAATAGATATCCTCAGAAAGACTTCACAGACCTCTCTTACCAAATCCTCCAGTACTGCAGGAATGTAATGTATGTTGTGACTTGAAAAGCACATATGGGTTAAAAATATATGTTTTTCCTTTTACAGAATGCTAGCACAAAGCACGATTTCCAGTCCTATTCTTGGACTGACCTGATGCTACTTGTAGTCAATTCTGATGCCCTAAAGTTGCATAGCATAGCCATTTTTCCTCGAAATGGCAAAGGAGTTGCAGAACTTTTGACCCCTTGCATTCAAAGACATTATTTCTTTTGTTCAGGATGGCACTTTATCAATGCAGGCTCTGGTTAGCAAACTCACAATGCACTCCTGCATTACATTGGAAAGATCTTTACAGTATAATTTTCATTAAAAAATTGCAAAAGGGCCTTTTAAATGAGATTGAATTTAAATACTAAAAATTTAAATATTAATAAAATGTAATTGTACATGTTCACAGTTTAATGACTCTATGTGAATGTATTTATTAATGCAAATAACCTGGAGTTTTGAGAGAAAAGATTTTCCTAGTTTTTTGAGTGTGCACAAGCTGGGAGGGGCTCACAATAAATTTCTGTCCAAGCCTTTCATTATCTCCTTAAAATCTTGCGTTTCTTGAGAAATTAGGCTGCTGACAAGCTGTAAATATTGTGTTGTCCTGATCGATGCTGTCCCTCTCTCTCCTTGTACTCCACCATCTGTTTCCCAGCCTTGCCTTTTACTTAGATTTTGGAAGAGGAATTGCATGTTTTGTTCTGTATCTAAACTGTGTCTATTACTGTAGCAGCCTGGATCATGACTAGGTTTGATGGATGTCCTGATGGGAAAATAATGGCTATTAATGCAATTAAGGAGAGAACTGATCTTTAAGAATTTGGCTTTTTTATTCTCTTCTGTTGGGTTGGATTGGGTTTGGTTAGAAGAATTTGTCAATCTGTACATTAAAGTGGTAAAGTTCAGTAACAACACTTTTTTCTTTCTAGCCATAATGCTGTTAAATAGCTCCAAAATGGAGATGAAGAATTACTGACAGCTTTATGCAAAACTTTGTACATATCAAAATCATATATTAGATTATTGTTACAAAAAAGAAAATTAAATCCACAGATGTGAATGTGAAAAAATCACAGATGTGAATTACCTTTTCTATTTGCTGTCATCTGCCTCATCTCTGGCTGCTGGATGTCATCTCCTCTGATGGCAGCTACACCAGGGGACAAAGCGTCAAACATATATGCTATTTAAAATTTACAGAGCTTAAATGCATCGCAAAATAGAAAGAATTCTGACTGCAAACGCACGTTAACCTGCTGAATGGGGTAAATTTGTAAGAACAGTGTTTCTATTTTCCAGACAGATTGTGACTGACTTTTATGTGCAAGTTAAAGTCTCCCTTAAAACTCTTAATTCATCTCTGGTCCCGCTCTGTGAGGAACTACCTGTCATTTCTGAGTTACCGCAGTACTCGTGAGTGCTTCATTTCAGCTCTCAGTCTCCTGGGCTGCATTTGTGGTGGCAGAAAATAGTGCTTTTTCAGCAAGGACTACTTGCTGTACTCTGCATGTACCTATTGCATGTACTCTGCAATGGTCTGTCCTTGACAGACGTGAAGTGTGTGTCTGACTGCTACACTGCATGTGCACTGCAGTATTGCAAAGATCATTAATCAGATCTACAGCTGATATAAACAGACTTATCATCGCTTACATAATATACTGCAGTCAGTATGTTATATGAAATATGATTATATGAAATTCTGATTCATCGCCTTTATCTTAACTTTAAAATTATTGTCTTCCAAGTTCATTCTTAGAGAGCTTTATTTATTTTTTCCAGCTTCGAATTGAGGTGGATGACTTTCAGGCTTACAGACTGAGATTTTTAGGGTGGGTTCATAAGAAAAAGATTGTTCCCTATGACTGCAGTGAAAATATTAAATTTATTTGACATTTACTTTTGCAGAGACAGACTATTTCATTTTTCACTCTGGAAAAATATATTGCTATGCAGGTTTCAAGCAATTAAAATAAGGGGTCTTGTAATTAATGTTACTTTCTAATCTTATATTTTCTTTAAGAAAACTATGACAATAGCATTGAATGATTCATCTACACCTATTACGATAGTGTGTACTTCAGTATCCGGGTCATCTTCTATAATGCTATGGAGCTGTAATGATCTAGTGCAGGGAATTTTTCAAGAGAGATGTTTTAATTCTGAATATATTGGTCTAACTGGCTGGTCAACAGTTGACTGACTGGTCAACTTGAAGCTGCTGTATTCTGTTAAAGGAGGCACACTGCCTTACTGTTTTTGTTCTGAAATTAATATGTAAGAATTCACTGCTTAGAAGGTGAATCTATAAAGTCAGTAGCTAATCTCATAGACCAAATTACTTTTCTTCCTTAAAAAAACCCTGACAGCCCAAGTCCTTACTGTATAAAATTGGAAATTCAGCCATATCATTGTGAAACACAGAACAACTCTGAATGTTTCCATCCTGAAAAACATTTTTATAGTCAATAAATTAACTAAGTTCACAAGGTTGAATACCTGCCTTGAAACTAAAGGGGAGAAAAGCATATATTTAACCAAAGAAAAAACACTGCTCTAGTCTGTAGGAAAATAATTCACACAAGTCGTTCAGAATATGCTGAACAGGATAATGTCATGATATTAGCAAAACTTGCAGTTAGGTAGGTTAGGTAGGCTATTAAATTGGCTTATTAAATTCAATCTGCAATCTGAGTGGCACTGAAGGCACGGAGGGAAAAACTGTCAACTAGTTATGATGTTCACTGTTTCTGTGACAACAAGACTTGAGAACAGTCTGATTAAAACAAAATAAACAAGCCCTCCCAAAAATAACTGCCAAGAATTGCTAGAAGAATATGCTGCTGGTCCCGCTAGACCCAAATAACCAGGAGAGAGAATATGATGGCATTCCAGCTTAGTTAAAACAAACTACTTAAGTATTGAAAGTGGGCTTGCTACCGTGGTGTAGGATAGTATTATAAACAGGGAGAACTAAAATCAAAGGCAGTGTTGCTTGAGGTTTGCTAATTAAAATAAACTGTGAAGTTTAGCACTATGTCTGTGGTTCCTTAAATTATAGTTTGAGTATATGGTGAGTTTGAGCTGTTTTTCCCTGGTACTCAAGTACCTGGCACAGAGGGCACGAGGAGCCAGCCGACGAGCCCTGTGCTTCTTGCCATGGCTTGTGGCAAGCGCGGGAGCCTGCCCTCGAAGAGCTGCAGCACTTGGGTGTCAGGACTTGTTTCTCTCCCTGGAGGGCCTGACTTGCAGCTTGCTGCTGCTCAGCCATTGGTTTTGCTCAAAGGCAGAGCTTTCCTACTAGCCCTGTTAGTTATTTGGGGGTCAAAATGGAAGCGGGACAGTGTCTAGTCTCTACCTGTAAAATGAGTTAGTTATCTGCATTTTTCATAAAAGATCTTATCTCAGCTTTGCTGCTAATTTACCAGTTATTTGGGTTCAGTCAGCTCCTTCTAGTTGGACATCCACAGTATGTGACAACACTTAGACTCAACTGCAGCATCACAAATCACAGCATGATGAAAATGGCAAGAAAGGGGCATTTTCTTTCTCAGAAGAATTTATTCTCCTTAAGCCAAATTAGAGGGGGGATCTGCAAGTTTTGAGGCTGAGGCTAGAGATAGACATTTATTTTTATTTGAATTTAACCAATTTGATGATTTGGGAAGTTCTGGTTCTTAGAAGCAGAGGCAAAAGGGAGCAATAGAAAAGAGTAAGTTTTGTACCTGCCACTTAAAATTTATCTATTGAGCTGTAATTCAGCCAAGCATCAGCAAGTAGCTTTAATTAATGTCTAATTAGGCCCATGAGTCTTAGCTGAGAGGGGGTTCAGTTTCTTAAAAATCAGAATAAAATACCCCTCCACGACCAAAGACTGTTTTCTCAGACTCTCCTAGCCTTAATTGCCATCCCAAACACCTCAAGCAATTTTCTGGGCCAATTAAATCATGGCAGTGGCTAGATTAACACATCGCAGTGCCTTATATTTGGCGTGCTTACTTGCTAGAGTTAAACGGTGCATTTTCAAATTAGCTTCAAAAAGTGCGGAACTGCCTGGAACCCAAACGTAGATTCTGCAGCTGGCATTGCTTTGTAATTGCTGTGGCCACGTCAGATCTTTATGGGTAATATTTTTTTCTACTGATGCCCAAGGAGTTTTAAAAGGAGCAGAACAGCAGTAGCAAATAAAAAGAACAAAAAGTGAGGGAAAAATTACCTACTCTTATTCACAGGGTTTCTACATACTGAGAACATAGTCCATTTGAGAAACAAGCCTTCTGCCTCCTGTGTTGTAGCTGCTAACGTGCAGTATTTTGGCACTGTTTATATTGCACATATAAAGAACTGAGTTCTTCAATGACAGCTTTTAATCAACACCTACCTTAATGCTATACTGGAGGATGGATTCATTATGTAGGAGCAGATACTAGTATTTAACACAGGGTAATATTTTCCCAACTAATCCTGTGTCCTTGGAAGTATTTACGCAGCCAAAAAGATGGGAGAATTTAGCAGTAATTACTTTTCCCAAGGCATCTGCACATAGTGATGGTCTCTAGTTCAGTTTCTGAGACCTACATCCGTTGTGTAGGATCAATATGATTTGTCTATTGCATATGTTTGTTTTCCAAAGGGTTAATTTAAAAAGGCCACAGAAATAAGCTAAAGATGCTGTTTATGTGAGCTGCTCCATTTCATTTATTTCATACAGTCTTAAAAAATCGTTACACTGCCTGCTTCTTTGTTGACCTTAAATTACTTTTTTATTTGCTGATACATTTATATTTCATGAATTGGAAATGGAACCAAAGAAATTTCATGCTGTAAATATAAAGGAGGAGGAGGACAGAGTAACCTCCAGCATTGGTGGCAGATGAGAAGGCAATATCAGAAAACTTGGATGGAAATTATCTTTCAAATTGGGGAGTATCTTCTACAGCAGTAGAGTGAAATTGAGGTCACAGGAAGAGAGAAGATGTATTGAAGTATTCTGGGTTCATTTAGGGGAGGGAACGTACCAACACTAATGCACATTTGGGCCACTTAGGTACCGTGACACGTGTAAAGCCCTTCCTTTCCATCGTTGCTGTGTATTTACAAGCTCTGTGTGCCTGCACGCCTTCCAGGCACTTGCATTTCTGCTGCACAGTTGGATCTTAGACTTTGTCAGCGTAGGGGTTACCCTGCGTCCTCACAGACTGGGCATCACTGCGTCCTCACAGACTGTTATTCACAGACTGGGCATTTCCCTTACTTCACTTAGGAAATCTGACCCAATATGTTTGCTCAGAGTAACTCCCAAAATGATCCTAAATATATAGTTAAGTTACCGAAAATTTAAATCCTTGCATTTGCCTGACATAGAAGAAAGACTTTCCCATCATCTCTCTCTTCTTAGTAGGTTACAGTAACACTAGGTTGGGGATATTCAGGGCTGGCGTTCTCTCACCTCATCCTAATCTTCTCTAATTAGTTTAAAAGACCTTAAAATTATATAGGAATTATGTTCCTAAACTCTCTTTATGGACTGAGTCCTTGGTAGTTTCAGCAGTGCAATGCCAGTTTCTCATAGACCTTATTGGGTAAAATTCTGTGAAGGTTTTGAAATTAAAGGGCAAGTACATGATTAAAATATTGTTTTAAGGATTGTCCAAAATAAGTTAATTCTCACAGTTCCCTGGAATCTAGCACTGATGCATTGTAGATGGTGCATTAATTTGCTCAAGGGATTAACACAGCTGGTGCCCTATTGTGAAAAAATCTGTGGATTGTCTGTAAGAGGGACACAGTGCCTTTGTGTGAGCAAATACATATGAGATATCTGCTTTCCACAATGAGAGCCATCCAGAGCATGGGCCAGAACAAGGTAGGTTATTAAATGCTCTTTGGAAAAAGACATGGTAATTCACAGTTCCTCACAGAGCAAGTCCTAAGAAGAAATGTGAATATTTGAGCAAAGAACTGGCTTTCTGGTCTCCTTGTAGACCAGGGCAGCAGCATGCTAACCTTTTCTTGGGGCATGCTGTAAGTTTAGGCTGCTTCTGCAGCAGATTTGTCTCAGGTCAACACAGAAATCCTGCAACTGAGAGTGCCTATATTGTGGAATGGGGCCCTAACTGTGGAATGATTTTTTTTCTCCTCTGTGCAAAGTCAGTCTTTGATGAAGGTGCTGAAGACTAAAGTGAGGAAGATTATAAGTGCTATGGGTAAAAGTGCTGATCATTTCAGAAGACACTGAAAGAGGGGGAACTTACTGAAGGACATCAGCAACACGAAGGCTGGGCTTTTGGAGAGAGCTATGATTTCCAGGCATAATGAGGTATCTTAAGGACAATGAGTCCAAGTTCTACATTTCTCAGACTGTTCCCTCTGTGTTTAGTAATTCCTGTCTGAGTTCCTACTATTGGAATGTTTTGATGTTTGTGTCTAGAGGGTGTCTCTGAGGATTTTGTCTCTTTGTTTTTCCTCTAAATTATTGACTATTCTAAACCCTTTTCTTCTTTTAAGTCTGCTTCTCTGCCTGGAATATGCATTCTCTATGAGAAATGATCTGCTAGAAGTATCAGGGTAGTCATTTTAATATGCCAGATTTTAGAGTAAGGGAGTTGCTATGAACGAAAACATTCAGAGAAGCTCTAGGCTACTGTGAGGACTCTCCATGGTGTTCACCGTGGGTCACACTGGGTCTAGGGAAACTGCCCTGGTGGCCACTTCCAGCCCTGGGCTTTGAATGTATGAGATAACAAAGGAAAACATAAAAAAAACAAATGAGAAGGCGTTTTTGGGAAGGGGAACTCAAGTCTTTCCTGCTCTAGCCTGTCCTCTAACTGGTGACTGCAATGTCAAGAGCTGCCACCGTAGGGCTGCCCAGCCGGAGGGACCAAGTGACCAAGATAACGGTGTAAGTAGTGCTGTGAGAGAGGCCTCAGAGGGACTTGAGGAAATCCGTTTCACTCTGTTTACTCTCAGTATGCTTTAGTACAACACTTTTATCCTGCTTTTCTTCTTATGATGATTATCCTCATAGGAACAGCTCATTCTTAGGTATTAATACCATGTGGTTTTGTTTGTTTGTTTATTTATTTGTTTTGTAGACAGTCTCATAACTTCTGTATGAAGATTTGATAAGATTTTAAGTCATTTTTAAGACAGGGGACTTTGTGATGATACTATTTGAAACACTAACTGGCAGAGGCCTTTTTAGTATTACTAATTCAAATTCCTTCTTAACAGAAAGATTTATATTTGTGTCACTAAAACAAACAATAATACATGAGCGATGTGGGACACGGACGGTGCTATGCTTTTAGGTAGCCTCGGATTTTATCTGCTTGATTTCTTACCTTAGTTTTCATAAATAGATCTGGATATTTCTTGTCCTTTAATAAGCATGTAAGTAAATTGCATGTTCATATCAAAGTGTGCTGCAGTGAACTATAGAGACATTAAAATGGCATTTAAAGTGAGAAGTCTTTCATAGCTGTCCTGATGAGAAGTGGCAAAATCAGTCTGTTATTATCTTCCTTTATTTTGTGCCCGTTGTTATTTCCACTGGCATTGAAAAGCACAAACTAGCAATAGCACAGTGTGAAATGGGTCTTGTCAATGGCTTCCACTGGCTACGTTATTTCTTTGACCTGAGAGCTACTGACTTCCTTCAGCTGCTTTAAAAGGATATGTCTGTGACATGCTACAGGGCAAATAATACTGTGAATATATGGAGTGGTTCCATAACATTATCCTCAAGAAAGCAAGACTACATATCAGAGTCCACTTGAGCAACCAGGAAAGCTAAGACTACAGTTCTTGTAGAATAATTCTTGTAGAATTGCTAGAGAAAATCATATTTGCTTGAATTTGCTTATTTAGAACATGGTTCTTTACATCAACTGTTAATAAAACCCAGAGCTATTCGTGTATCTGATTGTGTTAGAATTGCTTGTGTTAGCTACAACCCCATTCAATTCCATCCTGATAAAAGCTATGCTGATCTCATGATTATGTAGCATAAGAGAACAAATCCTTTCCTTTCTGCGTTGCCAGTGACAGTGTGCGTTCCCATTTCTTAGCCTAAGGGGATGCAATGAACCAAAGGAGTGTTCCCAAGAAAGCACCACAAATAATCTTGCTAATATCCAGAAAAAAAATATTCTCCATGTAGGGAGAAAGTGGGGAAAAATAATCCTATTCCTACTGCTTTAGAACCAGAAAAGACTGATTCTAGCCAATCTAAAATTAGAGCTGCATGCCAGATGAGATGTGTCAACAATAGCAATGATTTATTCTGTTTTTGAAGAAGAAAGAAAATCTAACATGAGAAAGTTTTGGGCTTAGACTTTAGCTATCTGCACAAACCAAATTAAATTCACACTCATGTTCTGTTCTGTCCTTGCAAAGTCCTTAGCAAATTCCTCATAGTATCCTTCTCCTGGAGAGGGGAAGTGTAGCAATGAAAAATGTGGCATGATGGTAAAGTGCACAGAAGAACTGTGCACATAAAATGTTTCTTCAAGACCTACCGTGCTCCATGATTCTGCATCTGTAAAAGGGATTTGGATTTATATATCTTTTCTCCTCCTTTGCTGAATATTAGATGTTTGCTCTTGCATCAGTGTGAGTTAACGAAGTAAGTTCCATGAAATATGCATTTTTACAGCATTTTGCATCACTTTCTTTACTCTTGATTAATGGCATACCTTACATGTGCAAAGGAATGAAAACAATTAGCTGGGGAACTGGTAAGAACAGGCTGTTTAATATGATGCTTTATAAAAGTCGTCAATTTAAAATTCAGATAGTTTAATTTGCAGTGATGCTCTAACTGAATGATTAGAATGTTTTAGAACTGTTTACTGATGGTAAAGTGTTTAGAGCCTGAATTTTGAGAAAAATCTCATTGACTGTGTGTGTAAAGAGCTTAACAGCTCTCCCACTCTAAAAAGTGCCTCAATATATCTGACATCTGCATGGAAATGCCTCTAGTTCACCAAGAGCTTGAGCTTCGTCTATTTTGAGCTCTTAGGGACATTGGGCCATGGCTCAAAACCTGGATGTTGGCATTTTATGTTCAAACTTCTGGTTACTGGGTATGGTAATGCCTTCTGCCCAGAGTCGTTGATCTGCAGGCCGTCAAATTCCATCAGAAATAATTAGTTCAGTATTTTTAAGTAGCAATTGTGAGAGATGGTTCAGTTCCCTTTCAGTATGCCTGCCCCAGTTAATTTTCACTTGAGGTTAATATGCCCGTTATTGGAGTACTCAGGTTATGCCCGTTCTGAGTGTATGTCTTAATGTCTCCTCATCCAAAGCAACCGGCTAACCACCAGAGATATGAATGATTCTAATTTCTGTTAGAGATGTGTAGAATCCCCATTTTTAACCAATTAATATGAAGGTCTGAAAACTGTTTATGTATGATGTATGTAAGACAGCACCATGCACATTCAAATCTAATAAACAGAAGGAAGAATGTAGAATGAGAAACAGTGTGTTTGCTATGGCCTTTCATTTATTAGGGTGGATTTCAGAATTTGGCTTCTACTTGGCCCGTGATCTACTCACTGACCTTTATTTCTTCCATCAGATCTGGTATCAATGACCAGTTTGTCTGAATTTACTCTTTGGCTACTGGCTTGATGTTCTGAGTAAAACCTCAAATGTTACGTAGCTACCATTGAGAACTGAATTGTGATATTAGAATGGCAAGAACATACCGCTCCCAAGGAAGGGCTGTAGAAAATAAGCAGTAAATCTGTTATGACAAGTGAAAAGTCTTATAAATGTGATAATCTTTGATGACAAAAACAGATATCTTGGCTCAGACAAGATTAAACCTCAAGGCCTGGTCATTCTGTGTGCTGTTCTAAATTCTGTAAATTTAGTTTTAAGCTGAATTTGATTACAGGACAAAAATTGATGAATGTGTGGGCCAGCTAGAAATTCATGACTTGAAGTGTGACCTCAAAATCAGTAATTTGCCTCTGGGAATAGAACAGTGACTTAGCATAGTGCACATGATACGATTTAGCACCTGGTTTAGGGAATAGAAAAGTTCAAAACACATTACTGGTTTGTGCCCCCCGTTGTGGGTAATATACATCACAGGAATAGAGTGCTGCTGTAGTGCTTTCTTTTAAAAACTGGTGCCCTGCAGTTTTACACCAGCTAGAGATTCAGCACAAAGTGTTTGATCTGTCTTTCACGAGGTGAGCGCTGGGTTTTTGTGCCCTGGTGGCTGCGCAGGCGCTATGTAGGTTAGGACCCTTGGGCAGAGTTGTGCTGGGAAGGTTCTAATAAATGACAAGGTAAGCCCTTTGAAGAAAGCAAGCACACACACACACAAAAAGTAATTCAGATACAGCTTGTAAGAGGAAAAAGAGGATATGGAATATGAAAAAATATAATTATATAAAAGATAATTTTATAAAAATATAAAATATTTCATAGACATCCAGATGGAATGGTATTTTTCCCAGCTGAGCTAATGGGCATAGCTGTTTATTTTTAAGACACAGCATGATATATTTGGTAAATGTCAATTTGCAGGATGAGTTTCCTAAATGGTAACAGGATGAATTATTCTTTGCTTAGAAGAAAAGGGTCCCTCAAATCCAAAACATATTTACAGGAAGATTTTCAAAAATTCAAGTTTACAGAAATATCCTGATTTTTATCAGTGTTAAACATCAGTTTATCAGTATTAAAATAGTTTATCAGTATTAAAATGATTATATCGGTATTAATATCAGTATTAAAAATAGTTTTTCAGTATTTCCTCTCATGGGCAGCTTGAAATGCCTAGTCTCCTCAAAGGCTGTAGAATATATTAAACATTAAGCTGCTTCTTTGTGAAAGCTTGTTTTAGCCTCTTTGCTGAAAAAGCCACATTAATATTCTTCATCTCTGAAAATTAAGAAAATACAGCTATACGCAAGCCGTCTTCCTAGCACAGCACCAGTATTATGTGCAGACCTTCCTTGGTTTGAAAGTGAAATGAAGCTGTTACTCTTTTGGCTTCCAGAGCCTGAGAGTGCTGTAGAGATGACACATTTGATTTCTGCAGGGAAGGAAAAAATTGACTGCTCTAACTAATGACATTCCCTATTGGCTAGAGGTTATGTAGAGAAAATGGCAAGTCCACTACTGCAGTAGAAAATGTTTAGGCCACTGTGTTGAGCTAGAGAAAAAAGTGTCACAAAAAGCACCCTAGTCCCACACATGTAAATTTTATTTTGCCAGACTTTGAGACAATGCAAATAAGTAAGAGTTCATCTTGAGGCAATGGTTGTGCAAGAAGAAAATAAAAGAAAAAAGGTATAAATAAATAAAGTATACAAATTTATGGAGAAAAGTCCTTTATAATATATTGTTTTAACTTTTTGCTAAAGCAGGTCTGAACTTTAGTCAAAGGAGACCAGTTGTGCTCAGCGTTTCCACAGATCGCATCACTCATTGATGCGGTCGAGTAAGAACTAATTTATTCTTATATCATGTGGGTTTTTTTTTGTTTGTGTTTAATCTACTCAGGCAGAATCAAGGCTTTGTTTTTAGTGCTGTGTCAGTGCTTGGTCAAGCCTTAAAGCTTTTGGCTTTTGACACCACAGTGAAAGAGAGATTTTGATTCTTACAGCTGTTGTCTGCCTGGAGTTCAGCTGTAGTGATCCATCTAATTACTTGAATTCATCTCAACAGATCTGGGAGGGAAATGATGCTCGATTTCTAGAACTGTTAAGGGACAGGACTGTGGGAAGAGTGAAAATTCACTGCTTACAGCACAGATGTTGTCTCACAGCAAAACAGCTGAAATAAGTGTTTGAAATAATTGTTTTGGGTACGAGTGTTTGTGAGTCCACATAATTTGGGGAATAGTTTAAAAGACAAATTATCATTAGGCAAAATACAGTTTTTATGAGACATCCCGTGTCCTTTCTTTTTCAAGTATATACCTAAGAAATGGAGGCTAGGAATGAAACAGAGAGTCCTACGATTTGTGATACAAGGACAAAGACGAGCTTCATAGGGAGGTTTTTTTTTTCCAGGAAATTCAGCAAATTGATTTTTTTTTTCCTAGATCGAAATGTGAAATTTTGGAAGTTTCTATTGAATTACATTTTCTTTAAAAATATTTAAGATTGTTCAGAAATTATTTGATAAAATGTGAAGAATGTGCTGACACATTTAAAATAAAAGAAATTAACAGGGGAGAATTGCATTTACTTCACTCCCTCATGCTTGTGCTCCATCTGTAACTAGTAGGGTTCTATGAGACCTAAGGAAATCTATGGAAAAAAAAACCCATCAGAACAACAACAAAAAGCTTTAAATAACTTATACTCCCTAGTAAAATTCTGCCTACAATTTATAGAAGGTTAGCTATTGTCACACACATGGTTTAAGGTCCTCACTAGTGCCAATGTACCACAGCTTTTAATAACCTGTGACTCCTGTGCTGGCGGTATTCATAGCTGTGGTCACTAGTAGCCCTTTTTGAATGCCAAAGAATGAAATGTGAAAATTGTACCAGTGGGTTCAACTCAGGAGTAGTGAATTAGGAATAAGATATTCTTATGAAGACAGAATAATATTCATCACTGACATATTTGAGAGTTTCACCTTGGATCATCCTCCATCGTTCTGCAATGAGTCTAAGTCAGTTAGAGGAACTTCTCATGGCATTTTAATGACATCTGTAGCTCATTTTCCATGTGATATCATTCCTCAGGATGTGTCCAGAGCAGAAGAGGACCTAGTCAGGGCCAAGGGCATGAATTTAAGGTAAGCTAATGGTGTGGCTCGTTCAGGTTTCAGTCTAACCCTGCTCATTTCTGCATGTAGCTCCTTGGCCCCTTCAGCCAGCACACGGCTGCTGAGCTGCACGTCACTGGAGCCCTCCACTCTGATACAGAGCCATGCAGAGACTGCGCGTGGCTCGGAGTCACAGGAGAAAAAACAATGTGTACTCAACCCCCAGTAGGAAAGCTAAAATAGAATTTACAGTTGCCCAAGGGTTGCTGGCACGTGTTCCCTAGAAGGAGAGGCAAAGCTCGGGCTGACAGGTAGATTCCGGTTGATCTGCTCGTGCCTCTGCCCTTAGCGCGGCGCAGGCGGCGGGCGCCCTGCACCACCTCCCCTCTTGTTTGCCCTGCTTGTGCCGAGGCCTCAGGAGAGGCCGCGGCGACAGCCCGCACCGCCCAGCGGCATGAGGAAACCTGGGCCTGCTGCTGGGCCGGGCGCGAGCGAGGACGTGGAGCTCACCGTAGGCGATGGGCCCCGCAGGCTGGCTCATTGAAAAGTCTGACTTTTATACGTCCTTGAGGAATTTTCCGCCTGGGCTGTGATTTTCTCCTCAGTTGTTCCCATTCCTTCTGTTTTTCTGTTTTTGTCGCATTTCTTTCTTTTTTTTTTTTTTCCATTGCTGTATATATTAAAAGACAAAAAGATTTGATTTTACTTGTCTCCTTGTGTCTTTGCACATCATGTACCCAACATGGAAGAAGAACTGATTAAAGTCTCTTTTTGGAGGATACAGAGTGAAGGACACACAGCTTGACTTTACTGCTAAACCCCCACAGGAGGTGCTGGGATGTGTGTAACTGCATTGGTATTCTTTGGAAAGTATCTCAAGTATTTTTACATGATATTTTCTTCTGCCAGAGATGGAACTTTATGATTTTTTTCCTCAATTTTTAATTTTGCCGTCTATTGAGTGTCTGTTTTGTTTATGCTCTTTAGCTAGTGGCAGTGAGAGGATTGTCCAGTTCTCTCCAAGCTGCTTGTTAAAGGTGAGCATCAAAATGTATTTAAACGCAGCAACCTCTCCTACCTTGTCAGAAACCCTTTTTTTTATTTTATTTTATTTTTCTTCAGTGGGAACAAGAGGGCTGTGCTCTATTTTTGCCTTTTTCCAGGGTAATTTCTGAGCGAAACTTAATTACTTTTACTCATTTTTGGTGGCATGAGCAAGCAATATGTTTGTTGGTCATTCTGCTTTCTTAGGTCACCTGCAGGAGTGCAGGGAGCCTCTGCTCTATGTACCAGGACTTACGAGAGCTACTCACAATGTAAAGACCAAGGGAGTTCAGAAGGTTTCTGGGGATGTTGGCCATATTCCTGTCCATGAGACTGATGTGTTGGGTGAGCTAGGGAAAGTCACTTGTCTTTTTCTTTATCTATCTGACTTATTTTCATTACCAGAAGGTACATGTTTTGTTGTTTCTCTAGGACAAGTGCTTACAGCAAATACTGTACTAAACTGATATAGATAATACACATCAGCAAAAGTGCTACCTGTCCATCAGTAGCAGAGATGCTGCCCCTCTGGACCTAGAACTACCCTGGAGGTGTTGCAATGGGATAGATGCAGCCCTTATAAATAACTGCACTGCAAGTGCACAGCAGGTCTGTAACAAAGAATTGTTTCTTGTCATATGTTAGTCCAGTACCAAATGAAAACTCCGGTCTCAGTTGTAAGCCTTAGGTAATATTTAACTGTAGAGAAAGAACTCAAACAAAAAGGCCACGAACATCAAAGTACTAGGGTCCTGCAGAACTGAGAGGAGACTTAACTATCCCTTTTTTGATGAACTGAAGATAAGAACAAACATTCTCAGCAGAAAACAGTGAGAATATGTACAAAGGCAGAGTTTAAAGCAACTGTTATCATGGTTAGAGATGCCATTAGCATAATCAGTTGTCCTTTTTCTGCATATCATCATGGTACCACCAGAGAATATCGGATTGAGGGACAGGAGAAAAATATGCAATCCATATAAAAGTATATTTTTATGGATTCCTCCTTTGCATCCAGAGTAATTCTATCTCCATTTTTGTCTTTTCACATCACTATATAGGCACTATACAAAAAGGCCTATTTCTATTTCTGCACAGATACCTAATGAATTGCAGTAACATAATTTTTGTGCCATTATAACTAACAGCTTTTCATTAGCATTTTCACTGAAGTCAGCATCTTAGTGTGGAAAAAAATATTTATTTATTTTTTCCCCACGCAAACACATACTGGGTTTCTGTGTGCCATCTGGGCTGCAGTAGTGTGAGTGTTTTTTTTGAGCAGCAGCAGGCTCCCAGCATAACACAAGCACTTTGGGTGGCAAAGGTAAATCATAGCACATCTAGTGTGGTTTTTAGACTCAAAAGAACAGCCTGTATTTCTCATTCAGGTTGTCATACGCTCTTTCTTCAGTGTAACTCTTCCTGTGTGCCCTGGCAATCCCTATGTAACCCAACATGCAGAAGCTGCTGTGTAATCAAACTGTCAACTTCAAGTTTCCACATAGGGTGGGTGTCTATAAATAAAGGGGAAAAATCTTATTTTATTATGAGGGTTTCCAGTGGCTACTATTCAAAAGTCAATTCCATGTAATCTGGTTAAATGTGCAACAGTAACTGTGAAAACTTAAGTAGATACTTTAGAGATTGACCACTTTCCTCTCTGTCCACCACTCTCTGCCTAACTTACTCATCCTCCACACAGTAAAAATGAGCCAATTCTGTTTACCTTGGTGTCTCATGTACCTCACAAGGAGAAAACTGGGCATCTTTATTTCTGTCTTTATATTTAAAGATAGCAAAGTATGCAAAATTTAATTAAGAGCTATTGTCTTTTCCTTACATGTTTGAAATTCATGAATTCCTTTGTATAGCTGGATCTTTGAAAATCTGGTGAATCATGTAAAAATAATCTTAGCTTCATATTGCTATAAGAAGTTTTTTCTTTCTATAAGCCATTTAAAGAAGACTTTCTCCCTCAAGGCCTGTTAATTACTGAAAATGCTATAAAAACAATTTTAATTAATCTCTTTATTTTTTAACCATTTTTAAATTTTTTTTTACATGTACATGGTATATAGAGAGGTGGAAAAAAAAAAAGCAATAACAAAGTTTAAATGAATTGCAGCCCTCCAGAAAACAAAACTAGACAATCAGATATAAATTTGCAATTTAAATTCATATTTTTTTTTGAGTACATCAAGCTTGTTTTCTGCTTTTGAAGGAAAATATACGAGAACAGCATTCTTCTGTTTGCATAGCTCTGATTGCAGACAGTGATGTGTAAGAGAAAAAAGGAGCTAACAGTAATTGCTGGAACATTCAGGAAACTACTTAGAAAGCGCACATTTTCCCTTGGACATTTGACAGCATATTCCTCCATATCCTTTTAATAATGATTTTTCTGAGGATACATGTTCTGAACTTCTGAGTCTTGGATAGGAAAGATGACCACTTACTTAGAAATTGCTCCATCCAAAAACCTAATGTCACAGATAACTAAATTCCTTTAAATACTTGGTCTCTTATACCATCCCTGTAGCATTTGACATAAATTAAGCTGCTGATGTGGTAAAAACAATTTCTGCGGTTCTGACAAATACAAATACAGTCACGCCATCTCCATAGAATACAAGTTTATTTATCTATTACATATTTATCTCTTGTCTCCTATTTCTTATGAAGAAGCTGTTGATGCCAGAGACTTGAAGAGTTGTTTGCACTGCACTTAACACAATAAGGTCCATAGTTAGTGCTTCCAGGCTAGATAACAACTAGCTGGAGTAGGCAACTGAATCCATATATAGGAAATAAAGGGAGCCTTGACTACTTGTGAGTGAGCACTCGAACTTGGCTATCTAACAGGAGTTTGTGCACATTTCTCCTCTGCAGAGCTCTCTTTTGAAGATAGCTCCTGCTTCTTTTTCATAGAACTCTTATTGTCAGTTTTGTTAAGAGACATAAGGCTGCAAATGGTTTGGGGACAAACCTTCATTGTCTTAAGTAAATGAAGAGCATTCAGCACCTGCTGCCTAGAATAATTCTGCACTAATATGATGTGCAAATATGCAAGCAGTGAAGATCCAGGTGAGAACAGGAGTATTAGGTCTAATCCTTTTTGCAGTCTTTCTCCTGGTTCACATTAAAAAACCCCAAAACTATTTTTAAATAAAAAAGAAAGAGCTACAGAATTCCAGTATTTCCAAGACACTAAATAAATTGGAAAATGTTGCTTCTATTTTATAGTAATACTAAGCAGTATGAAACAATAAACCTCAGTTGGAATGAATCTTACTAAAAGTTGCTCTTGAAAATTCCCGATAGCTCTGGAATTTTATTATCCAAGTAAAGAAGGCATTTGTGTGTAATGCTATGCCAATCTGTCTTGCTAAGATGGGTGATTTCATCATACTAATTATGGATTAATTCTCTTTTCACTTACCTTGTGGGTAGCCTTTTCGAACATCACTCAAGTCAGTGACAGAGCTGCCATTATTTTCTTCTGAAATAATAGCATGAAGTAATGGTGAAATGGTCGTGAGATGACAATTTTAGTTGGTGGCATTTACAGAGGAGACTTTATGAGGAAGTTGGTGGATAAATTCAAAGCAGAAGTGTTGTAAAGAAAGAAAAGACTGGCATAAGTTTGTGCTAGTGCCAATACATTTAATTGGTAATGTGTGGCAGAATTATGGAGTTATGAGTGGGTAAAGAAGTTTATCAAAACCAATTAAAGTGTAAACATTAAGAATGGCTGTACCGAGTAGTTGGTAACAATTGTCAGGCTTTTCCTGAAGTTCTGTTTTTTTCTTAAAGAGGTGATTCAGTTGCTAAGGAGAACAGCTCTGAAAAGCTAGCCCCTTAGCTTATAGCTTTCTGTTATTTGTGGAGCTACCCACTTAGAATTCCAGATTGTAAATGGTTTATATCTGCCAATTCGCTTGTTTGTGTTTCATTAATTTTAAGTTATTTGAGGTTATTTTATTTCGCTGTGTTACTTCCATGGGAGAAGGTGGACATTTAACTCACCTGTGAGCAGAAATCCTCTTGTCTTACTGTGACAAGCTCTTAAAGAGGTCATGACATCCACAAAAGGGGACAGCTTAATGGTCCTGCCCCAGTCTGCTCCTGGCCGCTAGTAATAAAAGACTGAAGAGAAAGCAAAGCTAGTAAGCGGATTAGCATCTGGTAGCAAGGGTCACGTATCTTTTCTGTCACATAGTGTGATCTCAAATGAGTCACTTCTGTGGGATTTACATAATCTTTGTAGGTGAACCTATCCTCATAAATCAGCTTGTAAATTGAAACTAATAGCAATGCTCTAGTACACAGGAATGTAACCTCAAAAAGATGAAAGGAAGACAAATATTTCAAAGACTGAGGGACTCATTTGTATGACTCTCCTTATCATTTCTCTCTGGCCAGAGTAGGTTAAATACTGTCAGCATTTTTTTCAGACGTCAAGATCCCAAACCCTCATTTCTGATGCAGCACTTGAAATGTTGCTTTCCCAGACAGACAATAGCAAAGTGTGGGCGAGTGAAACGCACAATAAATTTGTTCAATTTGTGTGGAAATGGCTTCCCATGAATGTACTTCAGATTTGATACTTACAAGTTCCACCCCCTATCTTCCTCCCTTATGAATGAGGAAGAATTCCTGATCCTCCTGCTCTGGATCCCTTCCTATTCTTTGTCTCAGTTCCTTCCTAGTCAGGTAAGCAATCCTTTTTTTGCAGTTTCCCTCTGTGTGAGAATTTTCCCATGCCCTTAATCAGATGTAACTAAGTCCTTAATTGTCTCATTACATTCAGTCAGATTTTCTAATGAGATGATTTGCATCAGTTAGGTGACATAGAGTGGTCATATTCGGACTGCAAATTCCCCGTGGCACAGGGCAACTCATGGTTGGATGGATTTTGACAGCTTTGAGTTTTCTCCCTTCTCTCCAGTGTAGCTGGTCTGTTGGAGGAGAATGATGGGATTGGGGAGGGGGCCAAGGAGATCATCTGTGATATGTCTGGCCAATGATGGGAAAGAGGATATCCCAGGGGATTTCAGATCTCTTAAAATTGCAGTGTTTTAAGAGTTACTTTAGCGGTTGTGTTTATTTATATAATGTGAATGGAATAACACTTGACCACCGAAGTTCTCATAATAATTGAAATGTCTCAAGTGAGTGGAATATTTATGTATCATGCTCTGACAATCGCGATTGCTGTGCTATTTAAGGCAAGTTCTGTTTTTATCAGTAGATCATTTGTGACATATGATAAAAAAGAAAAAGAGCCTGAGGTGAAATAGGTTTTAGCTAGGTCTGAATTAGAGTTTCTAGGTCAGCTATTCTGGGTTAATTCAATACCAACTGATTGCTAAAAAAGGTACTTAATGAGGCTGAATTGGAAGGGTTGTCTTTTATTGTCATTTGATGTAGTTGCATTTATATGGGCATGAAGATTGGCAGTGGGTTTTTCACTCTGTGATTCGCTGGTCTCCTCCAACAAAGGCCCCTAAGCGATCCCATCTGTTGTGCAGGTCTTGTCCCATGCTGGCCCTGCGAGTAGCATGAGGAAACCTTCCAGAGAGCATAGGGCCGCTGCACAAAACAGTCTTTATCATCCACTTTAGATTGCTTTCTAGCTTGATTAATAGAGAACACAAGCAGAAAATAGCATAATGATTTGAAATTTCCATTGCAAGGGAATGGGGATTTCATGTGAGATTCAGCTATTTAAAAACGCTTTCATGTATTTCTCATTCTGTTCCCTAGTTTTGCATTCTCTCTTAAAATATGCTCTCTTAATGTCATAATTCAACATAAAAGTAAAAAAAAAAAAAAAAAACACTGTTGTCTTTCTGAAGCAGACTTACAGGTAGCTGCTCCTTGTTATTGACCCCGTCATTAAAGTTGTAATAACAAGTGTTTCCTGTTTGCCATGCCTTTAATGTATATTGTACACTAGCTTCTCTGATGTGTCATGAACACAGGTGAGATAATGTGTAAAAATTTCTCTCAGTTCTGAAGACTCAATGTTCAATGGTCCTTTAAACGAAGAATAAGGAGGATATGCATATGACTAGCACACTGTGCAGGCCCCAGACTACCTACTGCACAAAAAGTATTTACTGAAATGACACTTGAAAGGCTAAAGGTGACCATACTGTTTTAAAAAAGTAAAGCATGTCAACAAGGGTGAATAAATGAACTGCATTTGAATTACAGTAGATGTATCTTCATCGAGCTTCCCAAGTACTCCTTTCACAATAGAATGCTATTATATTCTATACCATGCCAGCCTTGTTAAATTAAAACTAAATGCTAATTGAACACATTTGAAAGTATTATCACACCTTGTGCTGAGTTGTGTTTTTTAAATGATTTCAGATAATGTGTAATGCATTTATTGAAAATTTCTGCTCCGGTTGTTCTAGAGAATTTATTTATTTTATTTATTAAATTATATCCTGCTCCTTGTCAACCTTCTGCAACAAGCAGAAAAGTCACAAGAGCCAATGAAGCACAAACTGAAGGTATAAACAAGGAGAAAGATCACAAAAACAGGAGAAAGTATTTGGAAAACTAATGACAAACTGAGGGAGAAATAAAATTATAATGAAGCAGCAATTAAGATTTACAGGATGAATTTTGAATTACACTTTCTGCCTTCAAAATCCTATCAGTTGAAGTGCTAGACTTCTTTGAATGTAGTGATATGTGGTTTAGAAGA
>NW_010581728.1:183434-214325 GCF_000705375.1 Tinamus guttatus | reverse complement strand
GCCTGAACAACTAACCTTTAACTAATGTGCTAATGCCATTTCCAATTGATGTACCTAGTTAAAATGAAGAATGCTAGTGACAGAATACTGAAAACAATTAAGCTGAACTTGTCAAAATTAATAGGAGAGATGGCATCTTCATCTTAGCCAGCAAAGGCTATTAGAATCAAACTTTTTTTTTTTTCATGAGTAGACTTTGTTTTGTTTGTGTGTGGTTTAGAAAAGATGCATACTTCACATTCTTGTTTTACAAGAGAACTACTCAGGTAAGTAACGTGCGTAGAACCTCATTGGATAGAGATAACTATTTTCTTCCATAAATCCATATCCTGGAACCTCTTCATTTCCCTGGTGTAGCTACTAGTACCCCTCATCAGCCCTGTGGCCAATGTTAAGCAGCCTCCCTCCAAAGCTAGCCTGAAGCTTGTGTTTGAACATGAGTATGTACATACTGCTAAGCAGGCCTGACCTTGCAAGTGCTGAAGGACTTCGTACAGATACCCTCAGATTTGTTCACATGAACAAATTCTGTGAAAAATACCGGACCGTTAAAAAAAACAAGAGTATAAAACAAATAGCCATGCTGTTCTGTGAGCAGCAGTGCTAAGTAAACATGGTCTCCTTTGGATTTGTCTCCAGTGTTCTTATATCCCTGTTCTTAATCTTCATCTGAATGATTACTGCAGTACTCTTTGCTTCCTTTGAATGCTTTCATACATAAAATCTTTGACTCACACTTACCTTAGATGTCTCTTATTTTCTGTAATGGAGCAAGATGGAGCATTTGCTAGAATTGGCTAAGACGTATGTTTGTAGATGACCAGACAACATGGAAAAAAGAACACATAAATATAGAGCAACACTAAAGCTTTTTCACAGAAGAGGAAATACTCTGCATCTTGCACCCACTTGACAATTATTTTTCTTTAGTATTTTTTTTCAGTGAATAAACTTGATTGTCTTTGAAACTTCCGTTAATCAACTGCTGTTTGTCACTGTCGGGGATGGGTAATTTGCTTTACATAACGTTAGTCTGATGCAGTATGGCAATTGTTGTGTACTTAAATAAAAGGTAATACTTATCCAATTTGGTAAATGGACTAGATTTCCAGGACAGTGAGAATTCAAAGGGTAGCTGTTAGGAATCTTTTTTCCTTTTTTTTTTTTTTTTGTATTATTAATACTGGAGGAGATAAACTGCCATTGTAATTATGTGTTTGCTTTTTTCTTAATAAAAAGCAGAAGTCATTATGATAATATAATGCTAACAAGACAGTGGTTAGAGCAAATAGTTCGTATTTTTGGTACTGTACTTGATACATATACTATTTATACATGCTACTATAAGATCTGCGCTACCAGGAGACTTCATTAATCAGAAATACTTCATTCCAGTGTCTACAAATCTTACTCCCTTGGTTTCATTATCTTCCTCTTCCTTCCTTGCATTGTTTGTATCTCTGGCTCAGAGCAGCTATAAAATATAGACATTTATAGCAAAAACAAAGAATGGCGAGTCCCATGTTGGGCAATGAAGACAGTTGTCTGTTTGTTTGCACGCTGAGAAACTGCCAAAAGTACCAGAGTTTCTCTCTGGTGGATAATGTAATAATTTAGGTTTCATCATCGAGTAATCTTCTATTCATGAGAATTGGATATAAATGTTGTTCTTCAAATATTTCTCAATGGAGATCATCATGCTACCCACACAACTCTGTTTTAAAACGTATTTGTTCATAAGATGATTATGTTTGTTTTTCAAAAAAAAAAAAGAAGTCTATTACTTCATGAACTGCATGGCAACTCTGCTAGTTATGAGCTAATTGAGCTAATAAAAATGCATAACAAAAAGATGATTGTCAAAGTAGGGCATTCTTCTAAACATCTGCTACATTTGTTTTCTAAATGTGTCTCTCTGAATAGGCAGATCCATAGGTTAGCTCCAATAAAGCAAGGCCAAAAAAATAACAAATAACAAATACCTTCTTTTTTTTTTTAATTTTCATGCTTTTAAAACACCGTAATACAAATAAATGAAATAATAAACCACAAGGACTGGAAACATTCAAGCAGCAGCAAGGAATTTGGTGCAGCCTGAGAATTAAAGAGCTTCTTCTATCCCCTGTATTAATATAGTTTCTTCTTCAAGCTGCTTGAGAGCCAGATGAGCTGATCTGCTTCGGTTGCTTTACAGTGCTGGTTCAAGAAT
Organism: Tinamus guttatus; assembly: GCF_000705375.1. The sequence goes on along the minus strand of NW_010581728.1, from coordinate 212,116 downwards.
GGCAACCCAGTATTGCTGAAGAGTGTGTAAAAAACCACAGTGAAGGGAGAAGGTGGTGAATTTCCTGGAGTAAGAGCTCCTCATGAGCTAAGGCTTGAAAAGATGCAGTTCTACCAAGTGTCTGGCTTAAAAAAACAAACAAACAAACAAACAAAAAAACACTTGTGTCCTTCCCTGATGGCTGAGCATGAGAGATTCAGGGTGTAGGTGCTCATAATCACCTGCAGCTGAGCCCTTATTCCTGCATCGGGTGCATGTTGTATGTGGGTGATAACCAATAGCTGATAGGGAAGGTTTGGAAAACGGAGAATCCTGTAGAGCCGTAGTGGTTCCAGTGGTGGTTCTCACTCCTCAGCATGGTTGAGCTGCAGCCTCCAATTCCATGGCCTCAGTGCCCTCATTCACCTCAGGTATTTGTGGGTCCTTAGGTTTCCCTAGCAGGATGATTTGAATAAATTTCAGAAAGTTTTGTGTGCATACATAGCATGCAGAGTGTTTCACTTTTGCTTTTTATTGTTTAAAATGCAACCAGTTAGCGTTATCTTTCTTTTTTTTTCTCAATTAAGCAAAGCTTTTCACAAGAGGCTTTTTAATTTATAGCCTCTTTTTTTCCTGCAATTTCAAAGCAACATGGTTCTTTTCCTCCTTCCTTTAATACAGTCTTGAAAATTTGTATATACTTTGTGTGAGCTTCAAATAATGGTGCCTTTTAATAGTCTCCCTATCATGGATAAGCATTTTTATCCTTTTAGCTGCTTCTTTTTGTTTGATTTGAGAAACCTTCTTATTTTTTCATATAATCCTCTCTTTGAAAGTAGGAGTTACCGTGGTGGATTTTGCGAGTGTATGCGTGTGTGTGTGCTTGTGTGCAGATTCCCACACCTCCAAAGGCACTGAAAGCAACTTTGAGCTGAAGAACTGGCCTTGTATAGGAAGTGGCTCTCCAGCTTGGGCCACAGGTCCTGCACCCTGCGAAGAACAGCTGCTCGGGAGGACTTGCCTTTGCTTTTCTCCATTCTCTGTTTTATCATGGAATCACAGAATCACAGAATGCTGAAGGTTGGCAGGGACCTCTTGAGGTCATCTAGTCCAACCCCCTGCACACGCAGGGTCACCTAGAGCACGTGGCACAGGACTGCGTCCAAGTGGGTTTGAAGATCTCCAGAGAAGGAGACTCCACAACCTCTCTGGGCAGCCTGTTCCAGGGCTCTGTCACCCTCCCTGTCAAGCAATTTTTCCTTAAGTTCCTGTGGAACTTTTGGTGCTTCAGTTTGTGGCCATTTCCTCTAGTTCTGTCGGTGGCCACCACTGAAAAGAGGCCAGCACCATCCTCCTCACTGCCTCCCTTGAGGTACTTCTAGACACTGCTCAGGTCCCCTCTCAGCCTTCTCTTCTCCAGGCTGAGCAGGCCCAGCTCCCTCAGCCTCTCCTCATAGGGCAGATGTTCCAGGCCCCTGATCATCCTCGTAGCCCTGTGCTGGACTCTCTCCAGTAGCTCCACATCCCTCCTGTGCTGTGAAGCCCAGACCTGGACACAGTTCTCCAGATGCGGCCTCAGCAGGGCTGAGTAGAGGGGCAGGATCACCTCCCTCGACCTGCTGGAGATGCTGTTCTTAAGGCACCCTTATCAGCTAGAAAGGTTAGCAGTTATGCGGTGTGCTTTGCTATCTCCTTGTCTTTCTTCATCTCATCACCGGCATAAGAAAGGCAATATGTCTGGGCTTTTGTGATTATTTGGACTGCTTTCTGTTTATTTATTTATTTACTTACTTACTTCATTTGAATCCTTTGCATTCAAAGAATGGGAAGTAAGGGAAAGGATCCCGCCCAAGAGCTTGTCCATTCAGCCATCAACTGTTTTCCATGCCTGCACTGCTGTAAGCTGTTGCATGCCCAGCACTCAAAGGGAAAATATTTTATTTGTACTTGAAATTAACAATCTGGCTGAGTCTTTAGTTTCTTTATATTTCACCTTGAGTTTTGCATTGTAGTAAAAAGTAAGTAGGAAGAATCTTAGGCTTCACACAAAGTGGTGTATGTGTTGCTAATACTGTTGAAAATCGTTGTTTTTTCCTCAAATAATAATCCAGGAATTTTGGTTTAAAATAAGGAGTTAATATTTTATGTGGCTAGAAATAGCTTTGGGATTATTTATCTCATCGTATCTAAAAATTCAGGTCTGTGATGTATTTGGAACAAGTTGGGGGAGGTTCATTAGGGAAAAATGTGTTGTCATTAATGGAGATACACAGGAACCCTATTAAAGGATTACATTCTAGTTAGACTAGGTATGTGCAGGCAGCTGAGCTCCACGGTTGCATTGTGCTAATCTTCTTGATGCCCCGTTGTGGGTCTCAGTTCAGCCTCTGCCACCCCGTCACTCTAGGCCGGTATCATGGCCCACCATCTCGTGCATGGTTATGAGGCCAGTCAGAAATATCTGAGATCTGCTTGGAAAGTCAGCTAAGTCGGGAACTATGATAAAGGTTTTCTTTCAAAGTGTGTGATGCTTTCAAAAGCAACTTGTTTTGCCTGTAATAAAGTGTGATTATCTTTAGATTGCTCATTTTAGAAAATAGCATTTTTGGTTTAAAGCAGAAAGGAATTGCTGTATAATTCTTCTCTAACTATTTCTAATGGCTAGTGATGCAAACTAAAATAACCTAGTGTAACATTCATCATTTTGTGGTGGATACTATTAACTGGAAAAAGATTTTTTTTTCACATAACACAATATAAATAAAATGCATTTTGTGTAGTAAATAGAAGAAAATAAATGGACTGAAATTAATGAGATCTGTCTCTGTACACATACTAAAATAAATTATACTGAAAAAAACACAATAGATTACAACAGATTGTGTCCATTCTGTATGTATTACCCCTTAGAGCTATCTGCTAGTATTTCAAAGGCACTTCTCTTTATATGACAAAGTTGCTTTGATTAGACATATGATGGTGCAGTAAACTAAGTTCAAAGCCAATAAAAGGAGCCTTTGTTTTGATATACCCATTTAAGTGAGTTTTCTAGTACAAGGACAGCAAAGCAGACAGTTAAAATAATCATGAAACTCCTTGCAGATCAGCTTTTAAGTCATGTTTATCTTATGATTTGCATCATCAATGGCAGGGCATTACATTTGAGTACTTCATTTGTTCTTACAGATAGCTAAATGAACTAATTGGATACTGTAAATAGCTAGATATCTAACGGGTGTCTTTACTTTACATGATAAAGGCCTCATTAAAATTCCTCTGTGTAGAGAAGGAAAAGAAGGTGCCATTAAGATAATTGCTTATGGGAGGTGAAAATGTCCTGCTGCTTGGTATGGTATCAAAGTTTTGAACGCTTGAGGTTTTACCTTGGGAATCTCATCCTCTCATCCATCTGAAAGGAATTTCCTTGGGAGGAGCAAAGAATAACCATTTCCGAGTGCCACAGCCCTATCGAGATGCCAGAACAGATCAAGGGTGCTCCTTGAAAAAGTATGAATATTTGAGATCCATTTGGAAGGATGGCTAAGTCAGAAACTGTGACAAAGTTGGTGTCCGATGGCCAGAGGAGCTCTGCCCGCAGCGCGGCGTGGCGCGGCAGCGAGGGGCTGATGGCTCTGGAGGTCTCCAGCCAAGTGCCTGCTTGGGTGAGCACTTCCACTGGAAAAAGCCCTCGAAGGCTCAGAGAGGCGAAAACTGCCTTTTTTATTCTCTGAAATCAGCATTAAAAGTGTTTTGATGTCCTTAGGGGAGAGAAAAAAAAAAAAGGGAGTTTTGGGAGGGGTCTGGGGAGGGGGAAAAAAGGGAGGGGTCTGGGCTCTAAAACAGTTTAAAATCCAATGTTTGCAATATGAATTTTTGTTACTTTGAGAAGCTTCAATACAACATAATAACAAATCAGAAACAAATGAGCATGCTTTTCTTTTTTTTACACATGCTGGCCCACCCAATTTGTTTGGGCAGGTTATATGCCAATTGCTACATTTCCTCCTGTATGGAGAGAGGTTTGTGTTTGTTCTCCAGATTCCCAACTAAGAAATTTCCTCATCATCATTTTCCAAAAATGCTACTGAAGTCCAACTTCTGAAACTGGTACTGTAAGTCAGAAAAATTACTCAAATTTTCTTATAATGGAAAACTACATTTTTCTGCTTACTAGTAAATGTCTTCCAAATTGCTTAAGCCATCTATTTGTGTTTAGTGAAACTTCTTGGCATGGAAGTCTTACCTTCTTTTCCTTGGAGGATAGAAAATTGAGCTAACAGCCTGATAGCAGGCTCATGTAATTCTTTGTTCTTTTTCAAAGTTATAGCTAGAATTACATCAGAGTAGCTGCATTATGTCTCCAGTGAAAAGAATATCTATTGCTGGGCTTGATGGAGCAGATTAGAGACAACAGCTTGTGAAGCACATCACACATATACCCGAGAGTTTGCATGATGAATATCCTGTGTTATGTGCACAGCAGGGTGTCATTACAGGGCAGAATTTTACAAAATGGGGAATGTCTTAAAAGCGAAGGTTTGATCCTTTCTTTATCAGGAGCTGGGGCAGTTTCGATGCCCAGAGCAGCAGCGTGGCTGCTGGCACGTCGCTGTCAGGGCAGGATGGCACGGCTGGCCCCAACCTGCCCTGCTCAGGAAGGAATACGGGCTTCTCTGCTGCCAGCTTTTGGGTGCACAGGCTCCAAATGTCTGTTTGTCTAGGGGCCACTACCATTTTTGTCATTAAAGGAAATGGCTCCTGGGTCTCCCTGGAAAACCAACAGTGATGGAAGTTTCACCATGAATATTAGTCCTCTCCTGACATTAACTTCCAGCCAGGAGTGAATCAACAGGCAAGTATTAAATTGCTCAAAAGTCAGGTGTAATCTGTGCAAGCCCTCAGTTTACTTGTCTTTCCTAATGTTTATGTTTAAAAATGTTCGGAGAGCAGCAAATGGGGAAAGAGAAGTCTATTTAACTGTGGAATTCTCATTGCAAAGTATCTTCATCCCAACATGGAGAACTGGAAAGCCAGTGTCTTTCCTCAGGGAACAGAGTGGCATTTTCATTTCTTTTCAACAGCTTTACCTTTAGACTCTTCTGAACAAACTGCGTGTGGCATTAATATCTGTATTCAAACAATCCAGTAATCCACCAAGATCAGATCTGCTTTGAAATGTTATGGAAATGACAGTTTATTAGGAAAAGAAATAATTGAGTTAAAGACTATTGCTGGGCAATAGAAAATGCATTCCCCTCTCATCTCCTTGAATGCAAACTGATTTTGAAATATCTTAAGAATACAGAATTTGAAATTGCTAAAAGCTTGGGATGTTGATTTTTCTAGTGATTTATTAGGCACAATGGCCAGGATGTTGCAACTATGTAAACCATCATCTTGTAACCAACCCCTTTTAGGAAAGTGCTCCAGATCTTCTTATAAGCTAATTGTTTGGTCTAAAATGATTTATGCTGTGTCGAGGGTCACTCGAATGCTGAGGCTCACTCCACGAGTCGGAGTGAGCAACACCCCAACTCGAAGCCGGTTCAATCCACGCCAAGCGCCAGGGCCCTCCCCACAAGCCAGAGCAAACAACACCTCCACACAAAGTAAGGTCAACTCCCCCTCTGCTGTTGTCTGCACCAGAGCTTTATACCGGTGCAGGTGGGCATGCGCTAGGGAGCGGCGTTCTCATTGGCCAGCTACAGGTTCCCAGCTGATTGGTTGCCGGGCGTCAGTCCTGTTCTTCTCTTCCTGGTGAATCCCATTACTCCGGTTCCCAGTATTCTTACTAAGGCCCCAACAATGCTGTATAGTAAAAACTTAAATATATGGTCCTTTATATGCTTTATGCATGTTTAACTGGACAGTGCTTACATGGGATTTCTTATAATTAAAAGGTGGGTGGTTTATTCCTGGAAGTTATATTTAGAAATTCTCTCAGGGCAATTTAAAAATGCATTAGAATATCACAGGGCAAAAAGGGCATGAATAATGTTAATCTGAGACAATATTAGATTTTATACAGAAATTTTTATCTTGCAGTCCTTTTTTGCTTCCTTCTTTTGTGGCATGTATCATAAATTAGTTCTGTTTTGTACAGCTTTAATTTGGGACTTCTCCACGTTTTGCTTTGATGTCTTGAAGCTGTAGTGTAAATATCTGCTGGCCCAACCCTTCCTGCTTGTGCATTCTGAACTCACATAAACTGGTGTAAACACAGTAACTGCAGGAGTGAGAAGCCTGCTGTAGTTTGAGGCGATTAAAGTAGAGGTTAGAATCTGGCCATAAGTATAAATAGGCCGTAATCTACTTCCCTGATATATGCAGATTCAGTGACTTTGGATATTTATGAATTCAAAGCCTAGCAATGGTAGGCTTATTTGCAGCTTCCAGATGCAGATTAAAATTGGATAAAAGAATATTTATGATAAGAAATCACGTTCCACTTATGGGAGAATCTGTAAGCAGTTACCAGGTAGGGCAGTGAAACGGAATCCTAACTTCTAATGGCTCTAGCCTGGCCGCAGAATTGCATCTTCTGAAGTAAGTGGCTTTGCTTTCCTCAAATTCTTCACTGCTACTGTGCTGGCAAGAATCTTTCTATTGGTAAAAGCAGAAATGATCTAATAGAGCAAATGTCCAAAATTCTCATCTTTTTGTCCCCAGTTCTGATGAGTGGTTGCCTGGGTCCTATGAACAGCAGGAGTCCCAGGGAACTGTCGAGGCTTGTCATGACTAACATCAGCAGAGCTGAACTAAGGTAATAGTGAGAAAGTGGAAGAAAAATAATGGAAATTGTAGCTTAGATTTCAAACTGTAGAGCAGAAGTATTCCTCATCTCCCGATCAGTGTAGTCCTTCCATCAGTTCAGTGAACAATATCTGTATATAACCAAGAACCTAGCAGATAGTTTTATTGGTTGAATAAACCATGCAGAGTACTAAAAACAAGTAAACAAACAAACAAAAAACTCTTACAGAAACTAAATTAGAGGCAACTCTCAAATGTGTGTTGTGAGTTAGTGACAGCGGTTTAAAAATTAAGCTTCTTCATTATATTTATGATTGCACTTTACACCTTAATTTCCTTTTAGAGGAAAATACTCTGAACTCCTTAGTCTAATTTATGTATGTATTTCCATAGGTTTGTGTACAATCATCAATTTTGTTATTGTAGAGCTATGTTGTAATTCTCATTCAAAATGAAAGGAGCTTAACATGCTGACTTGAGCAATGTGGTATTTCTGAAGCTTGAAGTAAATCCTACATGTATTTTTTTTTCTTGTAACTGAATCATGGCTCTGCTGTAGTAGGTATGATGGGTTTTGTTTTGGCAGATGCTGCTGCAAGTCGAAAAGTTTCTAACGTGTATGGTGAAGCCAGGATTGCTATTCGGGAGCTATAACTCACAACCTTTAAGTTCAGAGACTGGAAAAAAGATACATATACACACACACATATATATATATACACTCTCCAAAGGTTTTTGTAATTCCTCTTTTCAGAGGACATATACTAGAAGTTTTTTAGTTCAAACTAAAACGAAGTTCAAACTGCAAACGAAGCCCATTTGGTAACAGATGTCAGCCTGGGTGGAACAGCAAGCAGGGACCTGAGGACCCTCGGGAGCTAAGCTCATTGGTTTCCAAAGAGCCAACTAAAAGAGAGTAAAAGAGACAGTCATTATCTTTGGTTTAAGGCTATGGATTAGCATATGTGGGTGGGTTGAATATGCACATGCTAGAAGGAGACTGTGTATTTAAAAAAGAACTGACATTTTTGGGAGACAAGAGAGACATGCAAATTATGAGAAGTGAAGGAATGTCATTAATATTTGCAGTTGAGAACTGAGATATGGGAGAATACTTTGCAAGCAAAAGTAATATCCTGAGTTTGCCGACAGCCAGTAACAATACTTCTGAGGTGTGTGTGGTCTGCCATGCCTCATGCAATGAAGTTGCATCTAGTCTTATTCCAAACATCACTGTTCATTAAAATACTTAAGTGAATATAAGAATTATTCTGCTTTGAAAACCCCTAGACTGATGTTTTTTAGACTTTAGTGTGATTCACTTTTAAGTAAATTGAGTAACGGTGGTCTCCTAGGCTTTACATGAAAGTGAAATGCTGGGGAGAAAGTTGTAATTCAGTAGAGAAACTTCTTTCTCTCTCTCTCTTTTTTTTTTTTTTTTTGGTAAAACTCCACTGCTTCGTAGGGCAAATAAAACTGTAGTTTTAGAAGTTCTCTTGCTTTGAATTCTAAACATTCCAGCAGCTGAAGATATTGGCAGGGGCGGGAACAAAAATAGTGACAGTTCACTTGAGTAGGAGGTAGTAGACAACCAAGTTATTTTCTTTGCAGGCTTTCTTGGTAGCATTGCTAATACTTGTATTTGCCAAGAGCGCTAGATAATAAATGTTACTCTGTCTGTTATGATACTGCTTTGGTCTGTGATCCACTTTATTGGAACAACTTACTTCTCTTTTTGAATAAGTGGGATATGAAGAGCTCCTGTAAATGGAATAGCATGACCTGAGGAACTGCTTCTCAGTTTGAAGTTGGGTTTCAATTTTCATTTAAAGGTTGTCACTTGGAGAGTGAAAGTTAACAGCAGATGGTGTTGCAATGTCCTGAAGCTGATGTGCCAGAGGCCTCCATGGCTGCTGTGTTCAGTGAAAGTTAGAAAAGTATCAGGGTAAGGGCTCAGACCAGGATGTCCAAGTGCATCTAGATGAGCTTTGGGTTCCTTAGACATTTTTCTAAGGTAATTGCAGATAATTTATTATAATAATAACAAAAAAAAAAAAAAGGAGAGAGTGAACAGAGTCCCTTTTTTTGAAGAGTAACGATGCTGGGAATTTACCATCAGTCAACTTCGCTTCAGTCCCCCCCCCAAAACTCGGGAATAAAGAAAGGCAGTAATACAGCAGTAGTACAGCATACTCTGCTTATTTAATTCTGTATAGTTTCCAGGTAAAGTTTTTTCCAAAGAAGGATTTATAGCATTGAGGCTAGGCCTTCTTCTCTGAATCTCTATCTGAAGGAGATTCTGTCTTTCTTTGGCACCAAAGAGAGTCTCTGGGGCCTGGTCTTTTAAACAGGGAAGCTGTGAATTTGTGCAGTATGGATAAGGACCCTAGTTTTCATCCTGTAGTCTTGCTAAGTCCTACTAAGACTTTTTTATCAATTGTGAAAGATAGGTATTGGTAGGAGCAATGTTACCCCTCCAAGGGATCACAGTGTTCAAAAGCAGTAGGGAAGTTCCAAATCGGCTATGTGGATGTTTAGTTAAGTATTGAAGTAATTGGATTGTTTCACTGAAGAATGCATTAAATAAAAAATAGTTAGGAATGATTCAGTAAAAGATGATCACAGGGGATTACGACAGGTCTATGCCAACTGCTTGCAGTCCTGTTTTCATGATTTTTGTTTTCTAATTGTATCTTCCACTTGAGTATGTAGAGACAAGTTGTGGCTGAGCCTAAATGTTTCCCCCATAGAAGAAAATACCTCGTTAATGGGTTCTGGATTTGCCCAATGAGTCTGTTTTTTTCTTTCACTTTTGTTTAACTATTAATGTCAGTGCTTGTCTTTTGGTTTGCAACAATATAAATAATGATAGAGGCAATCCAGCAATAAGTAGGGGAGAAGTGTAAAACTGCAGAGTAAAAGTTTATATCTTTTGGAAGAATTATTTTACAGAGGATTATTACAAGGCAAGATTCATCCTCTGAGTGATACAATTGCTATTAATGGTGTCATCAGAAGTGATACATGGGTTTTGAGTACATGTTTTCTGTGTTTAAGATATTTATTTACTTTCTGCTGCAGATGCTGAGAATGGCTGAAATAAAAGATGCTATTCACACTTTCTGATCTCATAACCAGAGCTGCGGTTTTAGATATAGAACAAATCATATTAAGTGTCAGGCACTTGGGATTCAGAGGTAGCAATATATCTGTGACTGGTCCCTGTGGGGCAAATAGTATTTAATAGTAGAAAAGGAGATGAAATATAGAACTGAACAGACACTTGGTTAAATCTCTTTCGTCTCCTAGCCATGTGAGATAAACAGAATTTTATTTCGTTCCTTTATATGTAGATCCATTTTAATTTTAATTAATGATACAGCAGAGCAGCTTTTCTCAGTCAAGTTTGTGAATCTGGAATGTGTTTTGCATGATGAATGGACAAAATATAAAGTACCTTAATACTTGAAAATAGCTGCCATGCTTTAAATTAAGGTCAAATTTAGAAATGGGATGGGTGTACTCTTCTGTAGGCCTTTAATAATACATAGGGCTGAGTGTTAGATCTACGGCTGTCACCAGCCTGGGGATAAAGCTACAGTTTGAGTCTCTTTAGAAGTTAAATGTGGCATTTATGCAGTCATGAATCAGAAATCAGATCTGAATGTGCCAAATTTCTATGAACTGACATTATGCTTTTATGGCTTTTGGGTTTTTTACAGAAGTTTTCCAGCTTTTGTTCATACTCAGCAAAAGAACAATGGATGTTTAAGAGCATATGTTTGGCACATTTCTGCTCAGTTATCAGCTTCCTGAGCAGCCTTTTATATCCTGTGACACAGATGTTAATTATGAGTACCGCTCTGCTCATGCTTTAGAACACCAGTGGGAGATTAAGTGATTCACAGAGACATAAAATTGTCCCACCTTGTGACAATGTAGCATAAAATAGATCTGATATGGAGAGTCCAACTTTTCTATCCATTGATAGTTGGAGGAGTCTCGGTTTTTATTTTTGGCCTGTGCATAATGGAGCGGCACAGACTGACGTGGTTTTATGAGACACTTTCCATTAAGCCAAACTTCTCTGTAGATGCAGCTTCCTCTTGCATCTGAGGAAGCCTACTGCTCCTGCCCCTCTGTGCACGGATACGATGGGAAGAGGCTAGCGATACTGTTCCGAATGCCTCCCTGGAGGTGGGGAACACTCGCAGACACATGGACAGAGGGATGGGGAATAGGTGAGGCCACCAGCAGCCTGTCGGGAGAAGGCCTGGCGCAGGGGAGGCAGCCTCCACGGAGGAGGCCCCAGAGCTGCGCGAGCTCCGCGCTGGCTCCCCGTGGCTCTTCCTTCCTGACATGCTGCCAGACCCGGGCGCCTCTCACACCACATCAGTTACCTTGCCGTTGATGTCGGGGACAGCTCGTGGTATGTGCACAGTAAGCATAAGCAAATATGCATTGTTTGCCGTGTGCAGCACAGGGAAACCATCAGCATGCTGTTCTAGTCAGTTCTGTGTCCTGAATTTCAGCTCTTGGCTAAACACAGCTTTCCTTTCAGAGACGGTATCTAGCAAACCTTGAAAAGTGGATTTGTTTATACTTAGCGCTTGGAAGGATCTGCTCCCAGACAATTCATTTTTCATGTTAAACCAACTCGTAAATTATTAGGGTGCTATCTCAGTCACATCCCAAATATGCCAAATAAGTGAAGGTCACTTAGTATTAACTGTAGATGTCTAAGCTCATCTGCTCTGTTTTGCATTTCCATTTATTGGAATATATCCTTTTATTATTATTATTTTATTTTGTTTCATTTTGAGCTGCTCTTTCACCTCAGCTACCCTTGAACAGCCGTGGAAATACAGGTTCCTTAGAACAATCAATTGCCCTTGGTGAGGAATAACCAATTCACTTTGAACCATATGGGAGAGTCAGGCTAGACCAGTTAATATAATAGCTTTGCTTGAAATGTGACTTGTGTGGATTGTCATCATTGAAAAAGTCAGCCTTCCATTGTTTTATTTGTTTGGGAAATTTAGGGAGAAAAAAAAACACAGCAATTGAAAATTCACGGGGGTTTTCGAAAAGTGACAGTGTACCTTTTCTTGATGGCAATGAATATTTGTGAGTAATGCCAACCACAACCTCAGCTACTAATGACAGCCTTAGAGAGTCTACTCGAATTCCTAAACCCACTAAACGGTAAAAACGTCCTGTATTGTCTTTTTAAATTATTCACTAAAGGAAAAAAAATGCATCAGAAAATTCTTGTAATTAATTGACATGCAAACAATAACTTGCAAATTGTAAGTTTCCTAAATACACACTTTTCAAGCAGCCAAGCTCTATACAGAATGCACTAGGTAACTTAAATTTTGAGAGACCTATTTTCATTCTTAGAAGACACATAGCAAAACAGGGAGAAAAGTCACAAGAAAGAATGCAAGAAAAACTAAATTATTAATTCAAAGAGCTTGTTTACTTCATAGGGAAACTGCTTGTTAAGGGACCAGAATTCTAAATAGGGCTGTAAATTTATATAGTCAAGGCCAGCATTAAGTCACTGTTACAAGATGTCATATGTCCGATTCCCCTGAATGAAAGGGAGAGGTAAAACAGATTTCCTTAAGCCTGCTAGGTTGTTAGGGCATGCTCTGTGTCCCTACATACATGGTGCTTAGGAGGAAGAGCTGGCTCCCCACTTCAAGCTTTCTACTCCAGCTCTTCCTTTGCAGTGCTTTGGCAGCAAGGCTGTGCTTTGTTATGTGCAAGCTCGGAGATTCTGAGCCCTTACGTGGGCTTTCAAAAGCAGGTAGCAGAAGTTAGGGTTGCAGACAGGCTACTGTTTTGTGGCCATCTTCATTCCGCTCACAGACTAACATTACATAAATTCTCTCCCATTTTTACAAGCCTTCCTTTTGGTATATGGGAATTCCTGGATTAGCATCTGAGCAACATTTGCAGATATATGTAGGATAGTGAAATACTGGGTTTTTCTACTTTTACTTACATTACACATGCATTAGTTCTGTTGTTTTGCTCTATCTATAGTCCTAATTGAGTTCAATAGGTGTGAGAATATAAAGAAATTCCCCTTTGTAATTACACCATTTGAATGCACATATCTGAAAAAAATGTAAGAACAAAAGAGTAATTATAGAATATGGTCACCCTGGCTCTAGTGTTCAGAGCTGGAGCTGGATCAAGACTTTCCAGCTTGAGAAGCAATGCCTGTTTCAGAGGATTGTTTCTTATTTTTTTTTAAGAATTTCTTAGACTCTGAAACGATACTTTGCTTCGTTGTCAAATTACTTGAGAGATTTTCACAGAGGAAAGTCATACTGGAATGCAAATTGGTACGCACTAAGTGCTATAATGTTTGCATCTCCCCTACAGCATCTGTCCCCTCTGGTGTTACTAACATCTGATGTTACTATTATTTAACTCCATACTCAGATCAGTTGCTGAGGTCTTGTTATTGCACATTATTAGCATTGGGCAAAATTCTAATAGGTACCCCAGATACTTGCTGGACCCAGGGAGCTGAAGTTTAATCTAAAAATCATCTTGATACTATTGGAAACATTTTACTCTCCAAAATATTTTTTCCCCTAACATTTTAGTGCAGTAGTCTTCCTTTCTTTGTCAATGCTAGTTGTCATGGTTTTCTGTTAACCATAGCTATAATAATCTGAATCCAGCCAGCCCGGAAAATGTCTGTCCAAGTGTCCTCCTCTGCAACAGCCATTTCTTCCAGATCGCAAAACTTTCGCCATTGTGAGGCAAGATTAGCCCTGTTCACATTCCCTGGGTCTGAGGATAACTGAAGGAATTCAGACTTATTTTTAATACCCTCACTAAGACTAAACTGGACTTCAGTGTAGCTCAGGAAGTGAAGCTGTACAGTATATCAAAATATTTGGAGTTGTCTTAAAGATATTTCCACATTTTCTCTGTAATTTTTCACAGACTCTTTTTGTTAGGCACTGGGGAAAAAAAATGGCCTTCACTATGGCAACACAGAGGACTTAGAAAATGATGTCGCAGCATGGAAGAATCATGGCTCCTAAAAATAGTGTGGAACTCTGAAAAAGACTGAGATTGTCTCTTGTGCCAAGGTCTTTTCAGCTGAGGAATGGGGGTTCTCCCAAAGAATTGGCTGTCATTCTTTCATCATTAAACTTCTTTAAACCGATGATAATTTAGAGCAACCTATACACTGGTCTAATTTATGATGGTCTGACTGTTGTTTACAAGGACCCATGTATATATTGAGAACTGTTGGAGTGCAAGAATGCCCAGTTTTAATGTACCCCCAGTCTTGAAGTGAGGGGGAGGGCTAAATAGCCAAGGATGTGGTTCCTCTGATTTTACACTACTGGTTTGTTCCAAGTAGCTGGGAGAACTCTTAAGCTAATTAATATTTATAACCAGCTTGAGGTTCTTTATATATTTCAAATAAGTTTCTACCCAGGTAGAAAATTGACTGCAAATTCCTTTATAAGCAGACTGTTTTACTTCATTAATCCAAGCAGCCAATAATTTATGAACAAAACAGTGTCACAAATGTGTAAGGTGATGTTTGGTAATACAGCACTGAAGTTGATACTTTTGAATAAGTCTAGAAAAAAGAAGAGCCTGCTGTAAAGTTCTTCAAAGTTTAAGGTAATTGCTTCAATGATTTTAGAAAGGATTCTGAAACAACATGCAGTGATATCTACAGTTAATTAGAGTGAGTAAAAATAACCCACATAATATATATGCTTTTTTTTGCTAAGAAGACATATGCAGGGTAATTGCTTCAATGATTTTAGAAAGGCGGTGATATCTACAGTTAATGAGAGTGAGTAAAAATAACCCACATGATATATGCTTTTTTTTTTGCTAAGAAGACATATGCATTCCTTCACTACAACATACCCCTACCCACATATAGAAACAGAAAAACTCCAAACATTATCTTTTTTTCCGAAAAAGAAAACCATCAAAAGGCTTTTCATAAAGCTCAATATCCTCTTCCACACCCCATGAAGACCATAAAACATTTTCACGACTTGAATCCAAAATCTTGCAAAAACACTTGTGAGGTTTCTATATTACCCAGTCTATCCCTTAATAGAGTCTATTCCTCTCTTCTTTCACTTGTACTGGAAATATTATGCTTTAAGATAGTTTGAAATCTACAGTATCATTACGAATATTTAAAAGATGCCACTGATACATGAATAGTCTCACAGATGTCACTCATTGATCAATGGGACTGTGGAGGAGCATCAGGATCTTATCCAAGAAAATAGATCTTACTGTCTCTGTATACTGTGTCTTCCATTATCTCTGCAATACGTCCCTTGAGTTCATTGGTTTTAATTTTCCCGTTTTGTGATTGTGTATTGTGCAGTATTAACTTACTACTACCTCAGATGTAATAGTTTAGCCTGAACCCCGACTGAAGAGTTTTCTTCAGCTAAATTTACATAGGTGCTTGGTAAGTGTTTAATGGGATTGCTTTCCACTGCCATTCGTGACAGTTTTGATTCTAGTCTAACATTTCTATGCAAAGAATGATCTCACATTCCATTCGTGACAGTTTTGATTCTAGTCTAGAAGAATGATCTCACATTTAAGCTAGTAGCATTGTGAGAGTTGCTTACTGGGATTATCTGGTGTCATTTACTACGGAGGTCGAAGAGATGTCACCTGCCTCCTGGAATCCTGTAGTTTACTGGAAGTGAAAACATTTATGTGCCTTACATTTCTCAGGAGCATCTTATCAGCCTCATAGGCAAATGGAGCCACTCACAGGAGTCCACTGGCCCATGAATGAATGTGATACACTGAGCTTTTTGTGTTTGCAGCCATGTTACTTCAAAATATGTTGGTATACATCCTGTGTGCATGAGGAAGGTTATTCCAAAAGGCTTTTGGAAGTGTTAGATTTTGTTCCAACTTAAATATTTTAATGAATGATTGCAACGAGCTGCTCTCTGTACCCATAGGAAGTTGCTCAGACTTAGGCCTGTTGTTCAGCTGTCCCACATTTCCCATCTATCACCACCTTACCGTTCAAGGTGCCAAGGCATTTTATTCAGCTTTCTGACATTCGTACATGCCAGCATCACTAAAATGCTGACAGGGGAGTTGCACTGCTCCCCGTATTGCAGTACAGTTAAAAAGATAACAATTTTAATGTGTAGACAAGGTTGTATATATATCAATAAAACTTGACATTATTAAAAATTGTGTGTGCTAGAAATAGCTCAGAATTAGGGAGGTGTGGATGTAGCGTTTTTTTGTTGTTGTTAGTGGTAGTTTTTCTTGTCTGTGTGTTTTCTATTTCTTGCTCTCTGCAATTGCTCCATCTAGATTGTATAGCATATGAGTGTGAAAGGCCTCAATTGCTATCAAGTTCTGCTTTCATCCCAGGGCCGATTCTCCCTGTTCTGCTCAGCACAGTGTATTAATCCATTGTTGTGTCGTCAGTGTGAACCGTAAGACTTTCAATATCTATTTTTTTCCCAGATGAAGGGGCTCATTCTCTTCCACGTTCTTTTCCTGTAAATGGGACATTTAAGATATTATGCCCTTTGGAACTGGGATTAAATCTCCTTTCTTCATGATGCCAAAGCTGCCTTTCTTTGTTGCTTATCATCATCCACATTGTATTCATATACTGACATTGCTTATCCAAGGAGAGGTAATTCCTGGCAAGCAGTGTGCATTGCAGTGATAACTTTTATGGAACCAGCTGTAGGCAACTCAAAGCACATTAAAAAGAGCTGTCTTCATGTTAGAAAGGCTGATTTTGTAGTCATGAGGACATTGCACTCTTGACACCGCAGGATGGAAGCCTCTTATCTAGATGCCTCACATGCTGTATCCAGGATGTAGTTTTTAACAGGAAACATAAGGCAAATCTGAGTTTGTAGCTAATTCAGTAAACTGAATGCAAGAAAACGTCACTGAAACTGACCTCAAAGCATCTTTGGTAATGCAAAAAAGTGACTATATAGTCTAGACAGTTCATTGAGCATACACAATAGGAGTGGCTTGTCATGATCCTGTCACATCAGGTGCTAATGGAGAAGAATCTTTGGAAGATATGAATATCCCAAAGAGCAATTCTTTGAGCACTGAGTTTATTGAAGGTCCTCATGGAGCCTGGCCTGGGAGGAAGCCTCTCTTGCCAAAGCATGGATGATGGGTGAAGGGTAAAGAGAGAAGAGTATGTCAATGTCATGCTTGTTTGAATCTGAGGAACAGATGTGGCAAGGGCCCATTGCAGCCCTTCCTCAATCATTCTGCCACGTCTGAGACTGGGATCCTTTCCTGCTGGTGTCATGTCCAGAAGCACTTTCCTTCCCATAGTGTTAGAGGAAGGATCAAGGTCCTGGTTTGCTACCATTCTCCTTATGGTAAAGAGAACCTGTGGCTGTCTCCCAGTTGCCATTGTCATTAGGAATAAGTCCCTTTATTAGATAAGTGTGATTCCTATTGCCTTTGCTTGAGTTTTGCTGGGATCCTGTGTCCATCAAATAAAGGTAGTAAAGCTACAACAGGAAGCATTTCTAGAGACTCCTTATGTACTTAGGTCCTGCCTTCCTCCGTGCCAGTGGGTCTCGCTGATTTAGAGGACATGGTCATTTGTTTTGAATGTCATGCTGGTTTAGTGCACTGTTCCGAATTTTGGCTCCTAATACTGACTGTTTACAGTGCTTTGGCTTTACATTTATTTGCATATGTACAGCTGCTTTAAAGGAGACCTTCCCATTCACACACTCAGCTCTTTGACATTTTATGTAGGAATTCTGTTTGATTCAGGATCAGTATCTTACAGAAGCAGGGTCATTGCAGACTGCCACTCTAAAGAAACTACCTGAAAGGGCAGAAAACGAAAGTAGCTTTTTAAATTTTCATTCAGCCAGAGAATTAATGCTAATTTTAATCTGAAAAGACTCAAATGTTGTAATTCAAGGCTGCAACATGAGGAGTGTGTGCATATGGGAGTAGGAATTATGTACAGGAATATATAGAAATTATGTATAGAAATAGAATATGTATTTGAAATTATCTGAAATTATGAATTAGAATATGAACATTAGGAATATGTCTCCTATACAGGTAAAAAGGTCTGGTGGAAGTCAGGGACGTGGAGGTGAAATGAGGATTAAATGACTATGTGGCAGCCATGTGTGTTGACTTCTGACATTTTTATTCTCAGAGATATGAATATTTTTGCAATTGTGAAAATGAAGGAATACCTAAATAGCTACACACATGAACCTCCCTGAAGTACTGTCTCCATACATAAGATCTGGGATCATATATCAAATGTTTTTGTAGTTAGAGGTCCATGGAGGCTTTTCCAAAGCATGAATACTACATAATATTTCATATTATGTAGTAGTATTTGTGAAGAAATAGTCAAAATGCATCTTCCTAGAGGTTCAGACAACTGTTTTGAGTCATTCCTCGTACTGCTGTCAAGTAGACACTCTTAAGACTGAAGCATAAAATACTGTAATTGAAAACACAGTAGACTCAGAGAGGTTTCTTACAAGGATTGGTGACTCTCCCTGAGGTCAGAAGAAAATTAAACTTCAGATTTTTATGTTGCTACACATGTTTTATTTTTCTCTAGAAATGGAAATCAATCCATCAGAATACACAGCAAACATGGAATGCTTTTGTTCGTGTTTATTTTCAATAGTGCCATTACCCAGCTATTAAGCTCTTCTGGTTAATGGTGGTAACTGGCCAGCGTTGTCCTTGCTTGATATCCCATCTTCCTAAGTACCATACTTATATTGAAAAATCTGTAATATAAAAAGGGTGAGAAGACATGTTTGCTGTGTTATATATCCCTTAGGGAAGCTATTAACTGAGGAAAGGGTCAGTGGTTAGCATTGTTTTTTGGCAACTCAGGTGAAGGATTGTGAAGGCTTCTGGTTGCCCATGCAGTTGATGAAAGTGCAGTCTAGTGCCAGACAAGTCTCCCTACCTTCAGAAAGGGGTCTGTGCCTTTCTTACTTGGTTATAAATCTTTATTAGAGTTTATTCAAATTCGTTGTTCTGATCAATGATACATGCTTACCGGAAATGTTAATAAGTAACTCTGTGAATAGCAGAAATGTTGATTCCTATACACAGCCACTGCTCGTTGAAATTTAAAGGAACTTAACATCTTTTTTCCCTGTTTTCCCTGTCAGATATTTTTGCTGTCAGATTTACTTGAAATTAGCCATATAAATGTCATTTTATTAGAAAATCAGGCTCATGATCTGTGCTTTTAGAAAGGAATAGTATTTGATTCTAAGAAGCCTATTCTGCAATAGACTTGGTGCCTTCTGACTAGATCGAGCACATCAGAAAGCTGCTGCTTATTTTTTTAAAATACTTTAAAATATTGAGGGCTTACCACTCTTGGTGGTTGTGTCCGGTTTCTATGAACAGCTGTTCAGATTGTTGACTTGTTTCAATAACTCTGCTTTCCTTTACTTGGTGTTCTGGTTACATTTTCCCAATTCTGTAGCATATAGCTACTTCGAAAAACAGATTTTCTGTGGCATTCTGCACCACTGGAAATTCAGTGCTTTTGAATTCTAATTGCTTTGTTAGATCAAGTCTGTGGCCAAGCCTTTAAAGATTAGGCAATGAAATGAAAGCAATTGCTGTCTTTCTCTGTTTTTGAAGATGATATTTTTAGGCCCTCATCTTAGCTCTGAGGCAAAATTTCTCTTTTTATTAACTATTTAAATTTTATCACATCTACCTTCTAATATTCTGTGTTTTAGAAAAAAAAATCTCTAGTATATAAAACTATATCTAATCCTTACAAAAGAGATGTCTTGGTAAATAAATCACAGAGAAGTTACAGTGAATTCAGTGGTACTTTGAGGAAGATTTATTTCTTTGGTGCATTCTCTGAATGTCATATTTCTTTTTCCAGAAAAACTGTTGATAGAGAAACATACAGGCAGTTTTTTCAATGATGCAGCAGCTCATAAAAGGAGAGAAGAGGGGAAAAATCTATGTTGCAATCATTGGTAGACTTGTATTTTTCCTGACAAACATTAGTTCAATTCTTACCAGAAAAAAATATAACCTCCCCCACAAAAGACCAGAAAATGAACTTTGTTTCTTATGTTATTAGCAAGAGAGGACTTGCTAATAACAGCAAGGAGGAAGATAGGATCTTTAAGCACTAGGCATTATTGACTCATAAAAGACTTTAATCTTGGAAGCAAGGGGTGATTGGTTCAAGTGTTTCACCTATTCTCTTGCCTTCAAAGCATCACTAAATAGATTAACTTATCAAAAAGGCTTACATTTTCACTGAAGAAGGCAACTTTTTATTCTTATTTCTGTCACCTGTCCTAATCAAAAGGTGCTGTTCAACAGCTTGATCACATATATTAAGATGTTGCTAAAGTCCAGGTCATTTAACAAGTATGTGCTGTCCAACAGAAACATTTTGTTTAATTAGAATGTATTTTTTTAATTTCTTCTGTCAGGCGGCAAGTAATCTACCCTTATAATCACAGTGATTTGGGGAGAGAGGAGGAAAAAAAAGACTGCACCACCAAAATTCAAATGAAAACACAAGGAATGAAATGCAATAAACATTACCATTTGTGATGATAAAGTGATAATAAAACACTCAGGCGTTGCCTTCCAAAGAGGATTTTTATTTTCAGAAATCCCTTGAAGCACTGGAAAGACTAGTATTATATTGTAATTGTCATCCCTGACCTGTTTTATGTACGCTGCAAGAAGCTTTCTTCCTGCTCCTTTGGGAATGTCAATTTATAGCTTGTCGAAGGCTGTCTCTTGCTTGCAACGTTCATGATAAAACAGAACTCCCAGAAATACCAGCTCCCTCACTTTGAAGATCTAAAGTTATTAAAAATAGTTGTTTAGCCTTTTTATTGAAGTATCAGTGCAGATACTGTAATGCTTACAATTTTTGTTGTTGTTGTTTTTATGGCATAGCAAAAAAAATAACTTTTTTTTTTCTGTGATAACAGCATAATTGTCAGTTGTTCTCCACACCCCCTTAGATGATTCCCCCACCCAGTAACTTGTAAGAGATTCCATTTATTAGGCTGAGAAAGCTCGACCTTCAGTGTTAGGACACGTGATATTTATGTGTGTGGTGCCTGGTGACCAAAGCTGAAGCTTCGTGTTGGATGCCATTTTCCAAACCACTTTTATTGCTCAATTAGGCCTGGAAACAATGTTAAAAGCAACTCAGGTATTCCTTCCTCCAAAAGAGACAGAAGAGCAGCCTTATTTCTGTGACAAAATCATCTTTGTGTGGGGATCTACCAAAGGACAACAAAAAGTAAAGTATCCAGGAGCTACCATGTTTGACTGAGATATTGAAAGGGCATTGTAAGTATTATGATTTTTTGCTGACAGTTATAATGCATCCTTCTCACCTCTACTAATATAATTACAGTGATGAAGGAAAGATTTTCAGGTCAGTTCCTTAATTTGGATAATTCTGGCTTAATGTTTGAGGATAATAAACCAAGAGATTATCATTCCAAATGCTCAAAGAATTTTTGTGCCTCACAACATTTCATTCCAGCCAGCTCTGTTGTCGAGCTAATGCTTGTAATAAATATGTTTAATATGTTTCCTGCATTATTACATGGACTGTGCCCCACAGAAAGGGAATTAAGAACATTTAGCTTATTTCCTTCCTTCCTAACCATCGCTCTTGAGGCTTTGTCAGCTGCAAATCGCTCTTTCCAACCTATGGACACAGTGAAGGACACTAGCAGCTTGGCAGAGGTGTTTCACAAGTCCCCGCTCTGCAACATCCTCCAGAGCAGCAGCTATTCACCCACCCAGCTGTCAGACTTGAATCTAAAGGTACAGTGTTGACAAGTATTTTCCATTGCAACAGATAATACAGATACAAAAATGGTAACCATTGGGACATCCCTAACCTTAAAACCTATTTTACTCTGTGCAAGATGACTGTTACTGAACAACTATTATTTCAGCTAAATTTCTTCCCCTTTCCCAGGATTTTGCTCTGCCTTGACAAATATATGGCTGTCTGAATAACTGCCTGTATTAACAAACACAAAGGTTAATAGAATTTGAGCATGTTGAAATGTGATTTAATTTGGAAGACTATAGTCTGTGAATATTAACTACTAACAAATTAAATTATTCAATGACAAATCACATCAGGCACCTACATAACATCAATAGATATTGTCATTATAATCATTCTTCCAAACAGTAGGATGCAGGCAAACTCTGCATTAGTATTTTGGCTCAAGGTGCTCATTTACAAATGAACAATTCATCATGTGAGCGAAAAGCAAAATAGCTCCAGGTTTGTGTCAGATTGCCTTGGTGTTAACTGCTGCTCTTTGATGTGACTTTGTATAGCCCTAATGCCAATGGGAGTAGTAGAGGGTATAGTGGCCATTCCATTATTTTGGATGAATTAAACTATTGGCTGCTGCTATGCAAGTATAATGGTTCCTAGGGGTCCATATCTATAGCTTGTATTAATGAAAAATCTGATGTGCCATGTATTAGTTTCATAATTTTAAAGTATACTCTCTGTATACATACACAATTTCAAAATAAGTATCTAGGCAATATCTTACAGATATTTCTTTTCCTATTTGCAAAAATAAATAAATTAGAGCTAACTGAAGCCAGGGCCAGCTGAAATTAACAGGAGCCCTTCCTTGCTTTTCCATTGACTTTGTATTAGCTTTTATAGGAATGCATTACTGCACTGCTGTCAGAGACATAATTCATTCTGGAGACTATAGAAGAAAATTAATAATCTGGAGGGTCCTTGCGTAGTGCAGCATAAGAGAAAAAGGCTTTAGTTCCATTTAGCAACACGCGTTACTGCCTTGACACGTATAGACAGGAACTTGAGACTGGGCACAAGATCATGCCCCAACTCACAAAATAAGAGGGGCACAGGCTTTACATTTACTAACTTCATTGTAAAAAATCTAGGTTTAGGATATATGATGGTTTGTATAAAAAACTTTTAGTTAACTATTTGGTAGAAGAAGAAAAACCTCTCTATAAAACACAGGTTTTGATGTTTGATGTTGATATCTCACATGGTAGAGACATATTTGGACTGTAAAGGACATTCAATTACAACCATAGAATATGCAACATAGATGGAATATCCTGGGTTGCCACCTGGCAAAGTCAGATGTATTTTGAATATCTCCGAAGTCAAGGAGTGCTCTGATTGTGTTGAAAAGAATCCTTAACATATCTTAATAAATTAAGATTTTCCCCTCTACTCAGCCCTGGTGAGGCCGGTTCTGCATTGTTGTGTCCAGTTCTGGGCTCCACAGGACAAGAGGGATGTGGAGCTGCTGGAGAGAGTCCAGCGCAGGGCCACAAGGATGATCAGGGGCCTGGAACATCTGCCCTGTGAGGAGAGGCTGAGGGAGCTGGGCCTGTTCAGCTGGAGAAGAGAAGGCTGAGAGGGGACCTGAGCAGTGTCTAGAAGTACCTCAAGGGAGGCAGTGAGGAGGATGGTGCTGGCCTCTTTTCAGTGGTGGCCACCGACAAAACTAGAGGAAATGGCCAGAAACTGAAACACCAAAAGTTCCACAGGAAGTTAAGGAAAAATTTCTTGACAGTGAGGGTGACAGAGCACTGGAACAGGCTGCCCAGAGAGGTTGTGGAGTCTCCTTCTCTGGAGATCTTCAAAACCCGCTTGGACACAGTCCTGTGCCACGTGCTCTAGGTGACCCTGCGTGTGCAGGGGGTTGGACTAGATGATCTCTAGAGGTCCCTTCCAACCTTAAGTATTTGATGATTCTATGATTCTAATTCATACCTATTGCAAGGCTTCATGCAAGCAATTAGAAGTAATTCACTCAGGTTTAGTGTAGAATACTTTTGAAACAAAGCACACAATTTCTTTCCCTGGTCTGCTTATGATTTTAATAGTCATTCACTTTCAATTCTCACGCAGTCTGTTTTGAGATACTCACTATTCTTTTTATAAATATCAACAGCCGCAATATAAAAAAACAAGTCAACCCAACCTCTGCAAGAGCCTGAAGGTTTGTGCAAAACCCAGTGAAGCGATACTTAGAAATTGTTCAACTCAGCTGAAAACTGCATAAAGTCCATATTGGCTAAAAGGTCTCTTGAACAATGCCATGATAGACTATTGACATGACACAGAGAAGACACGGTAGATTACCTTGACCTGTTAGTATGGGATTACAGCTATAGTTGTGTATTTGACTGTTTTGTCTACTCTCAATTGATCAAAGAGACTTTTATTTCTTCCTCCTGAAAGGTTTCTTCCTCAGTTATTGCTCGATTATAAGAGACTAGCAACTATTTTGGACTGTCATAAAAACTCATCTCCCTTTTGATATTCATTGTCCCCTGACATGCTTCTTTTTCTACTTTGAACAGTTTAAAGTACATTTAAATACTTTTCTCAGTTTTCCCATTCTAACCAGAATAACCTAGAAAGTTTGAGCAAAATTCAGCTGCTGGTTTCTCAGCTTTGTTAGTCTCACTGGTGCTTGACCTGTATCAGAGTCATGTCAATGAGAAGCCCTTCACACCACAACAGCGTGACAGAAACCTGGAGCTATTTCCCTTCCATTTCAAATGATGAATTGCTCATTTGTAAATGAGCACCTACAGCCAAAATACGAGTCCTGACTTTGACTACATCCTAGTGTTCAGAATATCCTCGCAGTTTCCAATTCACTGCAAACTTTAAAAATCAGACAATATTTACGGACAAGTTAATAAAGCATTTCCAGTCAACAACGATTCAGTTTACAGACTTGTTCAGGATTGCTGGAAAAAAAAAAAATTGCCCTAATGTTGAGAAAGAGGCAAATACAATATGAAAAAGTTCATTTTTGTTTTAAGGTCTGGGATTTGGTCCAACACAAAAGTGAGTCCACCTGGATCAAAATTAACTGTTCTGAATTTAAAAAAAAAAACTTTCATAACAGAAGGATTCGTCTTTTCTAGGATGTATATTCATTTTACTAGACCGTATTAATTTATATGAAGAACTTGATAAATTTTTCCATGTACAGATTTATGCTTTCTCCAGTATGCATTGAATCCCAGATGTTAAATAGTGCCTAATTATTTTGCTGTGATCTCATACTGAAGAATTGATTTAATTTTCAGGCCTCTGACTGAGATATTCCCTGTCAAAACATCATAGAAGCTTTTAGTTAATATCAGACTGTCAAAAAGAGAAAAATATGTTGTTTTATCCCAAGCCCAGGAAGTTTAAAGCCCTAGTCATAGTAGAAGCAGAAATGCTGATAGAGCAGGCAGGCAGTAGTATACTATCAAGTGTTTCTCCTTGTTTTTATGAAGAGGCACTCTATCTGCATGTGTAAAATCCCTCATTGCTTAGAATTCTGAGAGAAGGATTTGTATGCCTGTAATGTTATGGCCATTTCAGCATGTTCAGCCTGGCTCACTAGATGATCTCTAGAGGTCTGCATTAACTACGCTAGTATAACTACCGTTGTAACCAGCAGTGATTTGAAAAATTAATACGTGTACACTTAACAATCATACTATGTATGTACTTAGATGTTTAGAATTAATTACATTTTTAAGTATTTATTGAATGAAGTCCTTTCTACCACCATTTATTGTCTCACCATTACTTTGACCAGACATTTAATTCTAGCAGCCTAGAAATACTCAAAAAGTACTCAAACCAACAAATTTAAGACTAGTTTTGGTGATATTATAAGCTTAAAAGAACTTGATAGCTTATATTTTTATGATAACTTTAAGCTTCTGCTTTATCACTGTTGATATGTTTCTGATGTAAAATGGACCAACTCGTAAATATTACAAGGTAAACACGAAGAAAGATGTAACGCATTCACAAAGAGCTACACCATGGCTGTGATTATAAGTCAAGATAATACATAGCACTCTAAAAATATATTTTCTTCATTCTTCTGAGATATACTTCTCATTAATGAAATGTCAAAGTCATTTAGGAACCATATAAGTCAACAAACTCTTTATGCACGTTAAAATTGGGAAGATAGTCAAATTACTGTTTCCTTTTTATATTTTGTATCAAAAGTTGTTATATTTTAGAAGAGAATTGGTATAAATTATTTAGCTTTTCTGGTAATGACGATATGAAATATTTTGGGATGTGTTTAACTCTCTTGTTTTTTCTCAGAGCACAAGTAATATCTAGTTTTTGTTGTAACAAGAAAGAAGGAACCACAATAATCAAGTATGGCTCTTACATAGGAAATTATTACATAGTTAAGGTAAAGCATTTATGTATCAGTTATGTATGTGTATATATATATACCAAATTACATTCTAAAGGGTATCATGAGAAACAGTTCCAAGAAATGACAAAACATATTTTGTGTACAAATCTGGTCGTCTTTCTTGAAGAAAGATGAACTCAAACAACAGGTTCAGAAGACAATAACTAGGATATTCAGAGGAACAGAGTGTCTGTCTTAAAGCAAGACACCGTGCAAGCCTGATTTGTTCAGCCTCATAAAAAGAGGGGTTGAGAGAGGACAGAAAGCTACAAATCTGCTGAGGAAAATGATGGAGGCTTAAAGGATATTGTGAAATGATAGAGGAATTTTGTGGAACGGGAGGAAGAAGAGATATTGAATTAAACCATGCATTTGGTTAAGAAAAATGAGGTATAAACTAGTCATTAATAAATTGGAGGGGAAAAGGCATCAAATTCTGAAATAACCATCCAGTTAAACAACTATCTTCAAAATAGAACTTGATAAACATATGAAAGTAATTATGTGAAAAAAAAATGTGGTAATTGGGAACTGGAGTCAAGAATCTAGAGATCCTTTCCTATTCTATCTGCCCTGATAATAAACTCGACTTCTTTGAAGAGTTGAGGAAAGAATTTGGGGGCCACTCAGGCACCATGGTGATGAGATCTGTTCAACCTTGTAAATGCTAGGCTTGATATTGTTTGCAATAATGAACATTGGATTTCATCTGCTACTTCGTCCTGAATGATTTTATATCATCTACAAATGTGTTACCTCAGTATTCACACTGTTCTAAGTCATTCAGAAATACCTTGAATAGCAGCATTAGATAACAGATACTGTGTTTTTTATCATCCTTTGTGAAAACTTTTTGTTTTTCTAGCTTTCACAAGGGGAATGTTTTCTCTTGCCCTATGGAAGCTAGAAGCTTTGTTTCTTCAAGACTCCTGTCAAAAACTCCTTTTGAAAAGCCAAGAACAGTGTATTGACCACACTACCCCTGTCCACATGCTTGTTGACTCCTTTGAGCAGCCACCTTCTCCCTACAGAAGCTGTGTGTTGACTTCAGCACTGCCCTAGACTTACCCAAGTATCTGCCAATTCTACTTTTTACTCTATTTTTATACTATTTGCTTGGAAGTCACAGTCTGTGGAGTTTGTATACCCTGTGGATTCCCTCTCAAATACTAGGTTTGCCTTTGCCGCTTTCCATTCCCCTCATGCTGATGAGGACTTAAGTGACAGGTTTCATGGAACCAAAGTTAGTATATATTTTGCTTCCTATTTACGTATATTCAAGTTCTCTCTAAGGACTTAAATACACATTTTTCAGGGCAGTACAAAACAGATTTTTTAAAAGTTGCATTTTTTCACCTAATTTGTAGATATGAAAGTGATTTCATTATGTTGTAAATCAAATATATTATTCAGCCAACATGATCTTGCCTGCAGATTCTGAATATCTTCTAGTCCTTGAGATTTTCTTTCATTCAGATAATCATATTCAGTAACAGCAAGAGGAAGATCAAATGTGAATGCTGTTATGAGAAAACATGCATGATCTATTGGGTGTCAACTGGATGCTTAGCATTTACCTATCAGTGTATTCACTTCAGATTTAAAAAAAATTTAAAAAGCACACAATAGTCAATACAAATGGAAAGACATCTTTTAGTCAGCAATTCCCTCTGATGTAATCAACAAGAAGAATAACAGGGATTTATACTTTCATTATCTTGGTGTTCAGAGTAAACAGTTATCCACAGGGTCCTTCACTTTTTCTTTTTTTCTTTTTTTTTTAACAACACACATCTTTTCAGGAGAAGCAAGTGGCATGAATTTTACTAGAGGCCAAGTTCTGGGAACCAAAAACCTTTTATTCACCTGGAAATAGTTCTCAGGTCACTTTAGCCTACTCATGATCCATGTTAGATCCAATAGTTTGAAATCCCAGGGGAAGTTGGCCACTTTTGCATGTTTGTTCTAAGTCACAACTGTCTTCATTTTAATTTTGATGCACACTGCTCTGGCCCAATACATTACAGGTTAGAAAGAGATTTTCAGAATTCTTTCTTTTCTTTCTTCTCTTTCTTTTTTTTTTTTTTTTTTTCTGACTGGGAATATCTTGATATTGCTGAAATGACTCAAATCTTTTCCTGAAAAAAAAAAGGTGCAGCTATGGTCAGAAAATTCAAAAGGATGGTACATAAGTCTTTCTCTTTGTTCATTGCTTTTTGTTCTATCTTCCCAGTGGAATGACCCCTTGTAACCACAAGCATAGCATGGGTGGCAATAAGAAGAAACAGCCTGAGTTTTCCTATCTCTCTGTCTGTGGAATGACACTTTTCACTAAGAATAGTTGCAATCACTTTTATTTTTATTTATTTTTTAATCTTGCATGCTAGGATATGTTTCTTGCTGCAAAGAAAATGCTATCTAAATATTTAATCACACTTCATTTAAGAGTAATCATAATAAGGTTTCTTCTAAAACTGCCTAGTTCCAGCAAATGTTTTTAATGTCATGTTCAATATATACAGTAGACTCTGTTTATAGAAGGTGTATTCAATATTGTTTAGGGTCTCAGTGAAGTTGCCAAATCTAGAAAGCTACAGGTTACAGCAGATTGTATTCTCTGACTTCAGCATCTGCAAA
>NW_010581728.1:155041-182233 GCF_000705375.1 Tinamus guttatus | reverse complement strand
CTCTATCAAGCTAAAGATATATTCATATTAAATCCACTTTTAACGATAAATAAATCAATCTCTTCTTAGCACAAAGGATAATGAATATATTTTAGAAGGCTATATAAATTTTGTCTTGAGGTAAGTTACATAAAATATTTTATGTGTAAAGCTTGTACAGAATGATGTGAGTATTTATTACTTTAAGAAAACTGGTAAGTTTCTAAGCAGAGGTAAGAAAGCTATCTAAGTAATTCCCTGAGAGAAATAAAGTCTCTTCTCAGAAGAATAGTTTTCAAAATTAGCAATTATTAGAAATTCCTTTCTGGACATCATATGCTCACTATGTTTTTATTTGCAATATGTTGTCCTACAATGCCTACAAAATGTGTCACATTGTATCTGATAAGGCTCACCATATAAAGCCAATTAGAAACTTACCAAGAATTAACTTAAATAGATGAAGCATATCACTTACCTGAGGGCTAGAACAAAAGACTAGTTTCCAAGCAAAATTAAAGGAACAAAACAGAACAAGAAAACAGCTAAGTCATCACAAAGGCCAACAGAAGGAATTTAGTAAACTAAGTTCATTGCAAAAAACATCAAAGAAAAATCTACTATCTTGAAAATACTGAGCTTTAAAAACAAATATAAGGCAAAATAATATGACCTGTCCCTTTAGATATGTCTCGTGCAAACAGTCTTCTGAAATTGTTTTTTGAAATGCTGAGCAAAGGCTATGCTTTATTGTCAAGTTTTTGATACTGTATTAATAAGCCATTTCCTTCCCATTCAAATTATGTGTCCTGCTGCGGATGAATCTTTCTATGTTAATATTAAAATGAAAATAGAGCAAACTAGTTATAGCTCAGTTATGGTTCTTGCCCACCCTTGGAGTCTTCACTCCTAATTTTATCCTGTGTCCTGCCTATCAAATCTCTTCCCAGTGGGCAAACACACTCTGTATATTACCCTGCGACTGTTTTTTTTCTAAGCCACACATTTTTTAACCTTTTGTAATACTACTTTGTTGATAATATATCAGTCTGCATGAACATAGAATAAAAAAGAGCATGTGCAAAGAAGAAGAAGAAATCTGGTAATCCGCTTCATGCATAAAGTAACTGGCTCCATGCAGAGTAGGAAAACTGGGAGGCAGAGGAGCTGGGTGGAATAGCTGATTTCAGCACAGTGGCACCTGGTAAGTTTTCTGTAGTGCTTGAAATGTTTGTGCTTATATGCAAACTGAAATCCAAACTTGAGTACATAAAATGAAGAGATTAGTTCTGGTGAATGGGATGATGTGGGAGGTTCTTTGGCTTTCCTCCCCCTTTTGGCTAAATTACTTCTCTGTATAAACTAAAAATCTGAAATGGGATTACATGCAAATAACAGCAATCTGTCTATTTGAGTTGACAATCCAAATGGCCTGTAATGTTTGCTTCAAATTTGTTTTGGAAGTAGAACCATGCTAAGACTTGAATTCTCCACCTGATTAGATATTCTACAACAGTGTGGAGAGGAAATTTAAGCTTTTCACTTAGAAAGCAAATGTAAATAAAGCCATTGCCTGGAAAAGCAACCCTGTATAAGCATTGAGAAGAAAAGCTGTTATAATTCACTTGTGCGAATGTTTAGGCATCCACTACCAGTGGATGGCAATCAGGAGAGGCTGATCCTTGCTTTTCGGATGAAAATAGCAATCACGTTCCTTATAGGTGGCGTAAAATGTAAAGCTTTCAAAACTGATATCAAATCTTTTGTTATTTGTTTCATCTAATTTTTTTTTTTTTTGTATGTGTGTTCCTCACGGTCTAATTAATAGAGGAAAATTTAAGGTGTGAAAATGTGAAGTTCAGCAGTTAAAGAATTTTCCTAATGACATACACACCCAATCAGTGATGACTGACAGGCCTTGTTTCCACAAGCAATCAGTGCAGAGCTGCTGGGAAGACCCAGTGCCTTTGGCTCTTTGCAGTGTTTTTTGAATGTACAGGGACATTGTGTAACGGAATGGACACTGCAACTACTAGCTAGGGAGAATAGCTATTAATATTTTTTAAGCTAAGCTTTGCAGCAGGCTGCGCTGTGTTGGGTGCTTCTGGCATCCTCAGCTGCTGCTTGAAGCCTGATTTCTACTATTTTCACAGGAGTGACTGTGACTTTTTTGTGGTGCTTAAATAACTTTGCCTGTTATTTTTTGGTTCCGTTTTGCTCATCCCTGTTGACCTCAATGTTTCATTTGATATTACTGCCTGTAGCATTCTGGCACAGCCTATTGGAGTCAGTGATTTTTGTTTCTATTTTTTACAGCTGACTCAGTAACATACTCCACTGCTGGTACATTTACATGAAAGAGGCTCTGTTAAATTATGGCATTTTTTGCCCTGCTTTCCTTATCCGACATAGTTCTGGAAGTCATCATTTTTCTGAATTTGTAGCTTAGGAAATCTGTCAGACACACATTTTCAGAGGCTGAGAGAATATTCTGGAGGACCATCATGACCTGGTCTTATATTATTTTTTAGACATCTGTTCTTCTCCATTTCGAGGGAAGGCATACAGGCTGAAGGTGATCTTTGTTCTGATAGAAAAACCCATTTTATCTATTGAACCTGTGATGCATATTATTTTTAAGCAGCTATTGTAGATATTCATAGTCCTCATATTTGCCAGTGTCTTTCTCTTCCCTTCAACTCTACCTAATAAGAGAAGTGTAATTGTCATCCAGGATGGATAGGAACATCCATACCAAGTTCCAGATTTGCAAAGGTGGGATAGCTAGTGTTAATTAGTGAGCGTGAGACAGCTTAAGCATTTCTCCATAACTTGAATCTTTGTCTTCTCACATAGCAGCTAGCATAAAGGGAAAATAACTCAGTGATGCACTTATTAATTGGCTGTAAGTAGATGGAAATATGTGTTAACATATGGTATCTGTTAATAATTTTTTGTGTATATAAAAGAAGAGTTCTATCATTTATCTGCCCAAGGAACCTCACCACAGAAGCATGACAACATTGACTGGGACACGTGTTGCCTTTGGATTTATTTTAAATGGTAGAAAGAATTGAATATTTTCTTATTTTTCTGTGGATTAGCAGTAAACCAGATCCCTGGTCATATCTCTCCTTTGCACTATCCTTTTTCTTTCAGTGATCCAGTGTAATTTAGTTTAAATATGGAAAATAAATAAGTTTTTCTGACTGCTAAAACAAAACAAATGCCTTTTATTTCCCACATACCAATTTCACATCCTTTCTAGCAAAACAGAGGCTGGAGACCTTGTGTGAGGATTCAGTGTTCCTGGCACTTTTAAATGCAAAGAGCACCCACTGGGCAGGTCAGGATCTAAGCCAAAAAATTGCCATTTCCCTCATTCATCCCTCTGTATTTACAAACATTTTATATAAAAAGCAGTAGCACTTATTTGAAAATAATTCTGTACCTGTGTGTTTCTAATTATGAGGCAAAGCATTTGAACGCTGTACCGGCCTTTGAAAAGCAGTTGATGGATATCCAATAATGGATAGTTTTCTGGCAAACAGTCCAGCGCAAAACACTGTGTTTGGTCACTTGGCTCTAAAGAATATCTTAAGGTATTTAAAGATGGTTTGTGTTTGCACTGTTCCTATCCATCACTCTGAATTTTGCAGGCTGCCGTTACTCTTAGCCATCAACACAGCCAGGTATGCACATGTGGGGTTACCAGCAGCCCTTGCCAGTTACAGTGTTTAATTCCTCTACTCAAGCAAGACATTTCTCTTTACAAATAGATCATAAAACTACCTTAACAACTTATATAAAGCTTATCTGAGGAATCCCCTTAGTACAAAGTAAGAAAGGTCTTAGCCTATTTATCGATTCTTTTGTTTGCAAAACCCTTTGCCCATTTTCCTGAGACTCTGCATGAATCAGATATATGAGAAATTCATGGAAGAATAAGGGCGTTTTAACTGCACACTGTGAAGGGTCATTAAAAAAAAAAAATCCTGAAAATTCATTCTTTGGCTGTAAATTACCTGCCATTCTCCCAAGGCCTCATGGTGCCGCCATGCATCATTCTGTAGAGCATCTTTGTGGGCAGCCTGTTGTGTCCCATGGGGCTATTTTTGAAGCAGGGCTTTGAACTGAGGGGCTTGGGGAGGCCTTCGCTGAAAGGGTTAGGGCACTGTCTAACCCTCCATTTACTCTATGGAAAACAGAACTTCTTATTAAAAATGTATGTTTTTTACTACTCCCAGAACTCTGCTAATTATTTGCCTCATAAACGCAAGCAGGCAATCATGCATTATTTGTCAATGGGCTTCCTGCATTTTTGCTTAGTCCTGCAATACTGATATAGGAGGTTAAAATGGAAACCCATGAATTATTCCTGGGGAAGCATTTTGGTGTCCTGTGAATTAACCATTCCTGAACCTCTATTCATGCTTATGGATGCATTTTCCTTTCTCCATGGGAACAAGACAGCAAATCTTCCTCAAATGCTACAAATTGCTGATATCTTTGTAAATTAAATTAAATCTAGCTTTTGAAAAGGCTGTTTTATTTCCTGGATTATCTAGTGTGGTAAAGAAAATCTTTCTAGTGATTTATATTTTACTACACCATTGTTCTTTCTCTTCCAAACTCTGTCACCTGTGTGAATTGTACGAAGAAGCTGCAGGAAGTGTCTGAGTTTCCAGATGCAGGTTTAGTTAAGTTTAGAAGTGCTGTCAGGGTGTTCAGACCTCTCATCATCTTGCTGAATTTGAAACGCCCCCCCCAAAAAAAGAAAGCTCTGTTTTACTATTCTCTTGTTCAATCCAGCCAGGCTGCAATTGCCTCTCCTCATGTGCATGATGTATGTTGTTTTCCCCCTGTAGGTGTGTTTGGGTGAGGGATCTCATTGAAGTCAACAAAAAATAAAAGTCAGAAAAGAGTCAGAAACAACCGCCCGGGTATCCCCCGTGATGCTGTCAGGGCTCGAGGGGTGTAAGGTGTGAAGTGTTGAGGACTCAAGTCTCCATTTCTTCCCAGAAGTGGACTAGGCATAGTCAAAGTACCCAAACTGCTTACAGATAAAAAATCAAGTGAAGGGGCCTCTAGGAATGAAAGAAAAAAACGATGACGTGCCAAAGAAGCACGTTTTCCTGGTGGGATGTTCTCTGCTCTTCTCGCTTCAGATCACGACTGCTGAAAGGGGCCTAAATTATTAAAGCACATGTCTGAAAAGTCCCTTCTCACTTTATTACCTCTAACTAAAATGTAATCATTTTTTTTTCCTAAGGATAATTCATCCTAAGGATGAATAGCTGTCTCATTTAATAGGAGTGTAGAGTTAAAATTAACTCAGAAGACAACAAAACAGTCAACTGCAAGTCCTTACAACCTTGGTATTGCACTCTAACCTACCTTTTTATATTTCTGAAAGCATTTGGATTATTCTGTACTGCTTTTCAGTACATTTTATAAAACCTTAGTCTTTCTGTTGCTTACAGGAATCTATTTTTTTTTTACTGAAAAAAATAATGAATTCCTAATGATCCTCATTCATATTTTACTGGAATCAAGAAAAAAATATATAAAAAATTCTGCCATTAAGTTTTTTTGACTGTGATAACATTTCTGTTTTTGAAGGTGGCCTCTAGATTGTATAAGCATAGAGGTTTTTTTTACATATGACAAAAAATACAGAGTTTCTTCCTGGCAAGGGAAATACAAAAATCAATAATTCAACTTTCTGTATTATCATCTGCAGCATTGCTTAATATATTTAGTAATACTGGAGAAGGATGGTGAAGAGCGAGGCAGCATATTTTGCAGATGGCACAGATATATGGGTTAGTCACCACCAGAAAAGGCTGATTTATGGTGTGTGGGAAAGGAAAGAAGATGTTCTTGCAGGTTTTTCCG
Source organism: Tinamus guttatus (assembly GCF_000705375.1). The sequence continues at coordinate 176,356 of NW_010581728.1, read as the reverse complement.
GTTTCAACATCAATTATGTGGTGAAGTGCTTCTAGACTTGATGGCCCTGTGGTCTTATTCAGTACAGTGTGCTGATGAATGAGCTTCACAAGGATCATGACAGTAAATGAGAGTCAGCATCAATACATGCAAAGTATTAAAACATCTATGAAAGTGGAAAGCATTACGTATCAATTATTCAGCTCAGGACAGAGATTTGGATGTTGTTATAGACAGCTTAATGAAGACTTTAGCTGTAGCCAGAAAACCAAAAAGACATTAAGAAGCATAAGGAATGGGTTGGGGAATACAATTTAAAAGATTATAATTACACCTGGTTGGAAAATGTTCCCTCAGCAATGGGCAGCTTTGATAAAAGTGCACAAAAAGGCCACGCTGTTAGTTGCCACAAATATAATTCAGACCAAAAATTTGACAGTATTCGTAAAGAGTTCGGTCAATTATACATGTAACAAGAAAGTCCAAAGTTATTTTTGGAAGATGTAACAAACTGGGTGCTTCATTACCATGCTTGTTCCAGTAAGAAAATATTTAATGGGGAGGACAGCTTATACCACAATTCATAGAAGTTTTGAGCTGGTCATTATTATAGAAAAATATAAGGCTATTAGACTAGGTGAATCACAGCATCAAGCAAACATAGCATTTCTGTATTCTTGTCTTTAGCCTATGCTAAGTGAAAATTAAATCATCTACAAACAGAGCAGCATTAGGATAAAACTAGGGTCTGTGCAATGTGCATTAAAATGTATCTCATAGGTAAAAGCAAAATGTTATAGAAAATTAAAAACTGAAAAAAATATGTAATTAAACTGATGGAAGTTTGCAGTCTGCTCTTAAATAAAAGATTAAAGCATTTTCCAAATTTGGTCAAACACAAACACACACACACATTGAAGTTAATGAAATTAATGATTTTCCAGTGCTAAGCGTTATGGGACCAGCTCCCAGTTAGTGTAATTTCACTCCATTAGCCTCAGTATGATACAATACTCACTTCAGTGAAATGACGTCACTTTTAGCTTTAATAGTTTTATTATTAGATATCTGCTTTAGGCTGTATTTCTAATGGATGCACTGGTGTAAATCAGTTTAGATCTATGTGAATCTTAATAATTTGAGCATTAAGGATCTGATCTAGACTAGCTTGGACATAGAATTGCTGTTTGACCTTTTGATAATTTGTGTATTAATTTCACGGTGAAAGTAAGTAGATCTGAGCAGTGAGGAGACCCTTCTGCATTTGTGATGAGATTTTTCATGTGACAGTGCAGAAGCAGAAAAATATTAGATTGCATGGACAAGTAAAGAATATTCTAAAGCACAATTGTAATGGGAATAATCTCTGCTTAGCTCTGCTGGCAAATACATTTGTTGGTGTTGTCTTATCCCCTCAACTTGGGAAGGAGGTACCTGGTGTGTCTTTCTGTCATTGCCCCCAAAATCTCATTTCCCCTTCCTGTTAATCAAGAACACTTGCTTTCTTCTCCCACTTTTTTACATAATTTCCCCTCCTCTCCCCTTTCTTTTTAATCCTAGCAACTTTGTTTTCTTTATGGCTCTTACACTTTATCTCTGTCTTTGTTTCCCATGCCTTTATTTTAGGCTTTTCTTCATTTTTTTCTCCTTTATCTTTTTCTTCCCCCGTCTCTGAGAAGTTCAATGTGCAAGTTAATCTAATAGCACGGGGCTAACTGATATGATCAGGACTTGTGAAATAGAATCTAAGCTCTCGCTGACTTTTAGAGCCTACTGGTAGCAAATCTCACATGAACAAATTGGTTCTTGACATTTGATCTGGTCTTCTTACTACCTACATCATGTTTTAAAAACACTCAGTAAGCCTGATCCTCTTCTCATTCTGGAAAAGGTGAATATTTGTTTGACAGACCTTACCTCTCTGCAGAGCAGTTCTTGGTATGATAAGCAAATTGTCAATGATAGGACACCCACAGTTGACCTGTTTCATTGTAGTACCAGTATGTTAATGACAGATCAGTCATCTTTTGCCTATAAAGATTCAGGCTTTGGAAAAAGAAAGAATATCTATTTACATGGCTTGTGTAGAGGCAAAGAAAAAGCAGATGAACTTTTGGGTCTAGCAGAACCTTGAGGACCCGAGGAAGGAAGGCTGGCTGGTCCCCGGGTCGTATTAGCGGCGCCTTGCAGAGACTTTGCTCCAGCTCAGCAGCTCGGCGCTGCCAGTGCCTGCTCTCCTGCGAGCAAAGAGCTGTCCAGGCTGCGGGCAGGCTGCTCAGGAAGGGGGTATTGCTGAGCAAACCTTCCCTAATGCCTAGAGGAGGCAGGAGACTGGCTTTATGTTTTGTTTGACTCATCCTGGGTAGGAATGTCATGGCATATCTTGGAGGGTGGTTTTGGCTGTGTTGCCTGTGTTCCCCTACCCGTTCCAGCACCATGGGTCCTAACTAGGGTGCGGGTGCTCGGGCTTTGCACTGCAGCTTATGGAGATCCTGAAGCATACAGCCGGTTTCCAGAGTGTCTTTCAGTCCTAATTTTAGCTGCAATGCCAAGCCATTCCTGCCCCTTCCTCCCTTATCCAGAGGACGGCACCGGCCGGGTGCATTTCAAGACTGTAGCAAGACGACCACATTTACCGACACTTCCAAATGTATATAGAGTATCACAGCAGTAATGCCCTCATTCTGTCATATTTGCTTGAAATGTGTATTTGTGAATTAGTTGGTTTTATCCTGACTAGATAAAGTATAAAAAGCAGAACTGTGTTCCTCAGTGTTCAGACAGCTTCACCCTATGAGTACCATTAAAAAATAAAAGTAATTGCTTTGAGATCAGAGATAATTATCTCAGATACATGTTAGCATTTTTTTCTGTGTCATTTCGTTGAAGACGAATTTTGTTGTATTGGCTCAGTGGTACTTTCTAAACCTTCTATGCAAATGTAAATCTTCTAAGAAGAGTAAATTCTTCAAAAAGACTAAATAAATGGGAAATAAATGAATGGCAGCCTGCTATGTGGCAGACTGTACCTATTTATTATGCCACAATAAAGTCTACACTTAAATGGCTCTAGAGAGATACTAGTGGAGGTACAAGATGGAGACGTACAAGATATTAAGGTCATGCCATAGCCACCAAAATTTAGATCCTTGTTTAGCTATGGCGTAAAATGGGATGTTACTGAATCAATTTGAGAAGGAAATTACTCAAGCTTTGTTGTGCAGTGTACTCTCTACCAATATAAAATCAGCTATGTATCATTTGAATGTTTTCCTTTTCAGTAAAAGACTGGTTTGGTTTTATGTTGATCATCATACAGGATAACTGATGGATAAAAACATTTAGTAGCAATAGGTCATTAAGGAATTGAAGCCCCTTGTTTTGTGTAGGCAAAGTCTGTGCCTCTAAAAAATGGACAGGAAGGGTGATTCCTCCTCTTGAAAGAGGGTGGACGGGCAGATGAGCTGAGGACTGCCATTTAATTCTGTCTAATATGTGCATTCAATTGTGGATATCTCTGGGACCTTTGTGAAGTGAGGATGGGTCCATCCTGTTGAATTCAGTGGCAAATTTTCCACTTGTTACATTGTGGTTGAATTAGGCTAATAAGTATATTTTCCTCTGTTTATCAAAGTAGAAACTATGGGTGTATCTCTTGAAATTTCTGTATATTCACTTAATCTAGCTCTAAGATTCAAGGAGCTTCTTAAAAAGCAGTTATAAATTTAACTCTCTGTAAGTCCCCAAGTTGAACAGCAAAATTTCTATATAGCAGAGATTTACTGAGCAGCAGAGAAAAATCTGCTGTTCGGAGGTGTAATATCTAGGACACTCATTCAGATTGCTAGGTGTCGTGGGTGTGATATGATCTCACTGAGAAACTGCTCATAGCAAGAAGGAAGAGTAAGTCCCAGCTGGATGTTGCCTGAGCATCAGGGCAATGTGGGGATCCTCATGGAGGTGGTTGTGGTGGGACCAGCCTCCTGCGAGCTGCAGGGTTTGGGGTTCTCTTTCCAGCCATGCACTCAGCGTCCCCTTCCAAGTCACTCTGCGGCTGGAGAGATTTTCAATTATATGACAGCTTCCCATATTGCAGCACTGTTGTCGCAGTGAAGGCTTTAGCACCAACAGAACCAACGCAGGCTTCAGCGATACAAGATTGTGTCAAAAGGGTGCAAATGGCTTATAATATCTTTGAGGGGTGAATTTCTTTCCTTCTCAGAAAGAAAGACAGAAGAAAAAGGTAGATAATGGCCTGATATTTTTAGAAGAGTGGTCCTCATTTCCTGCATTTTCTTTTATACTTAGCATGTCTTAGAATGGCAAGTGAAGGATATCAAATACCAATGAAAAGCAATAATACATACTTTAGACCTCAATAGCTCTTTCTGCCTGGGAATATCAGAACTCCAAGTAATAGCTGATGAACTGATGAATTTAATGAGCTGGAAAAAATATGCACTCTCCTTTTATTTTTTATTTTTTTGCAAAGAATGGAGTAATTCCATAATTAATCTGACTCATCCATACGACTTTTAAAGAACTGTTTTATGTTACGTGATTTCTCACTTGGAAGTGAATAGTGTGCACTTTTTTGCATTTATTAAATTTATATTCTATTTGTGTTTAAATTTCCCAGAGGAAATCTTTACTTTCTTTATAGTTCTTGATAGGCCCACAATTATGCAGTTACTGTGTGGATGAATTGCCATAGTCGATCAGTTGATATTGGAATATGTTTTGTGCGTGCATGTGTGTGTGTGTGTGTAGAGCCAACATAAATATATAAGGAAGATAGTTTTGGCTGCTTTATTCATTTTATGAAGATCAAGTATGGATATACACGGACAGAGGACAAGAAAGGCAGGAGTCCTACAGCAGGTGTGCAGCCTGCATTGTCCCCTTAGTGCAAAACAGAACAGCCAAATATGCATCTTTATTATTCTAGTGAGCAAGTAATAAAAAAAGAATGCTTATTTACTTGCTATAGCAAATAATATCCATGTCTTTCCAAACAAAGATTAATGGTGTTGAACCTGTGAATAAGTGGTTAAAAAGCCCAGGCACAACGTTACACATTGTGTTGCCCACACTCTGAGTATGGCTCCCAAGAGGTGGATGGAAGAAAGGCTGTTCTAGAGGAGGCTGGAAATCACCATATATTCATTTTGTGTTTCCTAGACTGCTGTAAAAGGGAGGACTGTAAGTCATATGATTTAAACCTATATGGCTGCAGGGACAGCTTTTGCTTATGTGAGTGTCTTGGAAAGGGTACAACTATTGGGAAACTTGGGTTTCCTGTGAGCTGGAACATGGCAACTTGAAAACAAACAAACAAACAAAAAGGGAGATAAATGACCATGTATTATAAACTCATAGGGCTTGTGTCGAAAAGAATAGTTCTTGATGCTTATTCTGCTCAAGTGGACGTATGAGATGTGCAAGTAGCACTGCTGCTCCAAGACTGCTGGCTCTTTCACTTTGTCTAAATAAATCCAAATGTGCCCTTTAATAGCTGGAAAGGATATCATTTTGCTGTTGTTGTCATATGTGACACCACTGCAGAATTTATCTGTCACAAAATCTTACCTGTGGGTAGCGAACTTGGGTTTTAAAAGGACAACAAATCACAAGTCTCTAGGAAGGAGAGAAGAACCCATGTTGTATGTATCTATGAGAGACTCCAGGATAAACTAAGCCCTGCTAGAAAGACAGCTTGTATAGGAGGAACCTGGGCATATAAGCACAGAGGATTTGGTACTGGACTTCAAGAAGGGAGGTGTGCGGAGAAGATTCAGAACTCAGGCAGCTCTGAGAAATTGTGACTGTGGTAATGAAGGTGAGGGATGTAGGGGGCTTCTGACTCTATATCCTGCTTATAAAAATGGTTGTACATAAAAGAATATTTTGCTCTTCTTTGACTCTTTTCTGTCTTGACACCTTGCCTTTAAGACATGGGCAGTTTGTACATGTATATACACAATCTGGAAGACCATATGGATGTGACTTGAAACAAAGTAAAAAATACTTTGGAGGCCTCATTTGTTTCCAGTTCAGTAGGACTTTAAGCTCTTAATTTAACTCAGAGAGAAGATTAGACTAAGTCACAAACTAAGACATAAATGGTAAGTAGACAAAGAAAACTTGCTGAGGTGGGTGAGATGAATCAGCTTGTGGTGGGGCTGATTTCTCCTGTTAACTATAAAAGGAACACAGATGATTAACCTAGACAAGACATCTAATGCTCAGGTAGCTACAGTTAATTGACATGGAGCCCACATGAGTGAAAAAATGAGACAGCAAAAAAAAAAAGCAATTTCTATTATTGAGAACCATATGCGGAGGCAGGCAATAATGCCTACGGTTCTGCCAAGTATCACTGCAGTCTAAATCTCTTGCTGTACCTGATAACGCAGCGCTGCCCTCCTTGGTGTAGATCATTTCTCTACTGGACATTAAATGGGAGATTGGTACACAGTTTTTAAGAACATGTCAAGCACTGATTCCAAGAGAGCAGCTTGAAAATTGATAGTGTTGTGTGACCCACTCTGTTCCAAGGGCAGAGATAGTCCAGTGCTCCTTTCTGTCATCCATGCTATCAGAAGGCACTCAGAGCCAGAGTCAGTTAATAAAGAAGACAGGACTCATCTGTTCTTCCAATTTTAAGGTCATCAAGAAGTCCTGTCACTGCAAGCCTCCTTTCAGGATGGTCCTGTTCACATGTTTGGGACAGAAGAGTATTTATCTCATTCTGGATATGGAAGGCTGATTTTGTAGCTTTTTTTTCATCTTTTTTACCTTTTTTTTTTTTTCTATAGGTTCACTTTAATTTTTTGAACATGCTGTTGTTCATAGTAGAGGAAATTAAAGCTTACTGGAATACCAATATAGTGTTTTTATGATAACAGAGATTTTTTAAAGGAGATTATTTAAAGCAGTGGTCACCAGTGTTTGCTGTTCCAAGGGAAACAGTGCAATCAGCAATGTATTGTGATGCCTAAAGATTAGTGTTCAGAATAACATCTATTCAGCCAGTGAAACTTTATGTCTCCTCCTGGTCTCTTCAGATGTGGTAGCAAAGAGAGATTCTTATTTTCTGGCCAGCTAGGTCCCTTAAAAGAAGGCAGTGGTGGATTTTGCCTCCCGAGTTTACATGTTCCCCATGAGCAGTAGGATTGATTCACTGGGCAACTCAGAACAAGTAGTGGTGAAAAAGCACCCTTGGAGTTTGCAGGAAGCCTCTGACCTGTGGCCTTCCTAGTACTTGTTGTCGCATAAGGAGCAGCAGCACACATTATGTGAGGCCCTGCTTTGGGAAGATAATTTTTGTCTAAGAGGTTTGGATTCCTGTTTGGCCTCCAACACTAAGTACTTTCTCTTGTGTAATCCTTTCAACATGTAGCTTCCTCTTTGCCATTTATATGTAGTTCATCTTTTCTTTGATAATAGCAACAGTCTATTCAGCGTAATAACTGAGCTGGAAGGGTAGGGGCAGACTTCAAGCGCCCTGTCGGGAGGGGATGCGCGGGGAGCAGAGCACACTAGTCACACTTCTCCGGTCAGCTCACACACTGAATGCTCAGGAGCGAATTCCCCAGCTCCAGGATTTCTAACAACCCATTTCAAAACTTCCCAGTGAGGTTTATGGGAGCGCAGACAGCCTCAGAGAGCCTGCACCAACGCTGTGGGCCTGGCTGAAGGCACGTGCTCCACAGGGAGTCCCTTAGGGGAGCAAACAGGTTAGAGCCCCGCTGACTGCTGTCTTTAAGTCAAAGTCCACTGGGTCCTGACAAGTGCTCGTGGGCCTGCACATTGCCCTGGGGCAGCCCATCTCCACGCGTGGGCGAGGGGCTCTCCAGCAGGACATTGGTCCCTTGCCTAGTGGCCATGAACTTCACTTTAGGGCTTAGGCCAGCAGCCTGGCCCTTCCCAGCTGCTCTCCTCAGCTTGGGTAGCAAAACTGAATCCAGAGAACCCGCTCTGCAATCAGCATCAGGAATCAGCTCGGTGGGATTGATCAACTTTGGCTTTTACTCAGCCCCCACTCTTTCAGTGCGCATATTTTGCTAATTTGGAAGAAGCTTACAGGTATTACTAGATTGAAATCTCCTATGAGGGCAACTGCTCTGGAACTGTTATTCTGAAATCTTTAAAAATGCTGGAGAGTCTTGCAAAGTTTTGTTATTTTTGCTTCTAGCTTTCGCAGCTTTCAGGGTGGCTGTTTGCTAAAGAGAAAGTTAGAGGATTAACACAGCTCTCCTCATAGCACTCTGTTTACTAAACGAATACCAGTCAAAGAGAGAAAAGTGGACAACTTCAGACTTTTTATGTCAGTGCTATTTCACAGAACAAATATTCATTGGCAGGGTAAGAGCCTGAAGAAGAAGAAAAGAAGCTTTCTACCTATTGTGCAATAAATCAAAAGGTTCCAGTGAAATTCTTTGAGTGTCAGAAAAACTGCTTAATCTAGGATTTCAAAGGGTGATCAAAACTATGTTCAATTATTCCTGACTTGCACTTGTATCATTCCAGATGGACCAGAGGTCTTTTTCCCTAGTACATTTCTTTATTTAAAAGGAAATAAAAAGAAGAGAAAGAAGTGAATTTCAATGGTTAGAATCCCAATCTGTGGGAAATATGACTTCAGTTCTTCCTCTGGAAAGTCTCAATAGGACCAAATAATTACAAGTTCTTCACTAATAAAAAGCACAGGAAAAGGGAAACAATAACAGAACATTTTCAGAAATTGGATTTTCATTATCTGTAATAATACAGGAAGCTTATCTATAGTGAAAAGAGCAAGCCTGATTCTAATGTGGCACAAATATTTGCATGATAATAAGGTTATATGGTTAGATGAAGACAAGTTATTGTTCACAGAAAAGAGGAGGCAGCTGTGGCAAACCTGGGGAAAACATGACTTTCTGAGTGCAACTTTGTGGGTGTTCCAAGACTCCACAGAGAGTTTTCTTTAAGCGTATGTTTACTGTTACAAATCCAATTGCCATTAATTACAAATGCACAAACTCCGAGGGGACAGAATGCGTATGGGAGAATTGTTAAATACCTCTTATCTTTCAGAATAAGAATTGCAGAATGGAGAACACAAAGATAGGCCTTTCTGGCTCACTACTTTGGACTATTGACTGTAGATTTAATGCCTAAGTATATTGACAAAGCAGTTTTATTGCATAAATTACACGTTTGCATCCCCAAAAGAACTGGGCAGTGAATTTTCAAAGATTTCTTTCGCAGATATGAGTGACTAAAAATGGCAAGTTGTAGTCATTTTTAAGGCAGAGAAATGAAAGTGAATGAACAATATACTGCATTGTTTATAGCGCTGATTCATTATTGCTATAAATGTTGATTGCTTAAGTTAAGAGGTCTACAAAACAGAGCGGCTGCATCCTCAGCTTCTATAAACTGCTATGGAGAGGTTTATGAGGCTAACCACTGTTTACAGCTGCTGAGGACTTGGATGCTCTTACTTGAATAATAACCTCTAGGATAGCATTTATATGTGTATGTTTTTATAATCAGACCCAAATTTAATACTAAAAAAAATCTAAGATAAACCTTTACAAGGATCCCTTAAAGATTCCATTCCTTGATCTAGATTTTTTTCCAGAATTTAAAGAGAGTGAGTCTTTTGAAGGATTGTTTGAAATACTGCATTTGATGTACTTGGGCTAGTCCAAGAGAGGTGGGTAACAGGACACCTGCAATGTTGGAAATATCTCATGGCGTAAGATGTAGGGTGTGTTTTATATATACTGCCTGTAAATAACTGCCTCTTTGCTGAAAGTAAAAGAAAAGAAATAAAGTTTGCATGGAATCCATCTACTTACCACATCCTGCGCAGGTGTGGGGGGAACAAGGCACAGCATTCACCATCTACTAACGAGGAGCAATTGCTTACGCATCCCATGAGTAAGGCAGAAAGAGTGAAAGCATGAGCCCTAGCAGCCTCAAACGTTGTAAGAGCACAGAATCCTCACCCGTGAATGGATTAAAAAAAAAAATCCAATACTCTGTGGGCAAGAGAATTATTATAGTGTTTATAGGGCACAAAAAAGGAAAAAAGGAAAAAAAAAAAAAGAAAAAGAAGGAAAAAAAAAAAAAAAGGTTACCAGAGTGTGGAGAAGAGAGAGAGGGGGGAGGAAAGCAGGAAGACCGAATGAAATTTCCTTTCCTCCTTAGAGTGCCAGCTTCTCCTTTCAGCGACTGTCTGCCGCTCAGAGCCTCCTTGGCTGACCTGCTAGTATAAAAGCACTCTGCAGCAGCCAGGCTGACTACATGCAAAAGAAAGTGAATTGAAAATAACTGGCAGACTATTAAATATTGCTGAAAGGATTCTGTAGCAGAAACACAGAAGGAGGTGAATCGACTTATCAAGAGAGGGAAAAATTAGCAGTTGGGATAAACAAGCTTTAGCTTTCTTTTCATTCCATTCTGTGTATTTGATCTTCTCTTTTCACAAGGAGACAGTGGGGTTTTTTTGTTGTTTGTTTGATTGTTTGTTTTTTACCTTCTACAAGGTGCCTTCAAGGTCTCTTCTTAATCATAAAAACCAAAATGATATACCACCCTAAATGTATATACCACATTCTTATACTGGAATAACACATGCCAAGGAAAGAAGCAGTAGAGTATTGCTATACTTGGATGAAGCCATAAGACCATAAGCACTGGCTTTGGAAAACAATTATATTTAGCATTTCTCATCAGTAAATCTCACTAGACTAAGCAAATAGTATCTTCCTCTTCATTTAATGATGCAGAAGTGAAAGCATGGGGACACAGACATGCCTTGTACAAGGTCACTGGCAGAAATAAAAGAACATTTATTTCTCAATTCCCAGCCAGTGAGCTCTTAGGTCCACTGCTTCCCTATCTGGAGCAAATAAATAAATGAATACAATAATATGAGCAGAGTCCTTGGTAGTTCTTTTAAATATTCACTATGAATTATCCTTTAAAACTCTACAGCTAAGAATTATTCCCACGCATTATTTGGAGAACAACGAGAAACCATGGAAAACATAAGCCACTAGCAAACAATTTGTAAACACTGCATTATGGAAAAGAAGGCCACATTTATAAACAAGAGTTATCTACTCAGTTCTGGTAAGTAGCTTTTGATGGGATAGTAAATATGGTCTCAGAAAACAGAAGCTAAAAGCTACACCGCTAATTGAAGTGTGAACTGCAGTATGAGGCATTTTCCCCACTGTTATTGTCTTTTCACATAAGCCTTGCTTATGTCTGAACTGCGGTGAGTCTAGTATAACTTGAGGTTGAGATTTCTCAACTGCCCAAGAGAATTGTGTGTCCAATTCCCTTCGTCAGCCAGAAAAGCAGTGTACGTATTATTCCCCTTTAGAAGTTCACAACAAGTAGCATTCACATAAACTCTTTGAATAATCAGTGCTGAAGTCCTCAACTTTCTGCTAGGCTCCTTTTAGCATCCTTTTAGCATGACAGTTGAGGCAATTATAATCTACTTTTTTCCCCACTGCCTTGCATAAAAAGACAGGAAAATAAATGTTTTGTGTTGTTAGATTTCCTTTTGATTCACTAATGACCAAAATAAGGCCCTCTGAAACCTTTGGAAAAGCATGGAAAGCTTGAAAGGCTCTTCTCAACCTTTTACCCCTTCTCCTCCCCCCTCTCCTTTTCTCTTGTAAGGCAGCATGTTAGCTGAATATTTTGAGGTTTTCTGTGATACTTATTAGTGTGCACATGTTTCAAGATGAAATGTGTTTGAATGGAAACAACAGCTCAGCAGCACACAGCAGACCTGAGGAGAGCAGCAGAGTTCAGACAGGACAAGGGGTAATGGTTATAAATTAAAACCCAGGCAGTTCCACCTCCATGGGAGGAAGAACTTCTTTCCTGTGAGGGTGCCAGAGCCCTGGCATAGGCTGCCCAGAGAGGCTGTGGAGTCTCCTTCTCTGGAGATCTTCAAACCTGCCTGGATGTCGCCCTGTGCCCCGTGCTCTGGGTGTCCCTGCTGGAGCAAGGGATGGGACTAGATGATCTCCAGAGGTCCCTGCCAATCACTGTGATTCTGCGTGTGATTCTGTGTAAAGCTTTGCTCACTTGGGTAGATCACTGAGTTTGATACCCATAGCTCAGCTGTCCTGCTCCTGGGAATCTGGCCACTTGTGGAGGAAGATAAATTAAAAAACAAAGGCTTAGTTGAATAGCGCATTGCCCTGCATAGCAAGAATACCATGAGCAACAGCCAGACTTACTTACATTTCAGTGGGAGTTACAATGAAGCTGACCTTATAAGCAAAACCTCATCCCCACCACAAGCAGGAAGGGTGACAGCGGTTAGGATTTTGGCCAAAATGGTAAGAAAAAATGTCACATCACAGGCTATTGAAACATTAGACCTGAATCACTAGTTTGAGATTCTCAGTAACCTCAGAGGATGCTGACTGCAGGTTTGCATGAGTGAGAGGATGGTCTCGCTGGGCGAACTCCCAAATGGCATTTCAAGGGCAGCTAAGAGGAAATCACTGCTTCTCTCTTTCCACACAGACCTCTTGGCAAGTTCAGGGCTGCCCGTGTCTGGTCAGGCCCTCGTTTCGGCTGTGCCAGGCCAGCTCCAGGGAATGCCGCTCAGGTGTGCGGCTAACAAAGCTGCTCTGATTTATACCCAGGTCGCTCAGATGATTTGATCATAGTCCTAAGCCTTTAACCGCTCTGTGAGGCTCTTGCTTGGGTATTCAGCTGTTTGTTCCACTGTGATTATGGAGGACTTACAAACTCGTTAATGCATTGCCACAATTCTCTGACATTATTGCGTTCACCTCAGCTGTCCACCCTGGCCAATGGTATGGACCGAGGCACTAGCAAATACCTGGAGAGAAGCACAGTTAGAGCATGGAGAAAAAAATGCCTCAACTCCAATTCCTCCCACTCTCGGGGAAGAGGCTCTCGGAACAAAAACATCAAGAGGTCTTAAAATAGACCCTGTCATACTATCAGTGTTTTCAAGGGTTTTTTTTTCCCCCACAGCTTTCGTATAGAAATAGCTCTTATCTCAAGAGGAGTTAACCGCAACAGGTCTATGTACATTAGCTGTGTCTCTTCCAACACAGACAATGTTCTTAAAATGGCTGCGGCGCTTCCCGCTCCGGGGATAATTGGTGCCGAACGCTCCTGGCTCTCGGAGAGACGCACACACAGGGCGAGAAGAGGCGGCACAAGGAGCCCGTGTTGCTAAGGCACAAATCGGGACTCCTTTCTGTCACCATAAAGCATCCTGAGGTGGTATTGCAGGCATGCAATAATTTCTCATGGCATAAATCCTGTTTTACTGCAAATAACAATGCAAATTATCTCCGTTTCTAAAAGGTAGTGTCAACATCCTCATGAGCTCAACAGTGATGTTAATGTGTTGTTTTTTAACTAGTCATGTATATTGATTAGAAAAAGTTAGTGAAAAGTTGAAAAGGTGAAAACTTAGTTTTTATAAAGGTCTTCAGAAGCTATAAACCTGTCTCATTAATTATATAGATGGTTAATGATTGCATTTTTAAAAAATATGCATATAGGAAGGGATTTGGGAAATACTGTAACTAGCATTGCTCTTCTAAAGTTTATATGAATACATACATATTCAAGCAGAGCGGTGGTGAGCAAATTTAAACATAGGGGTGATGCATCCGGACTCCAAATTCACTCCCTCAAGTTCTTAACACTATGAAACAAAATCCACTGCTGTACTCAAATGTGGGCCCTCTGAATTTATAGTACCAGTAAGAAAACGAGTTTTATGACGTCTTGTTTTTCACACATCATTCATACTCATGAGCCTGCTTGGTCCTTCAAATGACTGCATCTCCAACACTTCTTTCATTCAAAATGATCTGTTCATCTGTATTCATAAACATGTCAGTCTACTGCTTCTAAAAAAAAATCCAAACAACCCTCCAACACAAAAAAGGCAAAAAAAAATCTCATTAATTCACCTCCCTCATTAGCTAGGATTAAAAACCTTAGTCAAAATGATTGGCCTGGTGCCCAGAAAAGCTATGAGATCAATAATCCAAACAGGCTTAATGATCTTCTAACAAAAGAATAACTTCTGTATTTCTCCTACAGAATACTTTGAAAAAGTGAAGAGAAGAATACCAGGAAATGTCATATCATCTCTGTAAGTTAATTTACCTGTTGGTTTGGGGGGTTATTCTTAAGAGGGAAGGAACTTTGGGAAATAGTGGGTTTTTTTTTTTTCCTCTGTTAAATGACATTTACTATCTGCAACAACAGTATAGGGAGAAAATCACAAACTGTATCAGTGATTAACTTGTAAGAGCATAAGAACTTTCATTGACATTTCCAGTATCTCATTTCACTCATGAGCAGTTTAAAATTATGACATTTGCAGCCCTACACAAGGTCAGCATTAGTTAAAACTTATTTAGGCAATTTAACTTATTGGTACCTTTATTTTGATACTATTAATTACAGTTTCTAGCTTTATAAAATAACGATCAAACTTTTCTAAACTTAAATGTTCTTGGGAAGGAAAAACAAAAAAAACTTAAATGTTGTTGAGTAGGAAACCCAACCCAAGTCATGCTGATAGGAAACTATCAATCAGCATGAGAAGGTCTACCAAAAAGCGAGTGCCTCTAAAGGCAGCAGTCCATAAGCTCTAAAGGCACATGTGTCTCATGGACAGGCTGGAACCCTCTCAGACACCCAGGAGAGCACATGTTGCACATTAATGTACAGCAGTGCAGAAGAGGAGCAGGTTTGGCTTATTTCAGCTATACAGGAATGACCTATGGAATCAATGCTCATCACATAGCTTCTCTGTAACTAGTGGAAAGAAGCTGGCGGACACCATGCCACATATTTTGGGAGGAAATAAATCACTTTTGAAGGGCCTGATTTTTGACATTGTCTCAAGAGACCCTACGCAACCAGGCTAACTACAGCCCTAAGTTTTAGTAGGCAATTATGGCAAAATTAGACCCTGCTGAAGACAACATCCACCCCTTGGAATTACAGCAGGGCACAGCATAATGCCAATAATTTCAAATACCTCATCAATTTATTCCTGTTCAGAAGTGCCGTTTGCATTGCCGTGGCGGTGTGGAAGCTGCGACCCTGCTCGATCTCACGCTTCTCTCCTCTGCTCAGCAAGTGGGAAAGGGGAGCAGCTTTCTGATGTTCCTCCAGCATGGCCACAGGAGCACTTTGAGCTCAGAGGAGCATCACAGAAGGAGGAAGAAGCCAACGTACGAATGAAGCAGTGACATGCATCCCCCTTCAAGGGGGAAACTGTTGCTCCAGAGCCAGTGGGGGGAAGAAGAGGAATCATAGAATGAAGAGGATGGAGAGAAAGATGGATGAGCTCGGAGAGGCAGATCTGAGAGGAGAGGTGGGAGTGCAGCGAGGAGCTGGCTCAAGAGGGACAGCTTTCTTGGGGAGCACAGAAACCAGAGGTGAGGTGCTGTCTGCTGCCACCACCACCACTGCTCCAGGGCATGCTTGGCTGGCCCCATTTGCCATTCAAGACATTTGTTGCAATCCTCTTCCTAAGATTATTCTGCCAAACTTTACTTCATGCTCACACAGAAATACCTCCTGCTCAAAAGTGCGTTCATGCATTGGAAACGCACTGTCCCTCATTTGCCCTGGAAGTAACTGCATACCTCTAACATTGTTTCAGTCCGCACTATTCTTATTCCTGAACAGCTCATTATAGCCACTTTCCCAAAACACAACTTAGAAGGAAAGCAATTTGCATCCCACTTTCTTATATTACATATATATATATATATATATATTCACTACTCTGGTTTCATACTTTTCACTGGTCAGCCTTGCCAACCATGAGGAAGACCTTTCCAGACGCGTTAGGAAGGAATCGCTCAGGTAAGCAGTACTATTCCTAATGAGCAGCAGCATCCAGGGCCACTTGGCTAAAGGAGGGGACAGACTCCCACAGAACAGCAGCTGCCCAGCCAAATCTCAAAGCATAAGTGGAAAAAGAATCTCTCTTACCCGTACACGCTATGAAAGAAAAATGTTTAAAACATGTCAGCAGAAGTGTATAAGCACAACCCCCCAAAGATCTACAGCAGTGATGATTTTAAGTTGGTACAGGTGAGGCAAAATAAAATATATTTGCTAAATCAATGCAACTAAAGATAATCAAATTCTCTCAACAAAGCTAATAAAATGTAAAGCAACAGCATCCTCTGTAAAATATGGCTGTGCTACCACACAGAGTTAATACTTTAAAGAACTTTGCCTTTAAATAATCCTTATACTTGCTTTTCTCAAGCGTTTCAGCAGTAAATGCTTTTAACTGTACCCAGGGAAAGCAGCCATAATAAGACACTCACTACTGGAAGCTTTCAAATAAGTACCTCAGTCAAAGATGGATGCTATTCCAGTTAAATGTTCCCAGTTCCACTAATGTGAGAGCATTTCGCCTCCTTCTTGATGTGAGACTGATTCTTCAGTAGTGACTTGTAGCACTTCAGTTTTAAACCTGATCTAAAGAACAGCCATAGATGCTATGGACTCTAAACATAAAGAATTGACATGTTAGCATATTAATGTACTCAGGTGTCACATAAATCATTAGAAGACATTTTACTGAATGACTCAGATATCTGGCAATATACATGCAAAGGCTGTTTAGCTCTTAAATATAAAGTGACTTCCTTTTGGCAAAGTACTGATTAAAAAAGCATTGATTTTAGTCATTTATAGCTCAAATGCTACTGCTTAAAATTTCTCAAAGTTGTAGATACTGTATTATTAACTGTAGTAAAGCTCTGAAAAAAAAATCAGTCAGCAGAGTCCACTTCAATCTCTGCATGATAATAAAGGATTATTATGTGCAGTAACCTATTTATGAAAGGGAAACAGTGTGCTTCTTTCAGACTCCATCAATTGCTTTAATAAGGAATTGAAAAGCCTGGCCTACTTTATATGCAGATCACCATCCCAGTTGCATAAGGATTTACAATAGACAAAACAAAACTGTTTTTGTTGTAAATAAGGGCTGTTTGTTTAAATCACACAATAATATTTGCATCTAAAAATTATTTAGAAGCTAATAGGTCTCCATAAAGTTTGACTGTATACTTGTTAATAAAGGAAAGAGATGCAAATAGAAGGTGATAAGGTAAAGCTTGAAGGAATACAGGCCTTAGTTAATGGGACATGAGAAGATGCATTGCATCCGTTTACTGATGGACTTAAAGCTAATGTTGAGAATGGAATTCAAGCAACTTTCAACACTCTATAAAACTGAAGATAGCAGACTTAGACATTATTTCCCAAGTAGGTTAGAATTATTGCAGTATCACTTTTGCTTTAGCAACAGAAATCCTTAAATGCTGCAGACCACTGAAATTAGTGCAATGCACACACTGGTCTCTGCTACCTTGATTTGGAGGACTCGAGCAACCTGGGTTCATATCTCACTTTTGGCACTGGATCATTTTGCCTCTATGCTAACATATTTAATGAGGTGTGGGATGACCCCTGCTGGTGTCCATGCTTATAATAAAAGATTCACCTGTCAGGAAACATGTTAATTTCAGTCCAAAAGAGTTAGAAGTATAAACTATCATAAATGTATAAAAAAAATCTAATTTAATGTGTAAAATAGACTACAAGTAATGTTCTCTTAAGTATGAAAATAATCTTAAACCACTGAACATTACTGGATTAGAGCTGCAATGCAATGAGTTAAGAAGGACATTAATTGTTCAGTTCGCTAGGATATTGTGTTAAATGTATGTTATTATGAACTGTTACTCCCAGCTGAAGCATTTGGTAACCTCTACCCCATTGCTAAATCCTCCTAGTGGATGTCAATGAATCAAACCCAGAGGGAAAAAGATACCCCAGTAATTTACATCTATAAGATTCATTAGAACTAGATTCACTTAAGGAAGGGCAGCTTTCCTGTAGATCAAACCTTCTGATTTAATGCAGCTGACATATAGATCTATTTTACATTTTTTTTTTAATTTCAAAAATACAACACATTAAAATAGGTTCAATTTATCAAAGCTAAGAGCAACAATTAAGTAATAATGTACTTAAAGTGCAAAGGCACTTTAACACAAAAAAGTGACGCCCAGTGGCTATACTTGGTAATTGAAACAGCAGTACTGTATATTATTATTTACAAAAGAATAGTCCAGGAAAATAGATCTTTGCAGATCTTCTACATAATACATTGTTTCCACTTTAACATGAAAAGGAAAGAAGAAAAACAAAAGAAAAACTCCAAAGACCCCTCTGTCATTTCTTTGCAAATCAAAAAGCATTATGCAAGATCCAGTACAGAAACATACATTTGCAGAGACAGTTCCTACAGGAGGGTCAAAAGGAGAGAGATATAGAAATAACTTAAAGGGAATGTTGCAAATGCAACACCATAACCCCGCTCTGCTGTAAGGTCTCTGTTTCTCTCTCTCGTTCTCTAATTTTAAAAAGTGGAAATGTTGGAAACGTGACAGATCACATCAGTATTGAGTTCAGAATCAAATTTGATGTCGAGCTCATTAAAAAAAAAAAAAAAAACTGCCTCTCCCACCTCCCCCCTCACAGCTGACTGATTGCTGTTTGTTTTTCCAGAACTTCGAGGTAGTCTGGTTCTGTGTGTAGCTTTCCTTGCAGTAAAGGATGCTCAGGTTTAGACTGTTCTGCAAAATATTTCCTGGGAGTCCCATATAAAACAGTTTTATTTATCCTGTCCTGGTTTTGGCGTCTCGATTCATAGGAAGGGGCAAACTGCCTTTTGGGTAAGGTGCAAAAGTTATAATGAACTAATCCTCCGGAGGGGAGTTCCTTGACCCTTTCTGCAATGTTTTGATAGAGCAGTTCTGGTTCCCTCGGCGAAGACTGCTTCTCCAGCAGTTCAGCTGCACTGATTGTAAATGCGAGAGGGGCAGGATCTTCCTTTTTGTGGTCAAGATTGCTATAGCTAAAGTCATGGAGATTCCGGTAATAAGCCACGGGATCCCCCTCCTTTTGCATGTAGATTGGGTTTTGGCACATCTGTCCAACCGGAGGGGGGATGTAGTTATAAACATGCCCTTCGGTTTTATCATGGGTCTCCGTGTTGTAAGACCCATACTGGAGCTGAAAGGAACTTAGGTCTAAGTTGTTTGCGCTGCTGGGCATGCTTTGCACCCCCTTCCGACGCTTGAGGACAAAGACAAACAGGCCTGCCCCAAAACAGACCGACAAAATAAACACAACCAGCAAGCCTAAAATTAAGACAGAGAGCGGGACTTCGGTGTGTATTTCTGGATAAGAACTGGGTGAGATGCCAGGAAGATCGGGCACATCTGTGTTCTGGTTCATGGGCAGGAGGGACGAATCGGACAAGTTCGGGTTCTCCGGGCAGATGGCTTCTCTGCTGAGGAATTTCAGATGCTCTCCGGAGTGCTTGGTGGGGGACTCACATATGACTTCATTGATGACTACAGGGGGATTTGTCTGCTGCTTGTTCTGGTTGGTGACTTGCTCTATCCAGTTCCTCAGCCCCATGATATCACACGTGCAGTCCCAAGGGTTCTCCTGAAGGTCAATCTGAATTAGAGCTGAGAGCTGGTCCAAGACCCCTCTCACAGGCAAGTGTGAGAAATGGTTGTTTCTAAGGTTCAGTCTGGTGAGAGAAGTGCCACCAAAGACATTGTCAGGCAAGGATCTGAGCAGGTTGTTATTGAGAAATAACAGGTGGAGATTACTCAGAGCATCAAAGGTGCGTGGCAGGATCTCCTTGATGACGTTATACTCTAGGTAGAGGTACTGCAGGCTGTGCAGCCCATCAAACATAGAAGGGTACAGAATCTCAAGGTAGTTGCCATTAAGATAAAGTCTACGTAAACTCGTGAGGTTTGTAAAGGCACCTTCTTGTATCACTGCAATTCTGTTGTTTCCGAGGTGTAACAAATCCAGAGAGCTGTACTCTGTGAGATCCGTCCTGTGAATGACTTGCAGATAGTTACTGGTAAGGTAAAGTTTCTTTGGGCTGGTGGGCTTGGGGTGGAGATCGGAGATGTTGCTGATCTTTTTCTCTTGGCAGTTCACGTTTAAGCCGTTGTCTGAGCTCTGCGAAGTACATACACAGCCAGCAGGGCAGGTGATGGGCACAGGAGACTTCGTCTGGTAAACCATGATAGGTCCAAATATTTGTCTGTCTTTTGACACAGTGACCCGGGGCGTGGGGCGGTTCCTGGTTTTGGGGGGGCGGCTGGCTTTTGGGGCTCTGGTAGGACTGATGGCAGAGTTGGCTGTGGGCGACAGCCTCGAGATGTGTGGGTCTGAGAGGGCAGGTTGCTTTTCCCGATGGTTTGAGTCGCTGGAGCTCTTCCTAGGGCAGAGATCTTGCCTGGTGAGCTGGGTCACATCTTTCCCATGCAGCCTGAAGGGCGTCTCACAGACTATCTCACCCACAAAGACGGTGATGGTGTCTAGCCAGGCCTTGAGGGGCAGCAGGTCACAAGTGCAGTTCCAAGGGTTTTCCTCCAGCTGAATTTCCATGATGCCTCCAATATGCTCCAGCACACCAGCAAAAGGCATCATCTTCAGCCGGTTCCCCCGCAGGTCCAGGTGGGTGAGGAGCACAAAGCGGAAGACATTGCTGGGCAGGGACAGCAGGAGGTTGTCATTGAGAATTAACACCTTGAGCTTGTTCAGCTTGCTGAAGGCACCCGCCTCGATGGCACTGATGTAGTTGTAATCAGCCTGCAGGTACTCCAGGCTCTCCAAGCCCAGAAACGTGTCTTCCCTCAGCACTTCCAGCTTGTTGTTATTGAGGTGCAGCCTCTTGAGGGTGCGGAGGCCGCTGAAGGCCCCGGTGCGGATCTCCTGCATGTCGTTGTTCCCCAAGTGAAGGGTCACAGCATTGGAGTAGTTGACAAACTCATTGGGGAAGAGCCGGGTCAGTGCGTTGCCATTGAGGAACAGCTGGTAGATCTTGGACGGTGGTGGCTGGAGGAGGCTGACAGTTGTAAATCCCTTGTTTTCACAGTTAATGTTCAGCACGTTCTCCTTCTCCTCGCAAGGGCAGCGGCTCTTGCTGCAAATGTCTTTGGCAGGTTTGCGACTCTCTGTCTGCGAGATCCCAGCCACTGTTAACAAACTGAGCAACCAAACACCCTTCAGCATCTTTATGCGCCGGTGATCCCCGCTCCAGCACTTACAGTCAGACCTTTGAGGCAGGTAAGGAGAGAGAGAAGAAACCCCCAATGAAAACGGCCAGGAGCGGAGGCTGCGGGGAGAGAACCGCGAGGGGGGCGAGGCGGCCAGGGCAGAGCTCCCCGCGCC
>NW_010581728.1:79083-154680 GCF_000705375.1 Tinamus guttatus | reverse complement strand
CCCCAGCTCCCTTCCCTCTTTTTTTTTTTCCCTTTCTGCTGCCCGTGCCAGCTGGCTCCCGCTGCCGAATTCACTCCCGGCCCGGGCGTTTATCATGGAAACGCTGTGACGGCACCTGCAGCCGCGCCGCGCCCAGGACAGCGCGGCCGCTCGGGAGCGGGCGCGCAGAACAAGGTAAAAAGCGATTTACCTGGGTCCGGAGGTGGTTGCTTTGGGGTTTTTTGGCCCCCAGTGACCAAATCTGTGCCCTCAAAACAGAGAACATGTCAAGCAGCCCCTCTGGCACAAGCCGGCGAGCAAGCGCATGCACACGTACACACGCGCACACAAAATCCGGCTCTTGGAGCTTGAGGGGGGGCTGCAAAAACCTTATCTGGCATCAGCATCTCCCCGTCTCGGCTCCTGCAACACCCTGATTCGAAATCTCTGTGCTCGGCTCTTCCTCGTGCCTTGGTGTTCTCAAGACATTCAGGGAAGTTCGACACCTTCCGCTAAACGAGGCCGGCAGGTAACGGGAGACGTGTGCCCAAACCCTCTGCGGCGCACGCGAGGCTCAGCTGAGCGCGGATTTGCCAGCACAACGTTTCCTGGGATCATTCACAGTGCCTAGACTAGTCCTGCTGCCAAATTGCAATGTTATGGCATAGAATTTGGCTGTGTTTTAAAAGAACAAGCGCTTAGACTTGGGCTGTTGTGGCATCCCTTAAGCACAGTGCACTGGGTACGGATGTATTTGATGTTAAAGGACAGCTGTGCTTGTTCTCTATCTAGAAAGTAAAACTTTGGGATTATTCTGCGAAAAAAATAAGCAGTCTGTAATGAATATTTGAAGTGTTAATATGGCAGGATACATTAAAACCAGGTTTTCACAGGGGACTAAAAGCGCTTGTCTGAGTCTCTAGAATGTGGGGCTTTGCTGCCAAAAGGTCGCAGGACTTGGCAAGACTGGTCATTCTGTGTTATCGTTTAACCATTAAGTGTCAAAGCCCACATTTTAGGAGCAGAAAAAATGTGTTATCTGTTTTTATGGTGAATTTGAGATTGGAAAACGTAGCATCCTGCAGTGTTCACCATGCAACACTGCTGAGCAGGAACATACTGGAGTTTGCTGTTGCAATTCGAGCAGCTGCGCTTTTCTGCTTAGAATTTGGGCAGGTCATGGAGAAAGTAGGAGTGTCCCATGCGGGAGCCTGCTTTTACTGTATTGCTGCAGTGAATTTCAACAAGATTGGGGTTTTGAGATGCACTCAGAGCTCCTCATTTCTCCTCCGTTTATCTAGCTGGATTCAGGAGCAAAATGTTGAGGTCACAAAAGATCTCTGTAGTAGACGTGGGGCTTTGCAGCACTAATGTACCAGGAGCTACTTTTTCTTTTTTTTCTTCTGCATTTTTTTGTTCATTTTCTGCTTGCATTAGAATCTCTTTAAGCATTAGAATATGGTGATTTGGTAGTAAAATTGGACTGGCACACACGTGCGCCTGCAATCTGCCCTGAGCACGGCCCATCCGAGCAGCCCTGCACAGTGTCCCCAACACCTGCAGGGCTCTCAGCAACATGCAGCTTAAAGCTGCAAGCATAGAACAAGTCCTGCACGTTGCTCTCATCTCGCAGTGTGCGTGTGTCTCTTGTGCAGGAGTGACACTAACGCGGAGCTTTCTGGTGAGCCAGGATCGTGTCCTGGAATCGGTCCATGGGGCAGCATTTGTTGTCACCCTTGCCTCTGTTTACTCGTACCTTGGAAATGTGTTTGTGATAACGACTGATGCTGCCTGTGAAGGGGCCGTTCCGGCCTGGCCTGTCTTGGCAGCAATTAACAGATCCATGTAGGATGGAAAGAACAGCATGTTAGGGGATTGCAACAGAAATAAGTCACAGAGATGATACTGATTCCATTACACTGCAAATGCATGCATATAATAACCACCATTGTGGGAGGAGGAATAGGGATTAAAAAAAAAAGAATAGCTGCAGCTTTTTATTTAGGAACCAAGACATGGTTTCTCAGCATACCAGTCATGTTTTACAATCCTTTCAATTAAAAATATAGGATATAACAGAATAACCCATTTCCTCCACATGTTTTGCTGCCTTTTTATTTTGCTTTTTGAATACAGGAAAATTCTCAGGCTGCGACTGTCTGGGAGCCTCCAGAAATGGAAGGCCAGGAGGTAGGTTGATACTGCTGTCTGCGGGGCTTTGGGAAAACATAGTCTGGTCCGTAAAGTTTGTGAAGGTTTCATTTTTTTTTCCCCAATTAAATGGGAAAAATTCCCCAATTTGTTGCAAAATTATGAAGTCTTAGTACAGATTCAGAAACTTGCATATTCCTAGAGTATAAGGCTTAAAGGGTTTCTTTAGTCTGGGTTTGGGATCTTGTATAACCCAGCCCATCAGCTTAATTGGAATTAATTCCTGTTTATAGTAGAATGTACTTCCTAGGTGGCAGAGGGGAGGAGACCATAACATATCCAGGGATATTTTAGTGATAGCACATGATGAAAATCCACCATCATATCTGGTAAAGTGTTCGAGTCACTTATCGTCTCCCACTAGCTTTTTTTTTTTTTTTTTTTTTTTTTTTTTTAAAAAAAAAGCCTTTTATGCAACTCTGCCTCTGGCTAGCTGCATTTTGAATTTTTCATTTGTTACATCCTTGTCTGCTTGCTGAAGACCCCTTAATTATCCCAAATCTCTGTAAAGAGAGCACTCATGGACTGCTACCATACAGGTATAAACAAAATACTCATTTGACACTGCCCTAACCAACTTCAAATGCTCTGTTTGTCCCGTACTGTTGTGCAGGACACCAGAGCAGCCCTTGGTTCCTGCATGGTCCTAAAGCCATCACATTATCTGTCTGCTGGCAGGGAAAAAAACACCAAGCCACTGCATAGGCACATAAAATACAGCACAGATCATTACCCTTACTGCCTGTGCACATCATGCTGTTGTCCTTCTGTGTGAGTAGGCATCAAGAGGCAGAGTTATGGCTAGAAATGTGGAGATCATTTTCTTTCATGGCATCATATCTGCAGGATATATACTCAACTACTTTATGTATCCTTATCAGTTTGTCTGTATCTATTTCTTTTTATATAAAAAGCAAAATGAAAAGTAAAGTGTTTGAGCAAGACTCAAAAACACCCACCAGAAGTCTTGCAGCATGAAGAAAAGAACGAAGGAAGGATTGAAGCAGAAGTCTTGGTGAGATAGGGTGCAGGCCAGGACTTAAGCTGTACTCCTCATGAGAAAGTATGAAGGTAGCCAGGGTGCTGGTAATGGGTTAGGAGGGTTTTATGCATATAATATAAATAGATGCCAATGATCATTTCTGCTGAACACCGCATGACAACCGGCGTGATGAAACAACAGATATTTACAGATTTTGGTGTTTAGTTTGGTGGTCTCATGTGTTCCTTACTGTGTGACCCTGAACTGCATTTGGTCCCTACCAAATGCCAGCTCTTAGGGCATCTAATGTGATATAATCTTCATTACTGCTCAAAGTACCCTGTATTGCTGCAAAGGGATGTTTTTCTGTATGCTTGTGTGTGTGCGTGCGCATGTGCCTATTTGTATCCGAGGCTTTCTCCTCCCATGAGTACATATGTTTTCGGAATCTTTGCTGTTCAGTTTCTAGATTTAACAGTATGCAGCATGGCAAACATTGTAATTTGCAATCCAAGGTTTTAGCTCAGCCGGTGCACTGCAAGTGTGGTGTAAAGGCGAGGGTGACAGAGGCGAATCCGACTTTCCCTGTCTCCACTTGGGAAGGGGAAAGGCAAGGGCTGAGGGAGCGCCAGGTGGGACAGAGGTGTCAGGCTCTTCCCTGGCACCCGTCCCCGCTAGCGAGCAGGCTGCGGCCTATGAGGCAGAGGAGGGAGGGCGGCTCGTGGTGACAGTTCCATGGGAGCTGGTGGATGCACTAGTGCTGGGCCGCGGGGTGCGGGACGTCTCCTCGGGCCCGCGTGGTAGGAGACAAGCGTGGCCTTTGCTGTTGCCTGGCGTGAATTTCCTTGGTTTCCAGACATGCTCTTAGTGCCATCTCCCTCAGCCGTTCAAACAGAGCCATGGGCTACTTCAGGATACTGTTCAAGTGACACTTCATGACTTGCTTTTCCACAAATACAGGAATTTTATGAACTATGACTTAAACCCAACATTTACACTAGTTCTTCCCTCATGTCCGCTTTCTGCAAGGGCTGACAGCCTGGACAGGGACACACACTGCTGAGACCTGTTATCTAACTTCTGGATAATTTTTTGCAAAAAGACTTCTCTGTGATTTGTTTCAGTGTATCTAGAGTAATCTCTTTTGTAGCAAAGGCACAGCAGGATTTTACGCTGGTGGTACAAAACACAGCAGTAAAACTATCAGACATTTTGTATCATTAATGTGGAATTCTGCTTTTTTTTTTTTCTTCTTTTTAATAGTAAGCATACTTTGTAAGTAACAATGCCATTAAATTTTTTTTTCAACAGGAAAGGTGATTCAGCAGCTGTCCCTCAGAATATGTTCCAGGTAGCCTTTGCACTGGGGACACAGACAGGTTTCACACCAGATAATTAAGCATAAACTTTCTTTTAGCTTACGTCCATTGTCCCTTTTTTTTTTTTTCTTTTTTCCCCTTTCTTGCACAGAAAACCAATTCTCCTCTACCCTCGTACACACACTATCTTCAGCATAGGGCCCAGCAAAGCACTGCAAAACAATCTAAATTTATGGATGTGTAAGTATTCATGCTGTTCAGCTAAGCAGTACATCTGGTCCAAAGTCCTTTGGTGTCAGTGGAAGGACTTCTATTGGCTTCAGAAGGTTTTGGATCAGATCTTTGAACAAATATTGAACTTAAAAGCATGCACTTGGGTCCTATTGAGTTGAGTGGGTTAAATATCTTCGGAAATGCTTCATTTCATCATGTCAGTGGGTTCTTTTTCTCTGCCAAGGACAGAGAGATGAACCTTCCTCGTGATGCATAGTCTGTGATGACATACTTGAGCACCAGGAACAAAACAAAGATTGTTTCCTTTCTAAAACACCAATGCATTTATTGTTTCTTTCATTTGATTTTCTAGTGTACTTTGCCACTACTACTTACAGATGCAGCTTTTTGGATTTCTTCATAGTCGTAATCTGTGTGTTACATACTGTAAATATTTTAACTAGAATTGCCGCATCGAGCAAACACAAATGCACACAAATGATTTTAGTCATTCAGAGAGTCTTGCTGGAAATATCAGGTCTTACTTTACTGAATGCATCTGCTTTAGTAATGGGGTTCATATTTGCATAATGCAGTTGATGTATGAGTATGCTGAATGTTCACCGCTAAATGTCTGGTGGGTTGATGTGAGATGTTTATTTATTAACAGTAAAAGAAACATAATGAAATGTCTCCATATCATCATTTTTATGGCAGTAAATTTGAAAGAATCCAAATCCCAGTGTGCTAATGGCCTCTCTAACAATATGTGAGGAGCAGAAGCAATGGGTGAAATCCACTCCCGGGCAGAGGGCCAGCCCTGAGTGATTCATCATGAAAGCCCCCAATTAAGACCTCAAAACAGGGCTTAAGTGGGACTTCAGTGCCCTAAGCCTTGAGTTGGCTTTCCGCAAATGTGGGGGGGAGTGTTCCTCCAAATGAATTATTCATAATAAATAATGCATTCTATTAGTTTAGACCCTTTTTCTGTTTCCTTGAATTTATTTAATTGAAATTACTCACCAAATAATTTCTATGAATAATCATGGCCTGCGGATTATTTTTGAGCAGTTAGTTCATGGTGAGCAGTTCGTATTCCACATTCAAAATGAGAGCCATGTCACTGTGTTGTTAGTATGCACAGAGGTCACATATTTCTGGTTTTGCTCCATGGCAAGTAGAAAAAGCTTTTCAAGCAGAGTTTTTTTTTTTTTTCTGGGACTGAATATTTGGGCATCCTAGTTCAAATTTTCTGCTGTGAATTTTGAATGTTCATTCAGCCATTATATTCTCCCAAACAGTTTCCATTAAGTTCATTCCAAGAGAAGTTTGTGGGCAGTAGCTGACAGAACAAAAGTCATTTGAGCAATCATTGGCTTTCATGTTTTCTGTCTGGGTTCTTAGAGAAATTAGATTGTTCTTTATACATGTGCACAGTATGTGTATATTTTTGGATCTCAGTCCTGATTCTCTCCTCTCCCCAGATATTTTTGACCAAATCTGATGGAAGGGGATAACCATCAAAGATTTCAATTTCCTATTCCTTAATGAAAGTAAGTGGGTGAGAATTGCCTCAGCCAAAGCAAAGGTATCTGTTTGGGCTCATCCACTGCTATTTTTCAGAAAATCCATGTCAGAGTTTGGCACAAAACAGGGACTTTCTCTTTCCACTGCTGCCCAACCACCTGGGAGAAGGGAAGGGAAATCTTAAACGTTTGCTTTGCTGTATACAGACTCCTGAAATACCAAATGAGAATGGATTGGAATAGCACTGTGATTTGAAAGTGTTTTCATTTCAGATCACAAACTCACCTTTGTTCCCAGGGCAGTTTCAAGGTCTTGTTTCTGCATGAAATCTGTGTGAAGACTTCGTTGTGTCAAGTTAGGTGCAAAAAGAGGTTGCAGGATTGAGATGGTGCCTTTGGTGTCCCAGATGAAGCTACTTAATGGCTGGTGAGGACAATGGTTGCTCAACACAGCGCAGGCCAAGAGGTCGTCTTGAGCCAATAGTGAGGAAGAAATTATTCTGAGAAGACAAGCAGTTTATTTCCGAAATGGGAGTATAAGAAGTCAGAATAAAATTTTTTAAAGTGATATAGCTTTTATGAAGGGTTAGTTTCTGCTCTGTTTTTCTGTGTATAGAATAGCTAAGTCTCTGAGAAAATAAGGACTTCTTTTTTTCTGCCTTTGCTAAAGAAAATATTTTCTGATTTTCCATAGTTTATACCACACCACTTTACCACAAACCTCTCTGTCTCAGAGCAGTAATCATTTACCTGAAAAATAATATTTCTCTTCCTAGAGGCTGGCCAGTTACAAAGAATGACCTTGAAGCATGTATAACTCAAAGTGTTATCAGAATGGTGGTTGCATTAATATTTAGAGTAGACTTGCCTGGAATAAAGAATTCCAGACTCCGGAGAAGCCTTGAAAAGTATCTAGCATCTGAAGTAGCTTTCAGAGTTGTTCTTGCACAAGGTATGATACAAACTGTCATACATAAAATCCTGACCAAGACTTCAGTCATTGACAAGTCTTCCTGTGTCCTTATGTGGCCAGGATTTCAACTGAGGCTTCCCTAGGGATTTTATGTACACCCACTCACAAATTTCAAGTACCTAGTACTTCAGCGTGATATCACTTAGGGTGAGGGTTTGGTTCTCAGATAGAAAAAGGCCATACTGGGAATCTCCTGCACTGTTGAGAGTGGTCAAACTCCTATGGTGCTTAAAATGTCTTAATATCTCAATTTAAAACATTAGAGTCTGTCTGGGTCCAAAGTTGTTTCTCTGGGCATCCTCAAAGTCATCTTTTGTCATGATAGACTGACTTCATTCCTGAGCTTTCTTAAGTTATTCCTCTGCCTGCGTCTCCTGAGGGCTTGATCTTGTCAGCGATTTCAGAATACATTGGCTGGGTCTTATCACGCATGTGGCACATTAGCTGAAAGGACCACAGGAAGGGAAGAGGTTACAATAGTGCTTCTATTTTATGCTGTAGTCACTGTGATTCAGGATGCTTCACGCATCTTCCCGCCAGCCTGAATATCCATTCATTCTCTGAAGTGTCAAAGAGCCAGCGCAGTCCTCAGAGGTAGCCTGTGCCAGTGGACACCTGAATCTGCTGTGTGGTCAGTGTGTAAGTAAGCTCCCTAACTGCGCTGTGTGAGGGGCTAGTCCCTGTGGTCATCCTCTTCTTAGACTACCTAGTGCCATGCAGAATGGAACAGCTTCAGCATGAGAGCAGGAGCGTTTGGCCACAGTCCAAAGTGTAAGCATGACTCCAATAGCACTTGTGCCCTTTCTCGTCCTTACATAGCATACGATTTATGAATAAATCCCCATCCTTTTATATGGTGTCTTTTTCCTCCAGAGCAATAGAGTCCTATTTCTAGAAGGAGATTCTGATGTCATAAACCCCAAATTATAACTTAATTTCATGACTGAGCAGCAAGTAAAGCTGGTAGAAGAGGAGGGAAGGACAGTGTAATCATCTTAGGCAATCAGCTATGTCTTGGAGACCACTCTTGCAAATTGAGTGCAAAATCATTTGTTTGCCCACATACTTGCTCCAGCGTATTTTTACTTTTCCAGTTGCTACACTGAATATCATCTGATCCCATTGTTCTTTTGCACATAAAAGTAATTTGGATTTGTATTTATAGATGGTGATACTGCTGTATTGGAACCAGTAGATGGGCCTGGTTATCCTCAGTGCAAGCATTGCAGTAACTTTTGTTGTAGAGCTGTCATGGCTTTCTGAAACTTGCCTGCCCTGGTGGCTGCAGGCTGTTCATTTTTGATAATTGATTTTTCTACTTATATACCTGGCTGTTCTTTTGACAAAATGCTTCAACAGGTAATGGTTCTCATTTTGCAAATCTCAC
Organism: Tinamus guttatus; assembly: GCF_000705375.1. The sequence continues at coordinate 146,090 of NW_010581728.1, read as the reverse complement.
TTTACTCTGAGTGTATCTGTAGCAGATTTTAAAGCAGAAAATATTTCTAATATTTTGGTAATGCAGGAACGTGTAATGACCTGAGTCAGAGACCAAGACCACATTGTTCTATTGTTAGCTATTGTTTTGCTTATCTTTTTCTTTCTTCGGCTGACTGTGAGAATATCAGAAAATGGTTTTATCATTTTTGTTCAACTCCTTAAAAGCTCTTAATATGAAGGTTTAGATCTAGAATTGTAATTGTGTGGGGTGTTATCTGCACATGCAGAGTGATAGCATTTACAAGATAGTTTACAATGACATACTGAGAATTCCACTGTTTTTTAAACTGAATGTGTAGGTGACAGAAGAACCTCTGAAAGATACGTGCAATTAGATTGACAACTTGTATGTCAGCCTTCTTTGCTGGTGTCATTTAAAATTGCTGAAATATAGTGTTGCCACTCCCTCCCCACATCTCCTGAAATGCAGCTTATACTGGAAATACTGACAAGACCATTATCTTTTGAGATAGTACCATGCACTGCTTTAAATGCTTGTTATGAATGTTAATGTGTTATCTGAAAGATATTTCTTCCACTTGTAGGCAGACCAGGATAGAGTCTTAGTAATAAATTTAACAAGTGCAGGAAGACACAGTATGCTTATGTGAGTGTTATAATGATTGGCATTTTTGCAAACAGCATATGATAAGTGGTGCAATTTTATTTTCAAAGTTTAATCAATAGAGAGCTCTTTGATATTGCTGTGTACTTTGCAAATATATGCTTCCTTGGGATGACAGCTAAACAACTTTGCTATGGTGGTGTGTTTAGCTTGGGATTTAATCAATCTGCTTTAGTGATTGTCATGAATTTTGATGTTCTGAAAAATAAATAGAAGCTATAAAATAATTATGCTTTGGGATCACATTCACCCATCCTGCTGCTAGCCTGGAACACCTGGCTTTACAAAGGGTTAAAGGGGTACGGAGTCCAGCATTGTACGAAGCACAAGAGCATTGTTTGTGTTTATTGCCATGTATTAATTATGAGCTCTTGAGAGCCACTGCATAGGAAACTGAGGAGTGTCTCTGAGAGAATGACTTTAGCAATGCTTTGTGTTACCTTTCGGGGTGAATTTCTCCTGGGACGAAGGGAGGCAGAAGTGCCCTTCTTCAAGGGGGACACTTCATCCCGCTTCAAGGGGGACACAGCATTGCAGTGCTGCCCCCCACTGACATTGAACCTCATGGGTGGCTGGAAGTGGGTGAAGCTCCTCTTCATGGGCATATGCATCCCCCAAGGCAGAAATCTCGGGAGGTTCCTCCACTTGCTCCTGGACATTAGTACTGGTGCTTCCTGGGGAGACACCAAGGGTGCGGAATATCTCTCGTCCTTCTCTGGGCTTCTCAGAGCGCAGCACAGAGGACTTTGAAGAAGTGCCCTTATTGATCTTAGTGAGTTCCCGTTTTGCTGAGAAAACACCAATTTTTGTTCTTGGAAAAAAAAATAAAAAAGCTGAAAATGAACTGAAGTTCAGTGAAAAAGTTGAAAGCTGAACTTTGAGAGAAAACTTCACAAACATTTCTAGTCTAACCAGGCCCACCAAAAGCTTTGGTGCCAGCTCAGCTTGTTCCCCATCCTGCAGCAGCCTGCACAAAGTCATGCTAGACTCACAGAATAGATCTCAAGGAAGCTTGCTTGGCACAGAAGGCTGTTAATGATCTATTGAACATGTCAGGTGAAGGGCACACAGGATGATCTTGGAGATAACCCTTGGCAGGGAACACTCTCTCATTCTCTTTGATAAAAATATAGTAACCAGTAGGCATTTGGGAAACAAGAAAGCATTTCAGGTGACTTGTCCTGAATTTAATGAACTGCCACTAGTACTCATGCAAAACTTCCAGTGATGTCTGTGGGAGATCAGTGCTTGGCATGGGGCTGGATGCAGAAATTCCCCTGGAGGCATGAGGGGTCGTGTGGTCATATCTCCCCCTGAGATCAGGGTTTCTGCATAGTGGGCAGATGAGATGAGTTGTTAGAGGCACCCATGAAGAAACAGGTCTTTGAAAATCTGTTGTTTTTAACACTTCCTACTTCCAACAAGAAGGTGCTATGTGAATAGCCGGATACTTCTGTTTTAATTGTAGGCTCCCCTATTCTCATACAGACAAAAGATTCAAAAGGATGAGCTAAAGAGCACAAAGTGATTTTTATCCTTTTTACATATATTTATTATGGGATATATAGGGTGGGGGACTGTGTGTGTATAAATGTGCACATATATATATGTACATGTGTTTGTTTAAATAGCAGGTACTTTCCTTCCCTTTGCTGTCCCTAGCCAACGTGGATTCTTTCTCTGCTGCCTTTGTAAACGCAGGAATGGCTGATTCTTTTGCATTCTTGTGCTGTCTTTACTTAGGCTGAATAGCAGCCGATATTTTAATTGGGCTGACTGAGCTGAGTGTGTTTGCCTTTGGAACTGGACACTTCTCAGTGTGAAGAGAGGGTGCCACAGACTGACTCTTCTGTCTTTATCCTTAATCAAAACTCTATTAAATCAGACCTGTAATCTGTAGTAAGGCACATTCTCCACCACATTGAAAGCATGGGAAAGTCCAGAGATTCTCAATTTTTAAGGTTAATTAGATCCTGAAAAGGAGAATTAGCTAAATTTGCTTTCCCTCCTTCTCCTTTTTTCAGTATTTTTTATTAATCACTTTATCTCTGTTAGTGTACTCATATACTCTCCTCTTACAAAAAATACCATGTACTTTTCAGTTTATTAAAAAAAATAGAGAGATTCTACTAGTTTTGCCTTTATATGAACTAAAGTGAACTAAAGTGCAGATATATTAAAATTTCTTCATCAGGTCTTCCTATATATTAATAGAATACATTATATATATAAAACACTTGGTTAATCTTTATGCTTAACTGAGCCCTAGCGTTATTTACTGCTTCAGCACTGAGATTTTTTTTTTCAGTTGGCTATGTTGTTCTTGGAAAATAAAAGAAAGAATAGTTTAGGCTACTGCTATTCAAAAAGTCTTCAGTAGAGGTGGCAATCCAGGCAACTGAGTTTTTCAGTCCTACTGTGGACTTTACCTTTGATTGAGAAATATAAATAATATGCTTCTTTTTCATGCTTCTTTTTCATGCTTCTTTTTCACTGTGTTTGGAAGGTTGCCTTTGGCTGTATGAAAACATTTTCCTTGTATCCCTATAGGAACAGTGGTCAAGTAACCTGCCGATTGGCAAGTAGTAAAATCACTCCATTAACCCAAAGAGGGCTCTCAAGCCTGTCCGCTTACAGGAGATCATGCAGGATTTGAGACAATGGATTTAGAAAGCTGTTGGATGGAGTTGATCTTGTAATTTCTATTGCATATATCTACAAACTATATATATGTATATATATTATATATATATTACACATATATCTATATATGTATATGTGGCTGAAAATAGAACCATGTATTTTTTGTCCTTATCCTTTCTGTGTATATATGAAGAAGAAGAGCATGTCTTGTAGGTGGGAGACATCATCGTGTTCTTTTACTTAATTTGTAGCTGAATCGGTTTTGCAGATGAGAGCAGCTTTATTCTCAGTCTTCCCCCCACTTCAACATTTTCTTCTGTCACATTCACTCCCAGCCTTTGCTCCCACATCCCTTTAAGCAGTACTGTGTATGATGTTCTTTAAACCCTTGTCCAGAATCCGCACGTGATATGGCTTGGGAAAGTTCAGGAAAGGCACTGTAATTTTGGCCATCATATGGCTCTTCTCATTCTAGTAAGGTTCCTTGTTCAGTGTTAGATTAAAGCAGCTTTCCATGGCTTCTTTACTGTCTCTATACAACACACCAGTCATGGAAGAACAATGTTCTGGAAGGATCACAGAATTTTCTTCCTGATCTTTTTTTTTTTTTTTTGTCTTCTAAACTCTTTCTTTTCAGGTCTTGGTTTAGGTTGATTGTACTAAGTGTAAAATCTTTGGCGAGAGCAGGACCAAAGACACTAACAAGATACACTTCTAACCAACCACGTTACAAAAAAGACTTACTCGAACTGGAAGAGGCACAGAGAAGGAACTGCTGTGGGAGCGCAGAAGAGAAATGTGGCTAACTCCTCTTTAGGAACACTCTGGAGATCCCTGGGTTATCATAAATAATAGAATGCTGGAACTGGAAGCCATGGCAGTACAATATGGTGGTGAAACTACTTGCCCTAGTGTGATGCGGGTGAGCTGATCACAGTGGTTATGAGTTAGTGCAAGTTACACTTCACTTCATTCCTGTGAATAGATTGGGGAAGCCAGTCTGTCAAAAAACAGAAGCCAGTTCCTCCCTTCTATCCCTCCAGCCCTAGCAGCACTCTTATGCCTCAACTAACCCCCAGTCCTCTTCTGCTAAGGATCCAGAAAGTCTCAATGTGGTGGTTGCCAACAGGGCAATGGCAAGTGAGCAGGAGCTACTATAACAACATGGGCCTTACATTTTCCCCAGAAGTTTATGTGCTGTATTTACATGGCACCTTTAAGTATCAGAGCTAATGACCCACCTGAGATACTGCATGACTGCCCTACTCCATGAATCAGGCCTAGCTTTGGTAATTATCTTGACCACTGCTAGAAGTAGGAGTTTAACTTTTCCGTTCTAGCTTGCGTTTTACAAGCACAGATTTGGTGATTTGCCAAAGAGGAAGATGTTTGAAAGGATCTTCTGAGCACATAGGATTTTGGTATCCCTGTATTGTATAGCGGTCAATTTTGCTTTGGATTTTTACTAGAATTAAATGCTAAATAGCTGCAAAGAGCCTACAAACAGGGTCAATGCCTGGCTCTTTTGCAGCATTTCCCTGACATTTATGCATTTCACACCTATCATCATCTAAGATTACTTCTTAGAGATCATTTCAACACAAACTAATTTGAAACATCTCCAGGCATCCAGAAACATCTTGAGAGTTCATTGATTTCAGCCAGCTCACAACACACTCTCAAAGCTTGTTCTCTTTTCCATAGCTTTGGCATTCTGCTGTGTCAAAGCAGAAAGGCATCATTTGTCACAAACAGATGAACTGGAGTTACAAAGGAGTGAGCTGTGGGTTTTCACAATGATCTAGTGGTTTTAATGGAAGCTGGGTCACATATTCACCCAATGGCTTTGAAACTGTGAGATTACTTGACATTAAATATGATATTACTGTTGGTATTAGTGTAGTGCCAGGGAACCCTGAATATGGCCCAAATCTCCGTTATCGACATGGTAAAACAGAAAAAGATGCCTTGCCCCGAGTGTAGAAAAACAGAGAATCATTGGAACATCCAAATTAGAACAATCTCCCAAGAGCAAAGACCATCGGCTCTAAAATCTGTGCTTTTTTTTTTTTTGACAATGTTGCAAAACAAGTTTTGCAGATTCTGTACAAATGAGTCACTTTTATAGAGAAATTAAAGATGCTTTATGTAACTCCTTGATGTTTAAAAGCGAGCTATATTCACAGAGCCTAGCAAGTTATGGATGTAAACTCATCTTTTCCTCATATCTCCTGCGAGAAGTATATTCGTTTGTTAACAGGCAAAATGCATCTAAGCAGGTGAGCTAAAGTGGACAGCCGAAACACCAGGTAGGTTCATCAAGAGTGTTTGTTGAGGTCAAAGCTCCTGGAAGGCAAAGCAACAAAGGTGCTGTGTCCTGAGCTTCTGGGGCTGCCATGTGCTAATTGAATAGACTGTGCCTGTCTTCGCTGTGATCAGAGCTAATACCCAAGATCAAAAGTTAGCTCAATGAAGATAAATTTGCAGCATGAGAGAACTGGCTGTGTGATTAAGAGTTCCTGAAAAATGGAATAAGAAAGCATTGATGTTATATATGTGTGTGTAACAGAGCACAGAGAGGCTAGATCCTGAGGTAGACACTGAATCTGAACAGTTTGCAATCTAATTTAAGGAAAATTAAGGATCCTAAAAGTACTTTGAAGTTGCTTTTAGGAGACTTTGTTCCTTCACCTTCCTAGGGATTGAGGTGAGGCTAACTGACCTGTAGTCCACCATCCTCCTTCTTGTCCTTCTTGAAGATGACGGTGGCATTTTTCTTCTTCCCGGTTTCAGGAATTTCCCCTGGTGTCAGGGGGCCTTACTTGATTCCTAAAAACAAGTCTTACCAGTAAAAACTGAGGGAAAGAAAGCTTTGAGTACCTCAACCTTTTCCATTTCCATAGTCACAAGGCGCCCTGCCCCATTCAACAACATACCTGCATTTTCCCTAGTCTTCCTTTTGTCACTGGTAGACTCCAGAAGCATTTTTTGTTGCCCTTCATGCCCCTCACCAGATACAACTCCACATAAACTTTGTCTCTCCTAACCCAATCCCATTTGGATAGTGCCTCTGTATTCCTCCTGCGTTACCTGACCTCTCACTTCTCATATGTTTCCTTTTCGTATTTTTGAGCTTTGTCTGGAACTGCTTGTCTGCACACCAGGCTAGACTGTTCTTGATTGCTTGAGCATGCTGCGTTGCCCTTCGAACACCAATCAGAGTGGTTAAAGTGCCCCATGAGGACCATGGCCTGCAAGTTTGAAACCTTTTCAACTGTCTGAAGAAGGCCACATCCGCTTCTTCCTCTTAGTCTGTAGCAGATGCTCAGCACAGTCTCTGCTCAATAAGGACTTTGCAGTGTGCACGGCGCTCTCCAGTCACAAACAACAACTTTGTGTAGAGGGACCGACAGCCCTCAGATGGCTCAGGGCCACTTGCCTCTGGCTGCTCTCTGATGGCTACATGAGCTGAGATGCAATTTTAGTGTTTTGTTTTACAGGTATATAGGGTGCACAGACTTTAACAAAAAAAAAAAGCCGTCTGCATTAGCAGCAGGATCAGCCTTCATTGCTGTGTGGTGCATGCTTACTAGGTGTTTTCTTCCTTCCAGGCCATGGGAATGGCCTAGACATGCTCCTGCTTCCTCTGATGTTCCTCACGTGGCATTTGGAACCTGCGCTCAGCTTCTCCCAACACGCTGCTGCTGATGCTCAGGGCTTCAGGAGAGGCACCCAAGGCTCTGAAAGTTTTTGGTAGATTACAGGTGAGTGTATTTACCAAGATAAAAAGGCAGCAATTGCTTGTTCATAAGACCATTGATAGGATCAGTAAGTAAGACTTAAGTAAGTAAGATTAAGTTAGTAAGAAAGATAAATAAGATTTCTCACTTTTTCTTTTGTGTTCAGACATCCTTTTCATTTCATCTTCATCAAGACACCTTTGTCTTAAGGCAAGAGGAGCTTTCCACCATTTTAATTATGTAACACTGTGGAGCCAACAGCTTTTCCCTCTCACAGCCCCGCAGTAAATGCAGGGCAAAGAGGCAGCAAAAGATCCCAGAAGAAAGGAAGTTGTGTTGTTCTGTATCCCTTCCCCCATTTTCTGCCGGTTCTTTTCCTGAGGCCTTTTACGCTAATACAAATGCAGGTAAAACCCTCCAAGTCTCAGTCAGTAAGGGAGTGATCATCAGGGTTAACCCATGCAAATAGTCTTCAGAAGGTTTTGCTCAGGATGGGCTTAGTCATTATATGTCATTTTGCTCTCATTCTCTCTTCCTCTCATGCCTCTTCTTCTAAGCCAGACAAGCATTGCATGGTTTCTGCTCCATAGTTTGGGTCAAGAACTCACTGGTTAATAGCCAATTATTTCATACCCTAAGGAAGTTTCGGGAAAGAAACACCTGGGAAGAGTGTAGTTGTTTCAGGAAATTAGACTAATATTCGCTAGGTGAGATGTTTCCCTTTCACCTTGTTCTAAATGCTGTCGCATCCCAGTGCAAGGCTGAATTTGTTGCTAAAAAAGGTATGTTTCAGATATGGCATAATAGGTTCCCTAATTTTTCTTCACAAAAAGTGGAGATTTACTGAGGGCATCCTGGCAAAAATCCAGTTAGGTAATTAAATTCTGCTTACTGAAAATTCCCTTTCTAATATCTGTCACAGAGTATGATCTGCTTTTCCTATGAGCAATTCAGAAGGACTGATTCATTTCAACTTAGCAGATACCTGAATTCCAAAGCCTGCTGACATTATCCTTGGAGGCCTAAAGCAGAATATGCAGTTCCACCTAAAGCAGCTAAAGCTATGTTTTTGCATGCCCAATTTTTGTTGTATGAATTTTTGTTTAGACTCAAATGGTACACAAAATAGATGAAGTTCTGCTGAGCTGCAGGAATAAACCTGCATGAGGTTTGCATGAGAAAAGCAAGCGCCATTTAAAACCATATTTTTATTAACATAGGGACCTGGCCATGGCTAAATTCAATTTGTGCACCCAGGGCCATTTTGTACATTCAAAAATATAGTCATAAAAAAAAAAAAAAGGATAACTGAGGTGTGCAGTATGCACATCCAGAATAGATGACCCACAGTGTAATTTACTGTGATTTATTTTTTTAATTTACTTGTGATGATTTAATTTATTATTGTTTATTCATTTGATAGATGGCATTTAATTTCAGTATAAGAGCTTCAGGATGAGTGTTTGATGCTAATGGCTGAAATTTATTCCTGGGCAGTGAGCCAGTGTGCCACAGCCATGTCCCACTTATGCCCTCCAAGCTGTATTTAAGTGGCTTTGTGCTGCCCTTGGGGTATGTTTTACACAGGAAGCTTAAAGCCTAATGCAATCCTGCATTTCCCTTGCTGGAGTGACGGAAAGGCACTTTCCCTCTCTTCTACTCTCTCCAGCAAGAAAATCAAATAACTAGATTATTGGCCCTCCACTTGTGCTCAGCAAGAGTGGATGAAAATCCTGTTGTACTGGACCTTTGAGGTGACATGTGAATTGATGAAGGTAACAACTGCATTGACTTGGTCTAATATGTCAATAATACACTTATTACCTGATTAAATGGAATGGCTATGGCTAAATATATGTAAGACATCTGCTGCTCACCTGAAAAAAAAAAAATAAGAAAGCCCTGCTCCACAGCAACCTTCCAGAGACACAAATTAATGCATGTTTTTCTTCTTTATTTTGATCTCTGGAAGACAAGATTAATGCAAACAAATAAACAATATTGTTGGGTTACAATTACATTACCTGAGGATTTATGCAAAACAGAGCTGATATAGCAGAGAACTTTACTGCTTTGTTCTATTTATACCGTACATTGGCTTGGTGTACCCTGACTTTGCTACTTTTAGTCTATTTTTGTTACATGCACATGTGGTTTATGCATTTTTTTAAAGCTAAACTTTTTTTTTTCATTGTATTCTTAGGGATATAGTTATCATCTGAGAATTAGGGAATTATTCTAACATTCTAACTAGGTTATTACTGTTATTAATCTGCATATTTAGATGTGTGCACATCATGATCAAAAAGATAATGAAACAAATCATTCAATTATATAAAAAAATGTTAGTCTGTATGAGAAGCAAACCTGAGGAAAATCTCTATACTTTACTCTATGAAACAGAGTAAAGTAAAAATGCCTGTTTGTTAAAAACAGCCAGGGATTTATTTGGTCCTTAGATTTTGTTTTAGATTTTTTTTTACTGTGCAGCTTTCTTGTTAAAATCTTATATTAGCGTTGCTTTGAATATAAGTTATATCTACACAGCAATAAATAGCTATTGAAATTAGGTTATTATCTTGGTTGTGTACGCATGTATTTCGCTCTGATATTTTGATGAATACAGTCTATACAGAGGGCTCTATGTCCTTAGAAGATGTAGGTTGGCAGCTTCTGTGTTCAAGAGGCTCTGTTTTTTACTGGCCAAATATCTGACCAGAAGGATGTAGACTGAGAACAGAGCCTCCAAAACTGACAAATAAAGTAGAAATGAATTAGAAACTGAGATATGTTTTTGTGACGTTTCGGGATTCTATTACAGGCTTTGGAGTATTTTTGTGTTAATAAGATAACAAATACATAATGGATGCAGCAGTTAGTTAGCCACCTGAATAACAGTCTTGGAGTTAAAAGAAAAGATTGATGAACAGCACATTCTATTAGTTCTCTCTTTTATAACTAATAAACTTCCAGTTCATTAAGTTATTACTTGCCATTTCTCATCTTGCAAATAGAATCCATAATTCAGTTTTTCCCAGAGCTGCGCATTCTTTAAGTCTACAGACTAAATTACCAGAGTACATTTTGTCAATAAAGCTTCTGTTTTGTGGGGGAATAAAGAGGCAGTTAAGTAAAGTAATATGAAATTCAAGCCATTTATTGTGTCAGAGGGCATATATTTGCTTCAGTATTGCTTTATTCTATTGTACGTTCCCTAAATGATCATTATTATGGAAAACCCGTGGTTAATCACTGCAATACATTTCCAGTGTTTCACATTTTATTGCAGACTCTTACACCTGTGAATCTTAAAGTTCTCTTGAACAGTAAACTGCTCTTTTGCAAGGAATCCCTGACAATTTATTAGTTCCTGGTGTATGTTTCTGAAATAAAACTTTTTTCTGTGAGCAGTGGAAAAGCTCTATAGGCAAACAGAGGTCACCTATATTTTGCAGCTCCTAAACCAAAAGACTCATCACTTCCCAGCCAGAGTTGTCCAGGGCAAATGGTGAGACCTTCAGCATGTGAAAGTTTTATGATGCTATTTTTGCATTCTGTTCCAGCTTTCCAACACTACTTTTCTCACCAGGGTTTGAAGTGGGATTAGAATGGTCTGTGCTGAGGACAACATATACAATCCAGAAAAAAAAAAAAAAAAAAAAGAAAGAAAAACAAGAAACCTAATGCTAACATGCTTGTGCTGGGAATGGGGCACAGTGACTGGGGTTCTGCTCAGCTTGCAGTGATTTACAACCACTTCTACTGTCCAGAAGAGCTCAGGAGGGAGAGGAAAAAAAGGCAGTCTAGCCCTTGCTCTCCCAAAGCCAGACATTAGCAGGGTGCTTAGATAAGGTTTCAAATAGATTATAAGCAACCCGATAGGAAATCAAGCCCTAGTGCTGGTACTGTATTGGAGGAGGGTTGTGGAACCAATGGGCAGACTTGGGAGCTTTCCCAGTCTCCCCCGCTTCAGATTAAAAACTGTCTTTTTTTTATTTCTTCAGTGGAAATGAACAGTCATAACTCTCACTAGAGGGGAAAAAAAAGCCTCTTCCAGGGGCCTAGGGGGTTTCAATTTGCTGCAAGCAGGCTAGCAATTATCATCACGTATGTAACCGAACACATGCTCTATCAGTGTTCATCTGGTGATTAAGGAAAGGAATGAACAAAGATGAGCTCTGAACAGGAATATTCAATCCTGGATACAAGCAGGAGTGAACAAAAACGTAACTGGTCCAGATGTGCAGGAAACACTATCACATTGCGTCCTGGTACTTCATTATTGCTTAATACTTTTCCCACTGAGTCTGTGGTTAATAAATACACAGGTGATTGCTGTCAGCTGGAGAAATAACAGTGTCACTGCAAAGCGCTTCTCAATGAAGGGGTCTGCAAAGGTGCAGTGGAGACGCTATAACAACGGAGCTACTGTTTGTGACGGGGGCAGGCTGTAAATTAAAATGAGACCCTCTCGCCTGGGTTTGTCCCTAGCCACACTTGAAACCAACCTTGGAACATGCCCTTGCTTCTCAGTGCAGGAACCTGTGGGCTATGTTATTTTTTAAGCTTCCCTGGCTACCTCTGAAGCACATACATAGAATTATTAGGTCACTTCTATGGTGACACTCTTTACATGCCCTTAGTGAAGCAAATTTATAAAATTTGATTATCTAGATGATAGATTATCTATCCAGAGAGATATTTCTAGTGAAATAGTCTGTATTCTAATGGAGTTTCTTATATTGTCACTCTTCACTTTGAATGTAGCATTTGTAATTTGATTAGCCATTTACAATTTTAGTACATTAATATATGAAAATTGCCAGGAGTTTGAGAGTGTTGGAAATGTTCACAAGGCTGAGCACCAAGGGGATGGTGAGCTGTAATAATCCGCTTCTGTCCACAGAAATTAGTAAATGATGATAGCTACTTTCCATCCTTGAAATTTATAAAAGAGTATAAACTTTCTACGGTGTATCGTATAAAGCTTTATGTACATGAGTTGATGCCTCATGAGAGACTGAATTTACCCAGTATCTTTGGGATCTTGTTTTATGTTAAAGAACTGCTATTATACTTAAGATTGTTGCCTTTTTTTTTTTTTTTAATCGGGGAAAGTTTTAAAGAGAAAGATCCATGTGAAGTTTTCTACTAATTAGGTGAAAGTCTTTTATTCATCTGAAAGCAAATTCTGTTACTGGGCATTCCTGAACTATCCATTGATGGTGTTAAGTTGCTATAGTGTTTTAAATCTATGTCATTGACTACTGTGTCATTTACGTTCTGTGGGAGTAGTTAAATAATCCTGTTTATAGTTCCAGAATTGTAATTTATGTGCTCAACTTTTCTGCTAGAGCATATGTTGTTTCAGTAGCAAAACAGCTCATGATTCCAAATGCTGCATATGAGAACCTATATTAGCGGTCTAGGCACCCTCTTGTAACTTATGGGCCTGCTTTTCCTTATTGCTACGCGCACACACACACACACACACAAAAAAAAGAAAACAACAACAAAAAACCCACAAAGCTAGTTAAGAGATATCAGTATTCATTCCTGACATGCTGGCTATTTTGACTTGCTGGTTGTTTTTATTTTAAAGGCCTGTCATGAGTAGATTTGGTTGTCACACATACTTTTCTTCTCTTTTTTGTTTCTATCAAGTGAATAAATTGCAGGTCCTGGAGCTGTGTTTGATGAACTATAATTCTTGGCTGTAAGACTTACTAGTTATGTTTAAACTGAACAATCCACTAGTCTGTGAAGCAGTGGCTTCTTTTATAGCTCTCCTGTTCTTATAGAAATTAGACCGTTGTTAGAGATATAAAGAAAGACAAGGACATGTTGACCAAAGTCTGGTCTTTAGTGGCTCTGGTACGTATGATACTTTCATGCTGTGCTGCATGGCTCCACACACCTCATAAACCTGGACCAGCTAGGTCCTGATGCTAATAGTGGTACTTGTTTTCCAGTCTATATTCTGATTATTAAAACTTCAATAGTTTCTGGTTATATTTGTACTTTTCCTTAAGCCGTTACAAATATCACATTCACAATCAAAGTTGTTTTTAAAGCAGTTACTTATTCCTACCGGTGATTCTTTTACTATCTGCCCAGAAAGCGGTTTTCTTGACCCAGACTCTACTCATCCTATTTCTGATTTACTCAGTCACCTTGTAAATGTAGAGCATTTCTCTACAGAGAGAGCACAGCTTTTTCACTGACTCCATGACTTTGGCAATTGCACATATTCTAAGCTTTCTTCCTTCATTCAGTCCAGCAATATTGTTCTATTCTGACATTCCCTGGACTGTGCTCTAAAGCCGGACACAAGATTTGAACAAGGCTGAGATATATAGGAAAGGACAGGACAGGACTGGTGACCACAAAGCAGACTCACATCAGGGCACTTTGCCCTTCATCCCCTCCCAGGCTTAAAAACAAATAAACAAACAAACAAACCTCTGAACCAGGTTTTCTACAGTGTACCGTATAACTTTGTGTGACAAGCCATATTTTCATGCATTCAAATATATTATCTGCCTAGGTACTGATTTTATTTTCCAGTTTAGTTGGCTCTCCAAATTCTTTGGCGTTCAGTCAATGCACTGAATGATTAAATTATTATCCCAATAATGAGATTTGACACAATCTATGTCATTTACCTATGTGACCCTCTTAAGTAGGTTAATTGGCAACCTTGAATAATTACGAGTCAACTCATCTTGCTGACTTGAGAGCTTGACAGTAAATGAACCACAAAGGTGCTGAAAAAGACAGTTTTTGATTTCAGCTTTTGAATAGTTTAGAAGAAATCTTTTAAGTAGTAGCTTTTATTAAAATGCAGCATTAAAAAAAATACCATGTTAACACTTTGAGCTTTCAAAAAAATATTGATGTTTGCTCTTGTGTATCACTATGACTTCCCAGGGAAAAAAAAATCTGTGGCACATTAGATGAATAGGCCTTATTCTGTATAGATGGACTGTTGCATCCTCAGAGTCCCATCCCACTGAAGTAAGTGAAAAACTCCACATGATGTTTGTGGTGACATTGCCAGAGTCACGCTTTAAGGCTTTTCCATGAAAACTAGAAATCAGTTTTTATTGTTTAATGACAGCTCTGATTCCTCTGTATTCCCATTTCTCTAAGGAAGCAGAGTTTAAAAAATAAATATCATGGTACCTGATGGCACTGAGTTGTTGTGTAGCTGTCTTTTCCACTTTGTTCGGTTTTGCAAAAACTAAAAGTGAAAGATTGGAATTTGAAGAGAAATGGAGTCCTTTGGATAAGAAGATGAGAAGGCTGCTTAGCCCACACAAACAAGTATTAATTGCATAGTAATTTCAGACAAGTGTCTTCTGTTTTTCACTTGCCACTTCAAACAAAACATCGTCATAGCTTTTTGGAAAGAAAAAGCATGCCTGCTTCTTTAGCTTTTATACATGTAAAAATAACTTCTCCAGCTAAGTGCACTTCATCCTGAAAAGCAGAGTATTAACTTTTCTATGCCCAGAAGATGGATTCCTGAAGCAGTGGCCTAATGCGACGCTGTACTGATCCTTCATTTGGCTTTCAGATTTTGGATGGGGCTGACCCAATGCCCCAGAGCATCGTGGCTACAGGGCAATCACTTAACCCTGGCACGGGAGCAGACCCCAGATTTCAAGACAGCAACTCCTGTGTTAAAATCAAACATACGCTCAAGTGTTTTTCTGGATCATGGCCATATTGAACTACAATGACCTAAATGGAATTACTCCCAGGACAGATTTCCCTTTCCTCCTGCCTGCGTGTACATTTGCACCCCCTCCAATCACTTATGTCTCCTTCTATTTCCTAAGTGCCACGTTTACTGATAAATTTATGGCTAGTTTAAACTCTTCTAAACGTGGCTTTATTTCCTCTCTTGATTTCCTCTATGATTCATCAACATGACTTTTTTTACTCATATTGAAATATTTCAATGGTACTGTACAAATTTAATCAAACCTAATTTTTTAAGCCTTATTAAAGAAGTTACACTGTCTCTTTGTGCTCCTTCATCTTCCCTCCCTGCCCAAGAAAAGATGAAGGTGCTGAAGATCCACATCAGGTGAAACGACTGTCTGCAAATGGCAAAATAACGAGCTCTTTCACCTCTCTTTTTTTTTTTTTTTTTTAACCAATATGTGGTCCTGATGTCTAAAATTATAGGTATTTAGAATGTCAGGTTGCAGGAAAAAGAGGTATTGTAGTAAAGTAGCAAAGAACAGGTGTTTTGGTGATCGTTATAAGGGTATTTATTCCTTAAAAATAGCACAGCTTTATAAGCTTGTTATCATACCTGAGAGAAAATTAAAGCTGCTGATATTTTGCAACTCATTACTCGTTACTTGTTGATTACATAAGTGTTTTTGAATGAAAGAACACTTAAGGTCCTGTCAGAAGCTAAGCTGACATGACTCCTCTCATTCCTTTTTATTGTGATAGTCAATAGCTCACTTGTAAAGAATATAATTGCTCTTTGTGACTGTATTAGGCATTCTTTTTGGGAAGCTAGCTAAAATTTGAGGGTAGAAAAGTATTTCTGGAAAAAAAAATTGGCAAACTGAACTGAACTGAATTTGAGTCTTTGGGGTTGGTTAAAAGCTAGGCTGTAAGGCCTGTAGTGTTAGGGGTGCCTGTGTCCAAACCAATATTACAGTAACAAGCCTTCTTGCTTTATTAGTTTGTTCATGAATCCATGTAAGCAGCTCCATTCTACAATTGCAGGCCTTTTGTTATGCTGAAGTCTTCTACTGGATGTGTGTGACCCATGTACTGTGGCTCTGTATAAATTAACAAATGGTAGATTGTACACGGTCTCCTTCCAGTGTTCTCTATCGTTACATGACATTTATGAAGGAAATAAAATATCTATGCAAATTCTTCAACACATATATTGTGTGCAGCACATGTATATAAATCCTGTACAAGCTGTTCACAATTATGTCAAGAATACTCCTTTTATTTTCTGGCAAAAGCATACAAAAGCACACATTAATCATCCAAACGTGAATACATACATAAAGTATGCATTAATGACCTAATGTTTTGCAGTTACGCAGTTTCCCATCCAAGCTATCTTCATATTCACGTCAGGAATACATTATTTAAACACACCACAACCTTGTGAAAAGTAATGCTGCACGTGGTGTTTCAGAGGTAATATCCAAGTTTAATCTCTTAGCAAGAAAGAAACAAAACAATGAGCTGAGTGAGCGCTTCCCTTACAATATTGCTCTGAAGATCCCATTTTCCATCCCTGATATGATCAAATTATGACTTCAACAAAACTGATAGCCTGCAGCAATACTCCTAACACACACACACAAATAATAGATCCCCCTGATAATAATAGATCATTTTACACACACATTCCCCAATTTGCATTCACAAGACTAGCGATTAGCAAGCCAATTTGATAATACAACTGTGTGAAGTTTTTCTTTTTGTGCATACATTTTGTTTGATGCTTAGTATTGATTACATCAACTTCTACAGATATATTCTATCTTCTACAGAGATAATGAGTATTTAAGTATATAAAAACAATATTAAATATTACATCTGTGATCCCACCCAAAGTTCTGGATTAATAAATCTATCTTCCATTATTTTTCAGTACATTTCAAGTCTCAACGTTAACATCAATATTTTACCTGGGTGAGTCAGAGGAAAGGAGTTCACCCTTCTGGGTGAAACGTTCCCTACAGAACTGGAGGAATGGGAGCTCTGAATTTGTATGTGTTGTGAAGTACGGTTCACTGCCGCATGATAAAATCTTTAACAAAAAGTAGGTAGAATACACACGTGCCTGAGAGACTGGAGACCAGCTCAATAATTATGGTTTGTAATTATGATTTAGGTTAATTGTAAAGGTAGAGACAAATTAGGTAGTTTATAGATAGATAATAATGAAGTGCAATGATTAAGTGTTCCTTGCAGGTAGAGGTAGTCAGAAATATGATGACTGCATCCTTTTCTGATGATTCTCTGAATCCTTCTCTGATGATTTTCTGATGATTTTCTTTATACGTTTTTCACAGAATATGTGATATTCTTCAAAAAGAAAAATCTTCCTGGGCCATCAGCCTGCTTGCATTCCAAGATTACAATTTGCTTAAGGAAAAGTTTAGTTAGAAGCTGGATTTCGTTTCTGAGTGAGTCCCACAAATTTTTTGTGGGATCATTTTATGAGCCAGAGCAATGGGCTGATCTCTGCTAAGAATAGCTGCTCACAAGATCAGTTAACACCATGAGAGTAAGTCATTTTATAAAGTAAATCAATTTGCACACAAAAGGAACTAATAAAATTTGAAGTCCAGCCTCGTTCATGGCACCAGTCGTAACCTCAGAAGTAAATAGTCGCACTGAAATATTTTGCCGATGTTCATATGCCAATGCATCCCAGAACTGCTTCCCTGTCAAAAACATAACTTTTTGCTTCCTTTTAAATACAGAGAAAACCGGTTGCTATGGTGATCCACAGAACACAGAATAATCTCTGATTCACCCTAATTGCCATGTGCTGAGGGTGGTGTGCGGGGTGGGGGAGCAGGGCTACTGAACATCATCTTTCCGTTTCAAGCTGGGGGGTCTGAAAAATATTTTGAGGATATAAAATGATTTGATGGTGTCCAAGGAACACAGGGGAACCATCAGAACTATGGAAGTGTTACAGCAGTGTGTCCCTTCAAGAAAATGTGCTTGAAATCTGAAACATTTAAAACTCAAGGTCAGAAACTGTAGACTTTTTTTTTTTTGTCCTTTATCCTATGTAATAAAACATATGGATTTATGACAACGGCAAAGACCTTGAGAGAAGTAGTATGGGCCACGTTGTCATGTGTGCACATCTTCATATGGGTAACAGACACCTCAGGTTTGCCCGTTGGGTACTTTCAGTGTTTCAATCTCATTTGCTCTGGATTTTATGTTCAAAGAGGGCTGAATCACTGCAAACTAGTAGCCACTGAGCAGTTACTACTTTGATGGCAGTTTAGAAGCTTTTGGTCTTTTGATCAGAAGGATACACATGGTTTTTCCTCGCACTTAGTGGCACTCACTGTTAGAATTTGCATTACCAAGGCTAAAGATAGTACTGAAATAACATTTCCTGCCTCTCTTTTTCAGGAATCTGCACTTTAATATGTGTAACAAACATATTAGTTTTTGAAATGATTGAAATAATTCCACATCACTAAATTAAATGCATTCTTATAGTTTTTTCTAGTTATACCCAGCATTAATTTCTAGTATTTAGCAAAACCTTGGACCATAGAACAGCGTAATTCAGAATTTTCTGATTTAAAGATACTTTTAGATAACCTCAAAGCACAGAAGGACCTTCTAAAGCCAACATAACTGTGGGGAACTAGCAAAGAGTCTGGCGGTTTTATATGGTGTTAACTTGTATACAGTTCCCTTTTAAGTTATTCATTTTATTTTAGCCTCAGTAAAATATTGTAACTACAAAACATCCAAATGAATTTGAACAGAAGGGTCATCTGTCAGTTTGCATGCCAACCTTCAGAAGGGTTTAACCTAAATTCACCATCAAGCTCTCCAGCCACATTCATCAGCATATGAAGAACAACTTGCAGGCACGTTTTTTCCCTGCTGTATCATTCAATCTAATAAGTAATAGTAGCTTTTCTTGCTACCTCTAACAGGTTTTTGAGGATAGGATCATCAGCTACTCTTTAATTTTAAGACTGGACAGGAACTTAAGTGAAAATTATTAAAATAGCTTATGTTCTGAACCTTCATCAGAGTTACAGAGCTCTACACGCTCTGGAGTTTGGAGCATTACGCAAATATTATCTAGTAGTTCTCTTAATGCCAGTTTTGTCCATGCCAACGTCTAATCTTCCTCCACTGTGAGTGTGATTGTAGTGAGTTCTGGTGAATTTAAGTCATACATAGATGGCGCAGTGCGAAAACCTTCTCCACTGATTCAAAAGAGCAGCATCCCAGCATCAAATATGTGGAGCTTTTCCTCCAAGGCTGAAAAGCTAGCTAGCAGCTAGCTATTCAGTTATTTAGCTATTTAGCTGGCTGGCTAGCTATATATGAGAGAGAGAAAGAGCCTGTCTTTTACATTCATATTACTGGCAGCATTTGCTGAATTTCTTAACGGCTCCAGTGCAATACAAAAATAAAGTTGGATTATTTCTTTCTTAGAAGACATGTTGTAATACAAAAAAAAAAGAAAAAACTCTGATTTATGCCTTACATCAAACTTTCTAAACTAGCTTTATAATCTACGAACCCCTTACTCAGGAGGTAACAAGTATCCCTGCTATTCCCCACATGTCCATTACAAAGTAGTGCTTTTTTCAAAGTAGTGCTTTTTTTGGTGTCACTCTGGTGTCATTCTCTTAACCCATCACTCTCCCTAACATGGGTGCCTTTTGTCTTTAAAATGCCATATTAAATATCATCAGTACTTGCAATCTTCTGGACAGAGCATTTAAAATCGAAATAGATGTGGCAAATAGAGCTCGACACTAAAATGGAACTTATTCAATGAAAATCCATATGGATGAACAATTAATGCAGCACCAGCTCGTCCTTTCTGACCCAAATGTCATTCTTCATTAAGGGCTGGTTGACAGGACCGTGACAGAACTGAGCCAAACCCTCTAAAAGCAGCCAGCCTTTCTGATTCCCTTGTTAGAGGTGGGAGCAATACCCAAACAGGCCCAAAACCCAGCTAACAGATTTCAGTTACGGCCTCTACAATTTCGGTATGTGACATAATATCTTGCACAATGCAATCAGTACTGATTAAACTGATGAAACACAAGGATAATAGTTACCTGAAGAGCCGCTCAGTCTCCCCGTGTGGTTCACGAGCATCGCTCTGCTACAGGACAGACGTGTCCAGCACAACCCCGTGCAGCTATGAATACCTGCACAATGCTGTGCCTGAGCCTTCCTAAGCTCTATTTTGTATGAATATTCATGCCTTCTTCTTTTGTTTCATTCATGGAAATTAAAAGTAATAAGAATGTGAACTTGCCCACAAACAAATTATTTACATCTTAGGAAACAATCCAGCCATTTTTCCTGTGTTATTCCAACATTAGTAAAGCTGAACGACAGTCCTTTGTACCAAACTCTAGATAGAATATATTTAAAAATCTGTGACTAAGATTTCAGTTCCATTGCTAGCTTTGCTGCAGATATTCTCTGCGAATCTGGCTAACAGATTTGTGCTTCCAGCCCTGCCACTCTGAGCAGTTATGAGATTTCCCAGCTGTACGAGCAACAGAGACCACATACATAACTGCCTGAAAGGCCGTCGGGCACAATGGTGAGCTAGGCATTAACAGGACCATTAGCAAAAATGTGGACCGACTATGCTGTGTTCAGGGGCTGCTGTTACTAATTTTCATTCTGAATTATGCTATCCACTCTAAATCATAGGGGAGAAAATCATAAAGCATACTCATAAAGAACATTGGATGAGGCAAGTTGGTGCCTAGTGGGAGATTTCAGTGAGTGATTTCTTACCAGGGAAAAGCTTCAAAGCAAGGTCTGCACACACTGTTTCAGATGGAAAAACTGACTTTTTTTGTTGTTGTTTTGGAAGGGACAAATCTAACAGCTGGGGAGAGTTGAGCTCGATGCAGAGTTGCTATGAATGGAGCTCAAGGTAGCCAGACCGAAGTTTTTAAGCAGCTACTAATCATTTGTAGGTCTCCATGTCAAAGCAGGCACGAGAACCTGCCAAGATGAAAATGTGTTAACGACGACCTTCCAAGCAGGGGCTTCAGCTTAAAAGCCACAACACAGAGAACTGTGAGCATAAAAGGTAGGTGCTGGTGCCTCAGGTTATGGTTTTTAGCCGTTCAACCCCAAACATTGGCTGTGTTCAGTGTTAAATTTTCCAGAGACAGACAAGCCTCTAGCAGGTCCTTTCGATTTACCACCTTCCTACCACATACCATGCCGTTTCCTTCCAGGCACATATCATCCTCCATCCCTGGGAGCTTCCGGAGGTACTTGCTATGTTTTAAGCTCACTCTTTAGCAAATCCACTGTAGCTGGATTTAGGCCAGTTTTGCTTCAGTCTGTGCAACAATCTAACTTTTGTGCCTTGCTAAAACACAGAGTATATAGCCAAGAACAGTGGAAAGGTGTCCACTCGGATTACTTTTTTCAGAGTATCTCCCAGCACCAAAGCACCTGTGATAAACTGGTTCAAAATACTTACGTTGTTTGCAGTGGCCCTTTCATTCCACTACCACATTTGCAAAAAGCAACCACCCTCCTTTTGCTTTCCACAGACTAATAGATGTTGTTGTATTTCACATTGTCTTGATCAAGTACTAATGTTAATTTGAAAGCAATTAGGGAGAAATGCTATTAACAATCTTATTAAAAATGACAGACGGTCCAACCTTATGTTACCAATTTTAGAATGCTTGATTAAAAAGGAAAGGAAAAAATACGTGTGCAAAAAAGTATACAAATAAATTACATTTTAGAAGTGGAACTAATCATATTTCTATTTAGTTTTCAATATTAATTCACTAAAGATGAATTTCACCCAGAGTGAGATATTCTCTGGGCAATACACAATGCTTTATATTAACCTCTGTGAATAACTTCTTGCTGATTTGTAACAACTGATGCTGATGCAGGAGGAGGAAAAAAGAACCAGACAGTTTCTTGAATGAATTGTCTATAAGGAGAGTTGCAATTAATTAGTTGGAAGCTCATTTAATACTGTGATCCCACAGCATTCTGATAGGATTGTAGGGCACATTCCAATAGCAACTCTGTTATGCTTGAAATAGGAAATAATTGGCTTCAGATTGCTTCAGTTTTGACCAAAAATCAAGGAAAGCAGTTCTGGTGAAAGGAGAATCTGAATTTCTGTTGTGGAACACCATTATGTGCTTAGCAAAAACTGAACAAAGGCGGGGAGAAGGGATTCAGATCCCGAGGCCCCTCATGCTGTGGCTCCAGGGCTCCTAGGGCCCTGTCTGTGAAGGGATGTTTACGCACAGAGGAGAGGGAAGGTTGCAGAGACAAAGGTTTTTGGTATGGTCTTTCCTTCCCAAGGCCGAGCTGGTTGCCCTCCGCCTCACGGGATGGGAACATTACTGCTCTGGAATCTCCGCCTGAGCCCAAATCGGTGTGTTAGAGCAATGCTGGGATCCTGCTTAGTGGCTGGGAGGTCAGGAGGGAGTCCTTCCTTTCAGGGAACCGGTATGATTATTCTCTTCATGGGGCTATTCCTTTCATTTCCTCAAGCAGCCTGTAGGTGTCGGGACCCTCCAGGGGCCCCCATCTCACTCGGATCGCGTCGAGGACACGAGACCTCGTAAGCAATGGTTGATGCTTTGACCTGCACAGTCTGCCACATGGCCAGGGTTTTGCAGTTGCTCTGCTCGGCAGCGGCAGCGTGAGATGAAGGCAGGGGGCTCTTTGAAGCTGCTCACCGAAGGAGGCCTATTTCCCTGAATGCGGAAGGAATCCAACATGAAGAGGCAGCATCTTTGTTTCTGTCCTAAGCAGTCTTATGCTTTCTCTTGCACTCTGGCTTTTCTAACTAACTAACCTAAAATTTTATAAACAGGTCTGCTAGAAATTTGTTCTTTTTGTTGGGAAAGAAGCCAGAAAATACCCTTTGCATAACTGCCACCCCACCTCACACTGCATCAGCCCATGAGACAGCTATTTGTAGACTTTCCTCCTGTAACGATTCTAAGAAGGCAAGCACATTTCTGGCAGTAATCTCAAAGCATCTTCTGCCCTGGCTATCTCACAGGGTGCAGGGGGAGTCCTGATGGGATTGCAGCTCTGGTTCCACCTCCTAACTACAGACAGTGTTCATTAAAGTATAGCCCAGCATCTCCAGACACATTTTGCTGCTAATATTGAATGGGCAAGACAAAAATTCCTACGCAAAAGAGGGGATTTTGACTTTTTGTTCTAGTATTTAATCAAGAAGTATCTGATTTGGCAACAAGTGTGCTAACTAGTCCCTTTTACCCACAAGCAGCTCAGCTGAATGTAGTCATCCTGATACCAGGCTGCCCTGAACACTCTTTGCATGACTGGTAGCACAGAAATAATTGATTTGCCATCAGTGGATAGTTAAGATTTCTTTTTTTACCATTAAAAAATGATGTGTTTTCACAATGACACATCCCAGACTAGACCAGGGCAGAGCGTCCTCGCAGGCAACCTGGGGGCACTTTGCTCTAAAGAACTCTGCTGAGGCCCCAATTAGAAGTGAAGAACAGAAGCTGAAAAGCTGTACTAAGAGTTGGCTTAAATAGTCTCAGAAATTGTCTTACACTTGGCAGCACTTTGCTGGAGATGCCAACTTCCACAGTTTTTCAGTTCTCACATTTTTTTTCTGAACATTCAGTGCAGATGTATTTGTCTCAGCTTATAGTGCCAAGTGTGTGTACAATATTAGGGTAAAAAGTGAGTAAAGAGCAGAGAATCAAAACAGTTACACAAATATGTTACTCAGCCAATACATCTCTCCTATAGTGCTGTTAGCAGTAGTCTGTTAATGACTGTTAATGTTAGTATTTGCAGCTTTTTGTAAGGGGTAGAGAGATCTCAGTGAGGTCAACATGAGCACATATTGCTGGCAAAGTTGTTCTTAATAAGCTCTTACAACAGCCGTATTTCACTGTGCTCACCAATAGATGCAAGGAAAGCTAAGACAAAAGTGAAATGCTTTGTAGGCTGGAACATGCACTTCTCACCAACATACCTCTGTGTGCTTCTCTCCTTCCCCTTCCCAGTACGGAGCTTGCCGGGTGTCCTACCCTGCTGCACATCTGCACCTCCTCCTCCAGCCGCCACCAGCTCTCCAAGCCTGGGAGGTCCTGTGCTCCTCTGTGAAGGCTCCAGGTCCCTGTTCTCATCCTGCCCTTTCTTTCCAGAGAAGCAGCAATGCTGGAGATGGCGCTTTCTGCCATACCTTTCTTCCATCAGTCCAGGGAAACAGAGCAAGACAGCAGGGTTCCCGTAGCACACATGTACAAGGATGAATCTTCTTGCTAGTGTTACCAGCCAGCAGAATGTAAGAGTGAGGTAGGATTAATATTCTTAACTTGCATTTGAGTAGAGATGGAATAATTCCTCATAAAATATAAGGGATGGGATTTAGTGGATGGATGAGGATATATCTTAATTAATCTCTCTGCCAATTAAAAGATGGGATTTCTAATTAAGATGACCCCATAGCAATTACTCAGATTTGTGTATTTACATTAATTAGACTACCAAAGCATTAGGAGTAGGATTACAAATTTGCAGAAGGTGCAAAGTCCTTTTTCCAATTTAGAGTAATTCACTACCTAATTTCTAATGAGGGAAGACCTCACAGCAGTTACACTATTTCCTTCACACGATTTGTTTTGTCCCTTAGGACTTCCGTTCTAAAGTAAAATTAAGAGGGGGATGTTTGTGCTGCAGTGATAGGGCAGAGCTCTCAGAGCCTGCATGATGTGGAGCACTGACATCAAAATATTTATTTGTCATATGTGATGTGGAAGCCTCATCCCAGGAGACAATTTCTTTTCACTCCCACGTCAGTATTCACCAAAATAGCACCCAATGAGGTGCTATATCACCAACTCTATTTTGCAGCAGCATTTGTGTTTTATTCTTTTCAAGAGCAAATCTAATCTACTCATAAAACACTTAATTAACCTTGGTGATTAATCAGTGGAAGTTAACACCATAAATACTGCGTTTTTTTTTTTTTTTCTTTAAAAGAAGACCCATGGGCCATGATTCAGCAAGATATTTAGTGTCTGCTGCCAACAGAACAACTTGGGTGATTCAAGAAAGGCAAATGGTTCATGATGGGCTTTCTGCAGTACACTGTTTGCTGAATTAAGGTCTCAGTGGCCCTAATTCGATGAAATAACGTTCCACTGGTCTCAAAGTTTGTTAACAACAAAAAAAAAATCAGCATTAGCTCTTTCTGCAGCATTGTGAATCTGTCATTTCAAAACACTTTGTTGCTTTTATGTGGATGACTATTTCTAATAAGTTAAAATCCTTGAAAACCATTTCAGGTAGGTTTGGAGTCCAGTTTGTAACTGCTAACTACCATGTGTGATGGAGCAGAGTAGAATCATATTCTTTTGAAATGTTTTTCCTTGCCAAATATATATTTCACCTCCTATAAAGCTCTCAGTCCCTTAGCAAAAAGACAATCAAAACAGTCTGCAACTGAATTACTGAAGGAATAAAAAATATATTGCAGGTAATAAGATGCATTTCTATAGAAACAAAGCAGACACCATCATTGGTCATTTAAACAATTTTAATGATATAATACGACTCGTGAAAAAAAATGTAGGGTGGAAATCAAGAAAGAATTAGAACTCTGGGTATGTTCACTGGCATTTTTGAGCTCAGGGTGTAGTATTTCATTTAACACAAATAGTGGACTCAATATTTGGTCTCTTTGAAGGTATTCTGGTAAAAGAAAAAAAAGGGTGAAAGCGTTGAATTTCTGTTAATTTATAAGAATGTATTAAACCCTGCTTCGTTAAGTCTTCAAATGAGACTTTTTATTTTTCTGTTTACAGCTCCAAAATTTCTTTACCTGCAGCCTTAACTCAAAAGTCTACTTTTTCTTTAACCTGTCATCAAGGTCAAAGACGGATGTTTTTCAGGCTATTCAAAAACATCTGCTGCTTCACTCTTCTGTGTTAGCTGCCTGTCATCTACACAGACACATTCATGCATACCCCTTCCCCAAACAATATGATACATGGAAGAAAACCCTGCAGCAGAGCATATTCAAATTTTGATGTCTTACAGTTGCCTTTGGCTGTGGAAAGAGTCAAGTGTCTCCTACAAGTATTTTAAATGAAAACTAAACCCCGACACTTTGGAAGGTTTAATGCAACCTATACACATACATGGAGCACAAGAAAGTGGAAGGAAAAATGTCTGCTGCAAGTTGTTATTTACTAAAACATAGAAGAAATAATAAAGTGTTAGTTTGCTGAAATTGGATACCAAAGTCAGTTACCAAAGTGTGTAGAGAAGGGATTTTAGTGCAGGTTTTTTAGGGTATATTTCAATCAATCATCCTTAACAGCATCGCTTCTGACATCGCCATAGTGTCTGAGCATTTGTATAACTGTATATACAAACTAGATTTCTGTGGGAAACTGAGAAACCGTGAGAAACTCTGGGAAGCTGTGGGAACGGTGAAAGTTAGGAGCGAGAAACTGTGAAAGTTAGGACTAACAGATTAGCAGATAGAGAAACCTAAAACACAGGCTGGACGCACCGATCTCTGGTTGGTTACCTGTTGTCCGTTAGCAGGATTGGACCCAGATAGCAATAGAGTCAAGGAACTGGCTGGAGGCCGGGGGAGGGAGCGCGTGGACAGTGTATGCTCACATATACTCGGAGAATATATGCTTGGTCTGATGCTCAATAAAATGGCTTCTGATCCTAAACCTTAAGCCCCTGCTCCTTTCGATGACTCCCACAGATTTACTACTGCATCTAGAGAGCAGGGAAAAAAATCTCTGTTCGCACAAAATGTTCAGCTGCAAAATGAAAAATGCCGCAAACAGCTGGGCTTTGTTCTTCAAAAATGTCCCACACTCTATTGAAGGATACTTCATTTGCTTAGTTTTTCATATCTTGCACTTCTGTACGAAGCGGTAAATGCTCTTTACCCTCCTTTCTTAGAGCTGAGGCTTCCACCTTGAGTATCTATGAGTAATGCTGAACATGGAATTATCGAGATTATATAATATGGGGGACAAATTATTCCACAGTTGACAAGAGCTAACCTGCCATGCAAGAAAATGATAGAAGCCATGAAGTGACTGTGGGTGAAAAATCCATTTTAGTTCATCAAAATATAGCTCTGTGTGTGTGTGTGTGTGTGTATATATATATATTCTTTTCATGAAACTTCTCTTAGTGAAAAGGAAGGTAGATAGCATGTAGAAGTTGTTGTTTGTTACTCCATCATATCTCATTTGCTCTGCTATGCTGATTTTCCAAAAGGGAACTGAAAAATCAAGTTTGCAGTAATTCAGTGCAGAAAAGAATATTGCCTTTATCCCATAGTCAATCCACTTTCCAAAATTAATGCACAGTCACTTTAATTTTAAAACACAGAACACCTTTGACTACATTGAAATCTAATAAGCGTTACCAGTGCTTTTCCTACTACTGGAAAACATGCACAGTGTGGGTACAATGACTGTCAACAACCTGATGAAAGTACAGGGAGCACCTCATTCTGAACAAAAAAACCACAAGGTCCAGCAGCAGGGAGCAAAATACAATTGCCCAGATTCTCCTTCTAGTGCGTCAGTGCAAGTCCTTCGATTTCAACTCAGTTCTGTCATATTACATCAGATGAGTCTGTCCAGGCATAGTAAGGGACCAGGGCCGAGCAGCTCAGCACCCAGAAAGGTATTTCTCAAGTGTCAACATCCAGAGACAAGTCAAGGGTCAGTTAAAAGACTTCTTAGTACAATGTCCGGAGACTTTGGGTTTACAGTAGATAGAGGGCTGACACTTTAAGCAGCTAGTTAAATTAAAATAGAGCTACTTGTTAGAAAATAGTCTTACAAAGAGTTAATATTCAGCAATAGTCCTTTGAAGAGATTACACCCTGAGGGTCATCACCCAGCTGGAAGAACTTGCTCCCTAGCAGTTGCTGGGAAGATGCTGCCCCCAATGCAGGAGTCCTGCCACATTCTGTACAAACACACTAACACCTGCATTTAACCCAAACAAGTTATTTTTTTCAGACTTTTTCTCATTTGGAGCTGACTTTAGAGAAATATACAAAGGAAGTGACACCAATCGCCCTCCCCTTTGATGTCATGAGTACTTTCAACAAGCAAAAATATTCAAATTGAACTGCATGGTCCACTCACAGCTAATCATCATAATGGGAACTGCAGCGCATTTGTCATTTTTTCTTGAAGTTTGCAGCATGTAAGTATCACTTGTCTCTATGCTCTTTCCTATACTACCTCTCGAACAACCACTCACCACTGAGGAATTGCATTAGTTCCATGCTGGGAACAGGATGTGTTTGTGGATTTTGTAACTTGACCGCGTAGCTAGTCTTACTTCCAAGATTACAGTTCATCTCACAGTCAAAAGGAAAAGTAGAGGGGATGCATTTCAGCATTTTCCCTGCCTGTACAGTTAAGTTGCCTGCTGGCTGACACACCAGTGCTTTAATTTGGAGTGCACAGAGCAATATAAACAGTAAGACCGGAGTCGGAACTGTGACTCCCTTTCATAAGAATTAACATCACTCCTCCTTCTAAAACAGCTTATTCCCTATCATGGCCATGAGGAAAGAATAACCCAACTTTCTGCCTCTTGGATTTACTTCCCATCATTGTCCTAGGGTCTCAAGGACTGCATGGCTGAGCAGCAGCCCAAGGAAAAGTAGTTCCTCTCTCATGAACTCCTTTTTGCTGCCAAGTAGGTTATAACAACGATTTCCAAAACAGATATCAAATGATTGCATTAACTATTATTTGAAGACTTATATATTCTTATTTGTGGGGGTGGAGAGAAACTGAGCTAACGGAAGGGTGTGATTGGCAACTGCTGCATTTCTAAGGTGAATCTGCTTCTCATTCAAAGTTTACCTGGCTTTTTCAGAGATTTCAGTGAAGATTATTACTACTAATTTCTGATTAAAAGGGTCAGAGACAAAATGTAATCTGGATTTGTTATTCATTTTTATATGTGAAGATGTTGAATTTGTTATTCATGGCTCTATGATCAATCTTAGAGAATGACCTTACAGTATTTGATTAATCCTCTGGTTGCTAAACCTTTCCAGATTAGACTTTATCTCTGACCACTGCATGATACTTTTTTTTTTTTTTTTTAACCTTTATACCTTTTTCAGTAGCATCTTATTATAGAAGTGAGGCCATTAACTTTAAAGGGACTGTCTGTGGAGAGAGGTGACTAGCTGTTTGGGGAGGGATTTAGCTGGGATGCAGATGGTGAGAATGGCAGGGATATGTGGCTGGGGTGTGATGTGGGCAGGAAAACTAAAGAGGATAATAGGAAAGCAGAGGAGACTAATGCTCACTAAGCCACTTGGTAAATTTGTGCCAGCAACCTGAGTAAGATGAGTAAAGCGCAATGTATTTACCTGTTCTTAATATGTTCCCATTTGCTGTTATTGACACAGTGATAGAGTGGCTCAGAGTGCCAGGATGAAAGGAGGAGCAGTGGCACCACAGCTGTCATTAGCCACCCTTGATTCCAAAGAGTTTGCAGGAGAATCTTGAAGAGTGCATATGTTAGGAAGCAGCAGTCAGAGCTCCCTCCTCTCAGAAAGGGCATCCTGAAAGACAGCAATTCAGAAATGCTCAAACATCTCGGGTAACACTCTGCAATGAGCTTCCCTGCCTTTATGTGAGAGCAAGGTACTACGCAATGTTGTCAGTGCAAGCAGAACGTTGCAGTAGGTTCTTACTAATAATGAGGAGTAAAGATATGTCTGGAGTTTGTGTCAAGTTTATCTGGTCCATCAATGAGAGATGTACCAATGAGAAGTCAGGCTATATAACTTACAGCATTCATTCCAGGTTACTGCAGAAGAACTCCTCCAGGTCACCACTGAGACCATCTCCCTTCCCCTTCACTTGTCCTGTACATTCCTACCACAGGGGGAATAAAAAGCTATTAAACCCCAAAGGCAGTATTATATATCCATTTTGCATTAGTATAAATGATTAGAGAGAATAACAGTAAGGTTGCATTCAGTCCAGATGAACTCAGAACCATTGTCAAAATGTATTCTGCGGTAATAAGGAGAAAGAAAGAGACTTCTTGTTAGTTTCCATTTATTTGATGACAACATGAACTCTGAGCTGGCTATTTTGTGTGTCAGAAAGTAATCGTGCATGACCAATTCTTGCTCTTGGAAGAATTTTACCTTGTGGCTACGTTCTGTTTGAGAGGATTTCAAGGAATGTTTTTATCATCTACAGGCTTTTCAGTTGTTTGCACACTTATTGAACAAGTAGAGGAAAAGAGAAAACAGACTTCATTAGTATATAAATTAACTTTCCAAGAAAGTCAGGATTCATAGTGCACATTTAAAGACCATGCAGGCCTTTCCATTACGATGGCATTACATGCTTTCCAGTAATCTGTAGAGCTCCCTAAGTCCTGGAAGACAGTTCTGCCTCACAGAATCTTCCTTCTCTTATTAGCTTTCGAACAACCTCACAGAGCTAAGCAAAGATGCATCTTGTTACCTTTTGCATATCTCAGTATAATGAACTGGAATGTCTTTGTGCACATTACAAAGACTATCAAAAACAGAGGTATGAAAAGTCTAGATTTTAGCCAGCTCTTTGAAATCATCCTTTACCCAGACTAAGCCAAGAGCAAACAATCCTGTCTTTGAGGTAGTTTCAATTACTTTGTGCTTGATAAACTAGTTCTAGTTTTATTTTCACACATCTGTTGGATGTCATATTTACACCTCAGTTTTGCAATGATGGTCCTATTGAAGTTATTGAAGTCCATGAGACTCAAAATACATTCAGGCAGATACTTGCATAAAAGTTTTGCAAACTCACATTACCTCTGATTGCATAGGCTGTTCAAGCCTGAGTAAAAAAGATGACTAAATAATTTTGTCTCAGTTGCAGAAACTGCCTCTAATGTAGTGTTTTTAAATACACCGCAGTGTATATATGATCAAGACTCTTCTTTTGTTACTCATCAGCATAGAAATTAATGGCATACATAACTCTCAATGTAAATAATGGAATTAATTGCCATTTACAATACTTACCAAGATCATAATTCATACAAATATCTTGAAAACTAGCCCAAATTTTCCTGCAGTGGTCAAGTCTATAGAAAAAAACACTAATGGTATTCATTTGCTGTTTTATGTTTATGAGTTTCCTATAGTATACTTCTGATTCAGTAGAAATTGACATTTCAAAATTAAACTTGCTGTAAAGCAGGAAACAAAATGTACCCAGAAACCAATACTTTAGTTTATCCTGAGACATCTCATAAAATTAAAAAGAAAAATCTTGCATTAATTTCTCATAATTTCTCATTACCTATGCAGATCAAATTAAGAGAGTGGGAGCGTGCAATACATGATTTGTGGGGCATTGAAGCCCAGAGTGTTACTTTAAAAATTAATTTGTTAGATGCAATTTGCTAATGCTGAACTTTTTCATTATACATTTTAATAGCACTCAGATGACACAGTGTGCGTTTTGTGGTTTGCAGTACCAACCATGTAACACTTAGAATGTGAAATGTCACAGTGTAAAACATGTTGATGACAATTACAGAAAGATAACTCAGGATTTTAAATAATACAGCACATAGCATCTTTGCAGTTACCAGGGATGATTACCCGTCTGGTTCTAAGGGAATATGTTCACTTTAAGTTAGATACCAATAAGGTAATTTCAGCTTTTGTTTTCACTCCAATCGCTCAAAAATATCCTGATGTCTCAAGGCCTTGAGTATCTCAAGGCCTAAACAAAAAGGAAGTATTTCAAATGTGTGATACTGAATTGGTGGGAATTTTTAAGTATTAGGTGAAAACAATAGGCCCAGGAACTACCACTCTATCCTATAGATGATAATTACTACAATACTAATATGTATATCTCAAAGACTTGATGGAAGTCTGCATATTTATACATTTTTGAAAGAACAGCTGAAAAATGAACTTCTTATTAGAGCTGAAATTTTCATGAAAACTATTTGAAGATGAGTGTTTAAAAATTGTATCATTTTGTGACCTTCTGCTCCAATCCTTTCTCCAGAGCTAAATTAGAAAAGGAGCACAAATAGAAAGGCAAAGATGTTAAAACTGAAAATTAGTTTAAAAGGGTGGTTTTGTTTTTTCTTCCAAATTTCTTATTGGTTTTGCTGAACAGTTGTAAGGCTTTAAAATGGTGGTTTCCTTTGAAGCCATAAGAAAGATTCAAATAACTTTGGATGGCTTGTAACAATATGATGCTCTACATTTTTCATGCAGTTGTAGGAAGGGCGCTGAGAAGACAGAAAGCGAAGAAGGATGACGCTGCTTCCCCGTGAGTGCTGCTGCCTGGAGGGCTATTTTTTGCACCAGTGTCTGCCTTTGCCTTTCCTCCCTAAACAGCTCCACGAGCTCCGAAGACATTCCAGTCCGCTCTGCAACCTGCTACTTCTTAATAGATTCTTTTAAACCAAGAGAGCTGACTGCAATTTCTATTTTAGCTCACCTGTAGCCTCTGCCAAGGGAATGAAAGCAGGAATAGAATGTATCTTCTATATACCAGTGTGAAATAAAAATATATATTGTGAAATACATATAGAAATCTATCTATTTAAAAAGATGATTAATAAACATCTCAAAATCCCTGCTCTGGCAGCATATTCACACATCTTATACTGTCTGACATCACCTTTGACCAAATCCAGTTATCTTTAAAGGCTTTAAAAGGCTTTAAAACACCCTTCTGAATAATATTCCTCTATCCCTCATGAGACTTCAGTAAGGCAATGCAAAATAAACCACAACAAAGTTCAGGTAAACAGGGCACGTATCTCAGTATCAGTATTTTGGAGTGCTCCTCAGGGAAAATTTCACACACTTTTTTTTTTTTTTTTCTGGATTTTGCTATGAGACCCCAGAAATAGTTCTGAGGTATTTTCTTTCCCACCGGCAAATGGAAAGCTAAATATTTTATATGAGGATGAGCACAGTCCTCTAATAGTGGCTAATGTACTTTCTTTGCAATTTAAATGTCATTTATACCACCAGCACAATGGATCAATTTTGCCCTAGGGAGACAGAAGGTGTCAGAGCGGTACCAGGGTTAAAAGAGGCTCAGAGTGAGGTAAATAAGTTGAACAAGTGGCAGCCAAAGGAATGGATTCTCAGGAAAAGGTGAACACATCATACAGCCTCTTTTAATATTTTAACGTTTAATCTGGGTAAGCAGATGGTAAAACCAGCTATAAATTGCATGACACATGCAGGAAAAATGAAAAGCAAAGTTTGAAGAAAGTGAGCCTCATTGGCTACTTAAGGAACCTTTTTCACATCCCCACCCGTGCTTGCTAATCTGGACAGCTGTGTTTCTTTTCCCTTTTCTAGTTTATATTTGCAGCCCGTAGAAGCCGGGGCAGCAGGTGAATGCGAAGAGTGCTCAGAAGGAAAGTACGAAGGAGAAATAAATATTAATTCCTCAGAACCAAACTGAGAAAATCCATGGGGATTTCTGAAAGGGAGCAGATGTATGCCAGTGGCTGGAAGTAATTCCAAGGCTAAAACTACCGGGGAAGATGTAGGTGACCTCTTGGCCTGCCAAGTGCTTGAGGGCTGGAAGAGAAAGGGAGGGCCCACTTCGGCCAGTCTGGGCCTCATGGTTTCTACAGATGAGTCTAGGCCTTCACATGGCCTTCACATCTAGGTGACCCTGCGTGTGCAGGGGGGTTGGACTAGATGATCTCTAAAGGTCCCTTCCAACCTTAACGATTCTGTGGTTCTATGGATCTAAGAATGAGGGACAAAGACTTAGGTACAATCTCTACTGGCTGAATCTGGATCCAGCTCTCCTCTGTATCTACAGCACACTGTGTGCTTTGACTGTTGAGAGACTTTTTGGCTGGTGCAAGATATCCATGTTCCACATCTGAGCAGAACCAGAGGTGAGCATATTCCAAGTGAGAAATGGGTGAAAGAAGTAGCCACTGTTTGCTCTGCTGGCATATTAGGAGATAAAATACGTGCTGGAGTGCTGGATTTTAAACTGCCTTCTGATTTATTGCTGGGCAACCAAGGAGAATGCAAAATGACTGTAAGAGACTATGTCATTCAGCCACAAGAGTGTAAACTCTATATTCATGCACATTGTCGAAGGTAAACGAATATGCTAGGTGCAAAACAGCAGTAAACTATTCATGAAATCTTTAGTCTGCATAGATCTAATATTTTAGATACTCCAGAAGGATATTGGGTCTGGGTAGGGTCACAGCATTTAACAGTCACCTCAAAGTTGTTTTACTCTTTTTTTCCAACCTATCTTCAACTAGATAAGATAGATAGTACCATATTTTCACTTTAAAGACTGATTTTTTGTTTAGGGCTATTTGTTTTAAATAAGAGTTTATTTCATTATAGGGAGTTCAGTGGTATAGTAGTCAGATACAGATACTCCTTTTTCCCCAGGAATGCAATTGTATAAATGTGTGAATCTGTAGAAACAAACAGTTAAGGTATGGAGGTGGGAAAGAGAATGCTAGGGAAGTAGATGTGGCATAATTTTTTTTTCATGACTGTACCTATTCCTGTACCATTGATTCATATTTATCATTTAGAATATATGCATTCTTTGGAAGCTCAAGTAAATGGTGCGCCTCAGTTGCCTGAGGAAAATATTAACTCATTAGTATTCAGTTCATATTTTGAAGTCAGAAGCCTAGTTAGTATATTGGTGTTTTAAAATATTCTGCAACCAGAGTGCCTCCTTAAGTAAGCAGTGATGATGATAATGCTGCATCTTGTTCCCCTAAATTTTCTTCACAAAATGAAGTCAAAATCTTTACTTCCATTTTATAATTCACAATCAGATGGAGGTGCAGGAGAGGAAGAATTAAATTTCTAGGCCCGACAAAGACATCTCCAGGGAGCCTTGGGTGCTTGCCACCAATGGCCAACTCTCTGAACTGTTCCAGTTGTTGTCAGTTTGGTGGTAGGCATGATCCTACCTCGATGGCCCTGTGGTTAGAAGGCATAAATACCCAGGCCCTCTCCAGAAACTGCCCAGATACCAGGGATAAGACGGTCTGTGACTCCAGATCAATCCTTCATCTGTGAAAGAGGGAATAAGACGCCTGGCCACCGAGGAGCTGTGAAGGTGCATCCGCATATGACCAGAGGGGCGGCTGAGGACCTTTGGTGTGTTTAGCTAGATGAATAGCGAGTCAGGGGAACATGGAGAACCAACTGTCGCATTTATCTTCTTCACACCAGCAACTGGGAGTCATTACCAGGATCCTAACGCACCAGAGGATCCTCTGAACTGAGATGATCCTCATTACTTGACTACACGTACTTGAAGTGTTGCTTTGTGGTGTAAAGTTACTGGTGCAGAAGGAAGAACTTGGTCTTAAATTATTTTAGAGACTATTTAAGTACAAGAGATTAAAACTGATCTGTTCGTTTCCATTATCCTCTTTCTCATTGTACCACAGGGAACCTGTTTTTGTGAGCCAATCATCCTTTTCCTTAAACATATAGAGAAATTACATAGGATAATTATATCTCAGGGCACCTTAATTGTCCCGATTATTTGGCTAGTTTTGACAGTCAGATCTAATGTAGAGAGGGAGGGAAGAGTTCTGCAGAGATAGGAGAAGGTTTCATGTGCTACTTGGACAATATTCAACAGCACAGTTATAATATTCAAAGTATCTGTATTTATAAGTATGCTATGTGCAATATAAAAGCAGGGAGATAAAAAAGCCTCAGTATATTTTAAGATATCCTTTACCCAGTCAACCTTCTGCATGAGATGCACAGCTTTAGCACTAAATCAATTATAATTAAACTGTATGTAACCAAAATTGGCAAATTCAATTTCCCCCACATTTTATTATAGCTTAGCTGTTATAATGATAAATTAAATTAAGCTATCTTCCACAATATCTTTCAGGTATAGCCATTATCAAATATAATTTTACTTCTCACTTTTTTGGATGAAAATTAAACAATTTATAATGGTCCCAGCTCACTGAAGAGAGTGATATATAATACTATAGAAAAGTATATGACAAATAGACATCATGCTATTGTGCACAGATTTTAAAAAGGACATTTTAGTATTGTAGGTATTGTAGTTATAATGGACATTCTTTAGTGTTAAAAGATGAAAGTCAAATATCTGAAATTACAAATGTAATTCTACCTTGAATAAAAAAAAAAAAAAAAAGGAAGTGTAAGTGAGTAACTTCTCTGTCCTGAAACTTTTGAAAATGAAGGAATTAAACTCTGCTCTGCAAAGGCTCTGGGGTCAGTGTGATTGCAAGAACAGGAACAATATTGAGCATACTCCCATATACTGTCTTGTAGATATACTTTTTTGTACAGAGATCATGGTTAAGTGTCTAAATACAAATAGAGGGTTCCCACTTTTTCTGTCTGAAATGCTGCTATGCAGGTTTTAACATCCTGCCCAAGTCAGGAAATTGTTATCCTCATCATTAACCTGGCCTCTGAATAAAAGTAATTGAATCAGATATAAAATTGATCTTCTTTGACAAGGTTTTACTTGGGAGGTGGGAATCAAACTAGACCAAAGCTTTAATCAAAATCCCTGGTTCCTGGTCCTCATATATATACACACAATTATTCACATGTAATGAAGGAGAAGCTGGTAAAAGTATCTACGTATCAAATGCATGTACTTAAAATATCTCTGTAAGGTAGAAGTATTCAGTTTCCTCAGTTCAGATTTCTCAGTAAGAATTAACCAAAAAAAAAAAAAAAACAGGTTAAATCTGATAAAAACAAGGAGCAATACTCAGTGTTCCTGAAATGATCAGAGATATTCTATGCCCACATCCCCACAACAAACCACTAGTCCTAGGCAGAAGTCCCTGCTTTCCCTGCTTCTATCAAAAATGTATTCACCATGTGAAATAAGAGCAGTAATACAGCCGGAGGCTGGCCACTGAGCCATTCCTGTCAGTGCACATGTCACATACCACTGAGTCCCAATGGCAGGCGAGCTCTTGAAGAGAGGATCCCTTCACGAAAACCCCTTAGATTATCATAAGACACTCAAGGCAAGAAGTGTGGTTCCTGTCCAATCCCTTTCTTTCTAACAAAATGATTTTCTTGGAAAACAAAAATTATTAAAAGCAAGGAACACAGTAGTCAGCTTCAAGGTTCAGCTCATCCAGCATCCTCTGCTCTGATTCTGTAGTTTAGCCACTTTCTTTACTAGAGAGGCATTTGCGATTGAAACTAGGTTGTATTTTCATTAGATAAATCATTTACAAGTAGATTAGGTCTTTGGTCTTAAAGCTTCTGCTTGATGGAAAAAAATTCTTCTTCCTTTTCGAAGATATCCAAGCGGAATCCATGTGTAAGTGGGTTCTATCACCTACAAATTCCAGTCTGTTGGATACAATCAGAGACAGTTGTAAAAACTGTTATCAGCTGGAGAATTGTGTATTGCGCCAAATTCCTAGGAAGGATGACATACCCTGCAATTTCTCTGGACTCAGGCAACAGAAGAGACTATATCACAAAAAAGAACACAGACCCTAAGCAGACACTTGATGAAAAAATGCCCAGTAATCCTTTTGCTGGGGACTGCATGCTTGATATGATTGAATGTCTCTACCTGAAGGATGTGTAAACTCCTGGAAAATTAAGTCTTATGTTGTCAGTGTCTCCTGCATATGAAGAGGAGCTGGCAGGTGGCCAGCTGCCTTCCTGGCTCCAGCACTGCCACCTGTGGCCTCGTGGCTTGTGACTTGCTGTCTCCTGTTGACAGGAATGCAAGTGACCCATAACCTCCATAGGAATATCTGTGTCACCAGACCAGGAGGGGTCTGAGAGCCACAGTTCAGCTATTGGGTTGCTGTATGTGCTCTGGAAGCCACGGGTCAGTCATAACCCTGGGAGAGAAATGAAATCCGGTCTTTGCACCACTATATTCAAGAATCTTCCATGATTTTTTTTTTTTTTTGATAATGTAGCCTTAGTATTAAGACTGTCATTACTTAGAAATGCAAACTTCGCATTGTGTCCAAAAAGACCTTTATAATCACTTAGCAGCATTGATCTCATTTCCTATGGGGCATTAGGATTCATGTCCATCATACTCTTGGTGGAGGACGGTGGAGCAAATGGAAAACTTAAATTCGTGTGCCAGGACACAATTCCATCCATTTTAATCTTTGACCGGTGACTGAAACCTGCACTATTTAAATCCTGCAGATGCCAGCCAGGCATAGATTTCCTACAGGATGAAATAGCCGTGTTCAGATACTAATTCTAGTCTTCTGGGTGTTCTGCTTGCTTCGTTCTTGCCATTTGAAAGTCTCCAAGTACAATATTTTCCCAGCATAAAATCAGTCAAACAAATACAAATTACAAGTGTCTGTGGACTCCACTACAACTATAAAAGTAGCAGAAAGTATTTGGGCTCCTACCTGTGAAATGTTGCAGTTTGAAAGCCGTAGTGGCAGTGGGGGGGGCAGGGGGGGCAGGGAAGGAGTTATCAAATCAGTATCAGATTCACAAACAGTCCGTGGACCATAGGTCTGATTGCCTTCCTAGGAGCGAATCGAGTTCCCAAATAGTGTGATCAACTATAAGCTCGAGCCTGGCAATATCGGATTCACGAACAGTCCGTCAACGGTAGGTCCGATCACCTCCCCCAAAAAAGTAGTCAAATTCACAAACAGCATGATTTGTTCAAATGCAACACTTACAAAGCAGGTTCCTGATGTCAGTACAGGAAATTCTCTACTACAGCGTGGGGTTTTTAGCTAGCCCTGATGTACAAATGTGCAGTCATCGCTCACCCCAGGAGATGGGAGAGGGCTCTCAGTCTCGAGTCTCTTCAGGAGGCATCTCAACCCGAGAGGAGGAAAGGGCATTGACTGATCACCCCAAGCAAGCTTCTGTAATGCCAAAACCTCTGTTAGGCCCTAGTTTTCCTCTCAGTTCCTGCTTTCAAACAGTTCTTCCACGCTACCTCTTCATTCATGCTCCTTCTCAAAAACAGAGAGCCCTTCATATTCCTAGAGGTCCTTCCTTCAGAAAGTGATTTGTGGTGCTCTGCCAAGTTCATTCTGGTACCGAACTGAGTAATACAACCAAAAGTTGAAGAATGCTGCTGATACTCACAACCACAGATGCCTGTCATAAAAGCCTACTGGAAACTGAGAGCTCATGCTAATGAGGTCTTCTGCACTGTCCCTTAAGGGAACCTTAAGTCTCATTTAAGTGTACTGCATATTTCTGAGACAAAATGGATCGTACATGTCCTAATCTCAAGTGTTCAGCTACTTCTGCCCATCAGTTTTCTAATCCATGTTAGAGTTTAATATCAGTGACAGTGATATTTTAAGCGCCGATTCACATATACTTAATTTTCTATGGTGCCCGGGATTCTCAGATGAACCACTAAATTACATCGTGTTTTAACAAATTGATGAGAACGGTGTTGCTTTCATAACCATGTAGTAGAACTCAATTGATCAGGTATCCTTATTACATTCTGCTAACAAGTTTGAAAACCCCAAAGACAATTTCACTATAATGCTTGCCTTGCATTGGCAAAGTACACATGGAAAATCATAGCCGTGCTGGTTTTTAATCACTATCAGCAAAATCCATCCTTCTTTAGGGAGCCTAGCAAAAATTTATGGGCCATTCAAGTCTCACATGAAAAGGGACTTGAAGAAGCTGAGCAATAAAGTTGAATTTTATCCTAGGTTGCTGTGATTTTGTGGACATATGTGGAAGTAAAATATGTTGTATAAATAGCAAGGTGTTTGTTTTTAGTACATATTTTGGCATACAGTGTTTCTGAACAGATGATTACAAAGTCCTAGAGTCAAGGTAGAAAATTCTGAATCCAGCAAATAAAATAATTTTAAAATAATGCCAGTTTTATTAAGAAAAAATTTATATATATATATATATTTGGGTCTCTTTTAAACAGTATAGTTCATTTATTTCAAGTACAATTTTCTTATTACTTCCTTTTTGTTTACTAGCTCTTTGCTACCATCCATACCCACAAGTGGCTATAAAGATGCTCATTTACTATATGACTTCATATATAGTCTTCACTTAACATTCCATAGAGCCTGTACACTGATTCCACTCTACCATTACAGTGATTCAAGTTCACACTCTGCGTGCTAATTCCCACTTTCCTGTTGTCTTTATATAAATGAGGACACCCACTCATAAGGCCTGTGCTGAAGAGGAGGCCCTGCCACATCCTCGTGTGTGCATACACATTGGTAAGATTCCCCAGAGCCCTCTCTTCTCCAGGCTAAACAATTCCAGCTCTCTAAGCCTCTCCTTTGGCTGGTGGATCCCTTAGTCATCTCAATGGCTCATTGCTACGCTGCGGTATCCACAGTGCAAATTTAAATTCAACACATTTTCTCTATTATGTTTATCATGTTTGTAATATTCAGTTATTCCTCAGGTGAAGTACGTTTTCAATCCTACACTCTGCCACCATATTTAAGCTGCAAATCCACCTACACCAAAACTGCAGCTTAAAATTTAACACTACAGCAATAGTTCACAGCACGCACACATATATGCACAAACACACACGCATCTTTTCCAGGTAACCGCCTATGATATTTTTGTTTTCGTTTGGACTAACTTTATCTGACATGGCTTTTTAAACTGAAATGATACTTTAGTAGAGCAACTCACAGTTAGAAGAACTGAATCAAGCAACAAGTGTGTGTGGCTGTCCCTGCTGGTG
This sequence comes from Tinamus guttatus, assembly GCF_000705375.1. Next base: position 105,496 of record NW_010581728.1, on the reverse strand, counting down.
CTTTTGATGCTGACTGCCACCACCGCACTACGTCGGCTGTGTTGCCTCCTTTTAATCATGCATTCCCAGCCGCACAGTTTTGATTGCATCGGGCTCCCTGGTTTCAGGGTCACTGATGAACAGGGCTGAAAAATTGTTTTGGCTGCCTCAATATTGCAGGAAGGGCATTTCCCTTCTTTTATTTTAATAGCAATATTCTGTGGAGATTAAAAGTGATTTAGCTGCTATCTTATAGTGATTGCTCATGGTGAGTTTGATCATTTCAGCATGTTGCCTGTTGCTTTTTCTTAAGCATTTAGAATCTCTGAGCAATGAGTCCCATGGAGCAAAATGCTGGACTGTATAGCCTGAAAAATGTGCAACCAATTAAGCTAAAATATAGAAGGAAAAGAATGTATTAATATCTCATGAGACTTTATGACCATATGGGCCTCCAGGCTTCTTCCAGAGTAAATACTTTGATGAGCTGGTCATGTCTGGTTTTTTCTTTCTTTTAATATCTTTATATTTAATCTTAGTGAAATTCAGTCACATTCGCCTGGTTTAGGGGGAATTTTAACACCTTACAAATTATGCAATCCATCAGAAACTTTCTTAATTTATACACCTTGTGCATATGGGTAGCTTGAGGGAGGATGTGTCATTATCTCCTAAGTTATTACCTTATATTTTGAGACCTGTTCAAGCTGGGCCTGTCTTCTGGTTTCTCCTTCATGAGGATTAATTAGTGATACTGACCCATCTTTTTCTGTCTTGTAATCATTTTATTAGGAGAGAAGTCTACTCCAGGAATGTCTCTGCCTCCATAGATGTGGGGAACAGACTAAGGATGACTGGAAAGTGTCAGGTAAATGAGGAAGAGCACATCTCTGCCTTGCATGATGGCAAAATATTTTACTGTGTACAGTGCAGTGTCAATCACACCAGCAGCTCTAGTGACAGATTAGAAAGCTGCTGTGGTGAATACACTTCAGCGACAGAACAGAAACCTCCTTCATGCCCCAAACCAGCTTATGATACCAAGATACAGATGAAAACTACATATGGGTATGGATAGTTGGGAGCACAAGTGTCACCCGTGACTCATTATGATGAATTCCAGGTCTTATCTCAAAGACACTGTCCAAGTCATTTGTTCAGCTATTCATACTTCAAAAATAAGCCGGACAAAGTGCTGAAGCACAAAACTGAAAGATTTAGGTGTCTGAATTTGTTTTCTTGTAGAAGGATTTTTAATCTGCTTCGGCAAGGGAACACTTCTAGTGCATATTGCATATTGATTTAATCTTCTTGATAAAAAATGCTCATTTGCATTTTTTTGTAAATATATGCACATATTGACAGCAAAATGCACATAAATAGATTTTAATATGCACTTAAATATATTAACTTTAATTCATAACAACGCCAAAGTAATTTTACGAGAAACACAATACAGTGTAATGTTAAACAATCCATTTCACTACGAAACATATGAATAAACTATTGAAGAAATAAGCAAAATTATCTCCTCTTGTATTCTCATTTGTCTCCCTAAACTATTCGCAACCATTTTATATCTTAATATTCTCATTTTTTTCCCACACAATGCCTATAATGCACTGAAACAGCAGATAACCTGAAAATGAGTAAGTACTTCAAACTATATCTCATCTGACAGAATACAGAAAGATGAACTAAAATGAACTGTGAGTTGCAAACCAGACAGAAAAACAAACAACAAATAGGAAAAAAAATATAAATTATATGTAAATACACTGACATGCTTGATCTTCCTTCTAGTTTTAGTCATTGTTCTGTTTCCTTGCATATTAGGAAAAACACATGCCCATTCAGCAAAGGTCACTCTCTTCCAATCAAATATAAACATTCATTTTAAATATGTACTGCTTATTTTTTTACCCAAATTTATGCAGTGAACATGTTTTTGTCCATCTTGCTTTGGCCTTAATTTTTTTCTCTTCTCTCAGAGAAATATGACAGTGGCATCTGTGTTATTGCTGGGATATGAAAGTCAACACAACCTGATACAAAATGGTGATGGTAATGAATAGGTGACATTTTAGTCTAACATTTTTGTGACATTTACTAGCATTTTATCTTAAAAATGTGCTAAATAGGAATTCTTGGCCTACAGCCCAAGTCTGAACTTGCTTATACTGGATTTAACTGAGTATAACTTAACAGCCTTTCCAGAGTAAATGACAATATGATCAGGGACAAGACTCAAGAGGGACTCGGAGGAGACGAGAGCTCAGAAATATGTCATGTTCACAGAAGCTCAAGAAAGATTATTCTAAACAACAGAAAATTATGTGGTTTAGAAACTAATGAAAGGGCTCCCAAATAACAGCATCTTTGTTGCAATAAAGTAGATGATTAATGCTATGTACTCTGAATCAGATCTGCTTTATTGCAACAAAGATCACATCTGATTCAGAGTAACTCCTTACATGACACTACATTCACTCAAACATACGTTACACCCATGAGCAAGGAATAAACCTAACAGGCTGCTTTGGCTCTGAACAGCCCTGGCCCAATGTCACACTTCCTAAGCACATGGAGAAACCAAGCAAAGGTTTGGTACCAGACTACATTCTCTGTGTGGCCTAATATAGACTTCAGCCTGGAGCTGAAGCAAATCCATGACACCAAGTGACATGAAGAATGGCACTCTCACATGAAAGGACAGGAAGGCAGAAACTGAATGTAAATAGAATTTAAAAGACACGCTATGGTCTTACCACTCGCTTCCCATAGATTTTCAATCCAGATCAGGAGCTTGGTCCTAATCTTCCAGGGCTCCCTTGTCTCCCCAGCCCCTGGGTGCTCCTCACGTTCTTGCAAATGACAGAGCATTGCAGCACAGAGAGAACACGCAGCTGGGAAAGAACTTACTTGGGAGCAGGGTTAAATCCGCAGTGTGAAACCTCCCTGTGAGGACCACAGCTCCCCACAGATCTCACCATGTTCTGCTTGAACTGCCCCGTGCACGTCCTCGATGAGGCCTTTCCTAAAACAAATGCAACATATAGCTATATTAGGAACTGCTCTATCAGCAACTACTCCTCTAATAAATAGATGACAAGGAGAGGGTTAGGAGTGCTTGGTAGATATTATTAATGATGTAAGCATTTCAAGAAGAAACTTTTTTTTTTTTTTGTAAGAAATCAGTCATAAGAACTCAAATGGAAGATAAACTGTTTTTCAGTTGACCATAGACTATACGTTATCCTGCCAGAGATCACAGTATTTACCTGCCCAGGTCTTCGTTGTTCCCGTAAGACAGACATAAAATTACCTCAGCCTGCAACGTCAGCCCTAGGAAATTAAATTTCCTATGCAATACAAATGAAGTACGAACGCTCTGCAGAGCTTATTATACTGCCCAGTGTCTTCTGTGTTCTCATTCAAAGACTTTGGAGAGAAACATCCTGCTACACAAACATAGGCTTCAATCCCAGAATTACATATACCTGAGGTTATTTAGATATACCCAAACCGCTGAAATCAGGAGAGCAACTTAGGGTGGCAAGGCTAAGTATAACTCCAAATCTGGATGAAAATCTCTGCAGAATCAAATCTCAGAAAAAACAGTAAGGGTAACTATAAAGACATTTACATGAATGATATTTTACAGTTGGCTGCATTTTCATTTTCCTTCCTACTGTAGCTCAAAACCAACTGTAGACTCTAGATAGCAGAGGCCTGCAGAGCAAGCAATCCCAGTCCCACTTTTACCTCCTTCTCATCTACTTTCGCTGTAATTAAAGCATAAATCTTACAAATTAAATTTTCACAAAAGCCTTTATTGTTTTATATCGATTTCCCTTTTTATTCTAACACTACAGATAGGTTGTTTTCTAATTCATCACCAGAGAGATCACCGAAACGTAGGACATAACACAGTGTGTTATATGAAGGTGTAGGAAGGATGAAAGACAAACCCTTAGCTTATTGCTTGATATTTTTCCTGCAATAAGTGCATAGAAGAGAAAGAATAGTTCAGTAAAGCATTTAATATTTTAAACCGTGCTGCCTACAAAATATTTGAGAAAAAGTACCATCAAAATAATAACAGCCAAAGAAAAGGCGCCATGGGATAATTCACAATCATTTGATACTAGTATGTTATAAATAGAACATTTCGACCATTAATTTTGGAACTGTTTCAATTAGAAAATTACATTATTACTAATTATTTGAGTTAAAACCCAACCAAAACAACAGAAACTTGGGTTTTTAAAAAATTCTTTTTGAATAAAAACATTTTTGGGGGTAGGGAGGAGGGGACTTTGAAGCATTCTTTCCATTTTTTTTTTTTGCATAAAGGCACTTAAATGTGCATTAACTATACAACCATATCCTTTAACTGCAAATATCATGCTGTTACCTTGCATTCAGGTTTATTTGCTCTACTTTTTATGCTCTATTCAACCAGAAGTTATTTAAAGCAATGTTTTTATGCATAGATGTTCAGCCAATTGGACACCTGATCCCTGACCATGCCTCTACATGGTTATACAATAGAAATAATTTATTAACAGTAAGAAAACTACCTGCTGTTTGCACCTACTAAAAGGTTTATCAGAGATACATTGCTAAGCTGCAGGAGGAGGTACTTGCCTGCTAGAATGGCCATTTTCAAACTACAAACCAGCCCCTTGTGCACATTCTCTGTAAGAGAAGAGTGCAAAATTCCTGTGAGTTGGCAGCAGAGCATTCATATCTATCAGGGCTTGTCCCACGTTCCAAGGAAGCTTTCCTTTAACGTCTCGAAGGTTAATCCACCTTCGCATTCTAGGCAAATGTGAAGACACTGTCAAAACCTGCAACACTTTGTGAAATAATCCCAGGAGCCTCCCAAGAGTGATTTTTTGGACGCTTGTGTTCCCCAGCTCCATTGACCAGCTCCATCTCTCACGTCCTGGCAGTGACCACGCAGTATCACGGGTACCTGAGACCCCTTGTGCAGGCACTGCAGTGTCTCAGCAAATGGCTCTGCCACTTATCAGCTCAACTTGTTTTTTATTGAAAATTTTGAAATTTTTGGAAAGGAAATAAACCCACCTGACTACTTCTAATTACCACAAATTACTTAGAATCGTCTGAAAAACATGCTCATGTCCTACTCACTGCCCTCTGCCAGTGTTATATCCAGTCAGAGTACCCTCTCACATCGAAACCTTAGTTTATTTTGTGGAGCGCAGAACCCTTCTAATTTGTCTTCTCTTAGACATAATTACAACTGCAGAAAACAGTAGAGATCATTTTGTCAGGATTATTACACCAGTAAGATGAGAAAGTGTTAGAAGTAACTCTGCATCACAGGCATAACAGTCCTATTTACAAGCAGCAGCCTCTTCCTACACTCTGATCTAAGATGCTATGCATGTTTAAATATTGTCAGATTTATATTCAGGAAACAAAAAGCCTTTTTTTTTTTAAAGCCAACCACACAGCTTAGTCTTCTGAGACTTAGCTCAAAATTTCTAATTAGCTCTTCCACCTAAAAACCCACCATCTCTATATTACCATGAAATAGAAATTAGCCACGAGGGAGAAGGCTGCTGATAAAGAGCAGAAAATTCAACGGTATTTGCTGAATTGCTAACTGACAACTAGGCAAAAGGTGAAAACGCCTCATCTAGAAAAGGGAGCAATGGCAAAGGGTACCCGGGAGTAGCTCCTGGGTGATCTGGTGGCTGATGGGGCTGAGGTGCCCGGGCTGGTGCGTGCACGATGCCGCACCGCAGCGTGAGCGGCTCTTCTGCGGGACGTGGTGACTCGCACACACGCTCTTGGCTGATGATCTGTGACTCAGGACACACTAGCGGACTTCACATGTTTATTTTCCTTTTCTGCATTTGTCTTGAAACAAGCATTTTCCCTGCCCAGCGAAACAGAAGCGAACAGAGCGGGTGTTAACAGGCGACGGGCACTTCCATGGCAATCTCCTTGGGAGATAGCGTGGAGACGCAGCCAACAAGGCCTTGTCTTGCAGCCAAGTTGCTCTTCAAGCAGCTTGTCCAGGCCCCGCAGCCCTTCCAGCAGCCAGCGCGCCGCACAGGGCCGCACGCGAGAGCGGCGCCGCGCCGCGCTCCTGTCGCTGCGTGAGCGAGAGCTTGCGAGGAGGCTCTGTGAAACACCCCGGAGCCGGAGAGGAACCTGGCCAAGGCGCCAGTCCTGCGGTTGCAATGAGTTACTGTGTCCCTGGCTCTAGGGAAAAGGAACGTATGTGTCAAGGAGCTGTGCCGATGGTATAAAATGACCTGCAGAAATTACGTGGGGATCTATTGCAGAAAGGAAAAAAAAAAGAAAAAGAAAAAAAAAAGTGCCTACATCTCTTTTTCCCGAGAGAGCCATCATCACAGAGCAGTGCCTGGATGTTTATTTCTGCTCAGATGAGAATCTAAGGGTAAAACCAGGCTATTTCGATTGTTTATATCCAGTACACAGAGAGTAACAGAATTAGGTAAAAAGGAAAATATTGCCCTTTTAAAAATCACTGATCCGATAGAGAAATCTGATTTGCAACTGTGAAAAGTTCAAGCTGTTGTATTTTACAAGTGGCAGCCTGACGCTGCCAGCAGAGATCACATAAAGCCAGACTCGAGTCTCCAGCATGCAACTGGGGGAGCGGAAAAACGGATGTGCTCTAGCTTGAGTACTTAATGATTACAAATGGAGAGTCTATGGAGCTGCATGCTGATTATTAATACACGTGCCATATCCTCACACTGCACAACTACAACAGCAGTCGAGATAGCCTAAAGCCAGGAAGGCCACTGTTAGATATTTAAAAGTGCAACCATTCACAAAAGCACCCAAAGAAACCTCATAAAAGAGACATTGGCAGAAATCACCGGGAAATTAGAGTCAAAACCTTTAGTAGGATTTGCCTGATTACTTTCACGTTTTGAAAATACAACCACTTAGGGTTTTAGGCAGCTACATGCTTGTATGCATTTGGCCCCAAGACAGATAACACTTCTGGGCTAGAAGAAAGAAAAGAGGGATAAAGTGACTCATTTTCACATGCACATAAGGATCAAGCCTCCCTATCCTGCATAGATGCAGCTTCACATACATTGAAGCTGCATCTGCCAAGAAGCATGAAACGCTCTCATGTGAATTCACCACTTATGGGGTGAACAACAAGCAAAACTCATATGGCCTCTAGTAAATGGAGAGGCCATTGTGCAAAGTGGGGATATGCAGAAACTCTGCTGAAATTCAGGCATATTCTCACCTGCCATTTATTTTTGAGTATCTACAAGAAAGTAGCTGCTATAAGACACCTCTCTTAAATAAATGGTATGCAGATACCAGCCCCCAACCCAAACATCTAAATCTGCACTTGCTGGGAACAAAATACCTTAGGGGGAAAAAAAAAATCTCTATTTTAAAAACTGCTCATTGTTTCACAGAATCTCAGATTTATCTCCTATTATCACAGAACTCGCAGTGGCTCAAAGGGTGAATCATTGCCTCCATAGAAGCTAAGCAAGCTGAGAACACGCAGCATTCCCTGCTCATCGGATATGGGGAGGTACAGCTATAACTTTAACTTAGAAGAACTTCAGGGAAAAATGAAACCTTGCTTTTATTTTGTTACTGATGTCACCACATAAGGAACTCTAGAGGATAATTTTTCAGTAATCTTCCTAGGAGAACTGGAAAGTTTATAAAAACTATAATCCTATGCTGCTTTGTCAGTGGTATAACTGAGAACGGATTTTTAAATATTTGTGCATCTGATATTTCTTCCTTGATCGTCTGATCTGCAATGCGTTCCTCAATACATTAGAGTATACTCCAGTGAAAGAGATGTTTTTTAATTGCATTTTGCAAATGTGGGACTGAGGCCCGGTAATTATTGCCTGTGTTTCATAGCAACTGCCTGAGATGCTTGATCTGTTGAGACTTACAAAGAGACTGCAGCAGAGTGGGGCTGGCCTTCAAATCTCTGACTTCTCCTTTTCCCCCTTACAGCACACATCCAGCCAAGGGCCTCAGTGACAGGCAGACACCTCTTATTATAAGGAGAGCATAAAGTAATTCCATTGACTATTTCTACAAGAAAAGAATCATTACTATTAGTTAGGCTAGCTTAATCTCTTTGGCTCTGGTTCAAGACCCTGGTCCAAAGAGTATCCAGCTGTGTTCCCAAGATAGTCCATATTTCACACTGAATGTAGCATGTTAGTTCTTATACCATCAAGCTGAATTAGGTCCTGCTTCATTTTCTGCTGCATTAACTTCCTTTAAATGTTGTTCTATATAAGCTTGTTCATCATCGCATATAGCTTTTCAAGCTAAAGCACATACTTATCATAAAGTTTTCAGTTAAAAGAGTGCTGGGAATTTCACTTGTGTGTGGTAGCATTTCACTCATTTAGGGTATTAGGGTCCCATGCCTGGGGCATGGGACAGTCTTTAACACCTATTTGCCTTTTAAGAGTTCCAGCGATATTTTAAGAAAAAAACAACAGTCATCTACCATCAATCACTTTATCCCACCAAAATCTCTTTCCTCAGAATGAATTAACAAAGAAAAGGAAAGGAAAGGAAAGGAAAGGAAAGGAAAGGAAAGGAAAGGAAAGGAAAGGAAAGGAAAGGAAAGGAAAGGAAAGGAAAGGAAAGGAAAGGAAAGAGAAGAGAAAAGAAAAGAAAAGAAAAGAAAAGAAAAGAAAAGAAAAGAAAAGAAAAGAAAGAAGAGAAGAGAGAAGAGAGAAGAGAAGAGAAGAGAGAAGAGAGAAGAGAAGAGAAGAGAGAAGAGAAGAGAAGAGAAGAGAAGAGAAGAGAAGAGAAGAGAAGAGAAGAGAAGAGAAAAGAACACCCTCAACTCTCATTAGGGGGTTATTGTCTGCAGTTGAGGGTATAAAAAGGAAAATACAAACCCCTATTGCTAGGCTAAGAAAGTATTCCCTTTCTGAGTGCATAAATGTTAAGAGGATAAAATAAAAGGCAATACTAACAGCCAATTTAAACCCCAAAGCTCAGAGACATTCACATTCAGGGCATTCACCCAGATAAGCTTCTCTACCAAAGCAGTGCAGACCATGCAATGATCATGGTGCCTAAGATCAACTGGGTAAGTCAAAGTACGAAGTGAGTCCAGTTCACTTTCATGTTTTTTTTATTAGCCCTTTAATTTTACTTAATGATTTTTTTTGTCATTTAATTTAATCTCCCTTCTTAAGACTGTGGTTTCTATAATTGAGATGCAACACTGTAAAAGGAGCTCTCCTTAGGATCAGTCTGGCCCAAGTGAAAGTGAGAAAGTTTACTGAAGTTTTAATAATATCCCTGCAATTCTCCGTTAATCTTTATTATGCTGTATTTTTTTTTTCACACAGAAATCAAGGTTCATGTGTCAGTGCTGGCACAGAATATCCTGCTTTCTTGATATTGGCCTCTCAAGGAATTATCCAGCCATCAAATACTTGATATAAATCATGAGTAAGTCCATCTATGCACAGTTTATTTAACGACTAAAAGTTTTCAGAGAAATTCCCATCTTCCAGTAACATTCTTGCAAGGGTCAGGCAAGCAGGACAGACAGAAGGCTGTAGCTGAGCTCAGTCTCTGGTTTTGGCACACTACCTTTAGGGCTGATGCAGTGCATTTTTCATTGCTTCTAAACAGGAAACCTCCAACCGATAAATGCAGGGGAAAAAAAAAAAAAAAAAAGACATAACCCGAATATTGGAAAAACAGGGGTTTCCTCTGCAGTTAGGAATCAAGGAGTGTCTCGTTTCCATTCTACCTGGCACGCAGACAGCCCACCTTGGGTTTAGCTGACGTCTCAGTTCCTCCACATCATGTTCCATTGTGATTCTTTACCTAGAAAACCAGATTGGCAAAGGAATTTGCTAGGAGTCTTTTCTGTGCTATTGCCATGACAATGCAACGATCATGACAGGCAGTATAGCAGAACCAAAAAATATCTATTTCCTCTGTTTCCACATGCTCTGATCCAGGGCTTCCCAGAGGGTCACCAGAGGTCACTCACAAACTGCAAAGAATTTGTACAAGGCTTGCAAGGGAAGCCCTTTTTTGAGGCATTACATTTAATTGAGGCATTGCACTGAAGGTGAATTTTTATAGATAGCTCTCCTGATAAGACTTTCCAATCTTAAACATCTCCTTATTATAAAAAGTTGGAAATCTCTGCTCATTATTTTCTAAATGACAGTTTTTTTTTTTTTTTTCCTAGCCTGAAATTTTCAATGCTTGTTTCTGTTTGAAGGTGACATCCCTGGGAAAGTTCAAGTAAAATTCCTTCAGCTCTCTGACTTACGAAAGAATGTAAAATATATATGTTCTGCTCTTCCTTACAATGACTATCTGTTACTATTTGGCAACCAGCATTAACAAGACACTGTTCACGATTCTAAGAAAAAAAAAATCCTTACCTGATAGCATTTCCGAGTTGGTAAGGCTGAAGGATGCTGAGGTCAGATTTCAAAGCTCAGAGGAGATCTCTTGATGAGTATTTATGAGAAAAAACTAGATAGAACTGATATTGGAAAGGAGCCCAGTAGTGTGCAAGGTGTGTGAATTAAAGTGATACTTTCCAAGATATTTTTTCCTTTGTACAAACTATTCAACTCTCACTCAGAATTGACATTAACAGCATCATATTGAAAGAGAAACATAAAGAAAATAGCACATACACTTAAAAAACACACAAATAGAGAGAGGCCAATAACAGACAGCTGCAAGGAAAGCATTTCCAGAACAGAAACTGTAGTTTTTACTCTACATCATAAATTAAGGAAGAATCAGTTTCAACTTTGTGTACCTAGTCTGTCCCCAGGTGCAAATTCTTGCAAGTCTTTCCATTTTATTATGCGAATGTTTGGAATAATGAATTACAAATACAAAAATTACAATACAAAAGTCATCAGATAATTTTATATTTAATTATGAATCTTTTCTGGTAAATTGAAATTTTAACCAACCATAATTTTAGAAGTAATCCATACTATATCTGTCACTATATGATTAGGCTGCTTAGTTGTCAAATAACAGAACTCCTTTATCCTTATATAAACCTCTAGTTTCCAAGGCAATTTGGTCTCTAAAGCTCTGAAGAGCTAAATGAGAGCTTTTTTTAAAAAAAAAGGTTAATGTAGAGAAAACTAAAATTCAAAATGGACAAGAGCTACAGTACAAAAACAAATGAAATGAAGCCAAAGGATATAATTTCTGTATAAACAAATTCTGGACCAAAAAGATAATATCCAGAAAAGGAATTACATAAGGAATACTGAATATTGTTAGAAAATCTGAGTGTTGCAGGCACCTCAAGTGCCGTATGGAGTCTCTAGGTACTTTATTTCACTTTTTGAAAAATCTATTCATAGTAAGATTTAGAAATAAATTAAAAAGAAGCTTAAATGAGAAAAAGGAACTAAAAGAATAATAACTGATAACTCATAATAACTCATAATAACTGATTTGGGAGGAAGGGAACCGGATGAACCCTGCATGAATCCAGGAAGTCTATTCCATTGACTAACTTTCAGAGTCTAGCTTTATAGATTGTAGAACTGCAAGTAGAAGGCTCAATTTGAGCTGCATTGCTTTTCTATTTGTGGATAACCCAAAGGTGAGAAGATCTTTCGTCACGGTCAGTGCAAGTGCATATGTTGTTCTTGCACACGACTGTCAACACTTTTGAAGTTTTGATTATTTTCCCAGATACTCTGCAGCTGGGCACTTATAAACTGTACAGACTGGTGGGGAGGAGAGAGGGAGAATAATATTTTTTTAAAAAAACCTTTCTTCTTGTAATTGTCCTTGACAGGAGGAGAATGAGTGGACCATGGCACTATTCTTAATGGCATTCTCACATAGCTTTTTATTGCCAGACCAACCCCCGTAGTTCCCCAACACTTTTTTAGAGATGTTTCACACACTTTTCCAACTACAATGAACTTTTGTTTCTACAATGAAGATTTTTTTTAAAAAAATGTCTAAATTCTGAAATGAGGACCTCTGATTGTGCATTGTATCTGTGAAACCTTTTTTTCACTCTCCTCATGCAGTTCAATGCCCTTCTTGATTTTGACTACAGATGCCTGTTAAAAATGTTGCCTTAATTGCATACTGTTTTTTTTATTATTTGTTTGGTGCTTTTTTTTGGATAGTTTGTTAGTTTTCTGTTTTGGAAAGGCACAGATTAGTTTGGCTCACACTGCTAGGCCACTACTGAGTCTCTCTCACATTCTGTTCCTCCCATCCACAACTCAGACAGATGAAATTCAGACAAGATCCAGCATAAAAGAATGGAGGTCAGTAGTGCCTGTGGCCTGCAGGAACTGACACGAGCTCTCATGTGCAAATATCCCTGGGCCTAGCTGCTCACTATCACCTGCTTGCCCTGAAATTAAGTAACTGGCCAGCAAGCAGTTACTTGGCATGTGGTGTCCTTCCCCTCCTGTGTCTCAGTTATGCAGAGTTATCCATGTGGCAAACATCTGGATTAATTTAGCCGTCAGTAGAGCTAATCTGTCCTGGCATGGAGAAGGAACATCTGCAGAACAGAGCTAACAACCAGAAACTGGGGAGGGTAAGGCCAGTGTTGGACTTACCAAGGATTCTGCTGTCCATCCAACTGGAAAAGTAGAGTTTTAGGGAGGGATTACAACGAATTTAGGTAAAGCATTAGATTGGCTGCTCAATGGCATATGGAAGTCTAAAACCATAATAATCTATGTCTTGTTGCTAGGACTGATCTAGCAAACCAGTGAGAAAACAAAGTAAAATAAACCCCCAAACAAAAGAGCAACAACTGATAGGGCTTATAGATGAGTAAACAACAGGCTTACAACTATGCCAATACATGCTATTAGCATTTACACATGGTCCAGGCTTTCCTGCCCTGGCAGAATGGCTCTGTCACCATCAGGAGGTGGGAATGACAAATCGTCCTCAGACCTGCAGGATGCTGCAAAAGTTTTACTTCATCTAATATACACAATGGGCAGTCCAAAGAATCTTTTAATCAAGAACGAAAAGGGAAATAAGAACAGTAAGAGGAAAGCTAAGAGATCTCAGTTGCTTCTTTGGTTTTCATATGTTGCTGGATATTCACCTACTCATTTTTATGCAGAGGAGACAGAAAAAATCTCTCTTCTGTAAAAGCATTCAATAGGAAGAAAGATCTCTTTGCAAGCAACTGCAACCATGCTTTTCCCCATGACATACTGCAAGCTTTGGAGAAGATTCTTAGAAACATCCCCAAAGTTTCCGGGCATTTGAGCTGCTTTTGCTGAAGAACCAGGTTGCAATAACTCATAGTTGCCATTTAAGATCCAAAAGCCTATAAAACCAAATGGGCTTTCTGAAGACATAAGACTATTTTTCACCTAAAGGACCAGCTCCGTTTAGATTCTTAATGAATCCAGTGTTTTGATGTACCTGCAAGATATTCACATATATGAAGCGGAAGAAATGACTGTTTGATATCCATATATATGACATGCAGTAAAAATGTGAATACATACAATTACCATAAGTCATCTCCTTTGCTCTCTTCTGATCACCTTGCTCTGACTGATGTTTCCAACAATCTAATGATCTTCTAAGCAGCTGCTGTTTTCCACATTCTCTATGGGGGAAACTTTTCAGCTTGTCAGCAAAATGGCTATTTCTCCCTGAATCATATTGATCTGAGTTGTGGGATGGCTGGATGAGTTACCAGACTCTCTTTTTTATTAGTGAAACAGACCTGAAGAGCAGAACAGCTGGAAAACAAGGATTATAGACATGATGAAATGTACTCTGGTGGGAATTAGAAATAAAACACATCTTTTCCTGCACCAGGTTTTGATTATACAAAGCAGTACCTACTGAGATGCAACAAATAACAGCCTTTGCTGGCTTCTATTACTGGAAGCTAGAAAAAAAATGAGAGTTAGAAGGTAAAATCATGATACAAATTATGTTTCAAAATCTAGGAGTATCTTTGGTCAAATTCATCCCTGAAAATATTAATATAAAATGCTGGAAAGACTAATGAATCCATGGTATTTTAGTGTTTCTCTCAGTGATGTCAGAAGGGTTTATTGATTTATCTCCTAATTGGCTGCCATTATTAAATTATCAGCATTCAGATTACAAATTATTTTAAGTGATCAATCAATGCAAAATAAGGTCAAGATTGTTAGCAACAAACTGGATGGGCAGATAAACAGAAGGAAATAAAAACAGATCAATCAGAAGTTGAGAGTTAACAGAAAAAACATAGGTCAACCTTTTTTTTTGTTCCCAATTACATACCTACCGGCTCTTTCTATGGGGACTAGAAATCCTGAAGTTTATTTCTACATTGCATAACTATAATTCTCAGATCTGACTGATCATGTCAAATCTTAGAGCCCTAGAGAACAAATAGTGAAAACTAGGCTTTCTTAGTGAAACACTAAGATGTTAAGCCATCAAATTACATTAGTAAAGTCACAGTTTAATGGAATTTTCTACTAATTCCACTGAAATTTGAATATCGAGAACACTAAAGTGCTTTAAAAAATAAATGCTCCACATTAATTAAACAAACTTACAATAAATTGTTCTGGACTGGTGCATAACATTAAGGCTGAACTGCTAGATCAGCCTGATGATAAATTGAAGGTGATTTTTTTTCTAATATATCCCAAATTTAAATTGCTGAAAAGAAACACACAATCCTATTCAAACTAAGTTCCCTGTATAACAATTTCTTTTCTTGTGTTTCTTCTGCCACAACGTGGTAAAACACTCACAGCATGGATAATGTTATAATATGTAGTAAAATCTTCACTTAGACAAAGTGTGTCTGGGCTTGTCTCAGGCACATTCAGAACATGTTATATGTTGGCCTCATTAGCCAAGAAAAGGCTGGATTCCTTCCAGCCATCACTAGGGATCAATCAGATTCTACACAAACTAGGACAAGCTATTTCACCTTTCTGTGCCTTAACTTTCATGTCTGAAAATGAGACTATATACTGTTGCCCTCCTTCATCAAAAGAAATTGAGATGTTGGTGAAGAACACTGTGGAATATTAAAAAATATTTCTTTGTTTTCTCTTCTTACCAAAATGAGAAGAAGAAGAAACAGATATTAATAAAGATAACAGAAACAGATATTATCTGTTTCTGATAATACTAAGAAACAGATATTAAAATTCTATGAATAAAGCCTAAACGTATATACTAAGAATTTAAGAACGATCCTGATTTTACTGCCAATGGCTCGAACTAAAATCAACTCAACTCTTGAGTTACAGCTGCATTGCTTCTTGAAGGGCATCCTTTGCCAGCTCCCCTATGCACTGAGAGCTGACTGGCTATAGGGAGGGTCTACGAGTGCCTGTAGGCACAGCCAAGACCATGATCTTACAGGATAAAGCCTATTTCTTTAGGCTTCAGAATAAAGCCTATCTTCCCAAATCTTTCTCCCTGGGCAGCTTCTGGCCACTCTGCAAGCCTTTGTGTCATCAAAAGGAGTGGTCAGCAGAAAAAGTTGTACTGACTACTGGTCCCCTTCTCATCCTGCAGCTTCTGTGTGGGTAAGTAAGTCCCATCACGTTGACCCCAAAGGATACTTTCTTGCATAGATACCGTGTCACGTTCACTACACACTGAAGCTTGAAAAGCATATAAGCAAGGTCAAGTCTCTTGCAGTAACACAGGATTAGACTTGGTAAATCAGGAATTTCCACGTTTCTATGAAAACCAAGTCCTGTGAAACAATCACCATGCACTATTCATCAGATCTATAATTTTTCCATACACTTAGCAGTGAAGTTTACGAATACATTGTCTACTCTATTTTTTGAATTTGATTCCTTTTCCTTTTTTTTTTATTGTGTCTCAGATTCTTTAGTGACCTGCTGCTATGCACTTGCTCACCATAGCAGATGCTCCTCCTTCCAGCTGATTAAAACATAGACAAATATTATGAAGCAAGAAGTTATAAAAATCACTCCTTGGAAAGTTCACAGAAACATTTCATGATTTCAGATAGTCATAGTTCCAAACAGTGGGGAAAAAACAAGTAGAGAAAAGAAAGGAAGGATTTCAAATAATTCTCCTGATAGCTTGCAAATACATACATTTCTAAATATTTCTGCACCACATTTTCAGCTCCCATTTGATCTACAACTCCCAAATGCTGATGTCTCTGACCTTATTAGCTTCTCTCCTTTCTCTTTGACTTTGATGACTGCTTGAGTTACTTTATTCACTTTTCCAGACTCTGTTCCACTTTGCATTTCAAGTTTGCAGAACTTCTCCCACCTACAATCAAAAATCAAACCATATCTGCCTTACGGGCAGCACTGGATTCTTCAGCAATCTTCTGATGATGTGTATTATTTTAGGAGTCTAGGAGTATGAACACAGCAGAAGGGATGAGATGTCTTTCTAAAGACAGAGTCCTCAACAGTCTTTTCAAATTGCCACTGGAAAATCACTGTTTATTCTCTCCTCCTTGCTACCCCATCAGGCTTGCCGTGCCTGAGCTCTTGCCATAAAATTCTCCCCTGGATATTACTACATAACTCACATCTGCATTAATCGGCGTATTCATGTAGAAGCAGCAAAGAGGGAAAGATGGCCTCCTGTGATCTCAGAAGCTCCAAGAGAATCTAAAAATACATGTTCTTCTTTCCTTGCATACTCTATTAAAAATCAAATAAAGCACCTCAATCACACCAGATTCAGTTCAAGACACCTGAACTAAAGCAAGATCATTTTTCCCCCCATTAACCTGGTGATGCTGATGTCTAAAGCAAACAATAAGCAACTGCAATGCACTCCAGAGAACTTCTCAACCCTGACATACTAAACTGTTTTGTAAAATATCATATAAAATATCATGACATTGAGTGTTTGGTAAGAATGCCATAAATCCATCTGGCTAGCTGTATTTACATTCACAGATGAGTACTGCACTAACCCCCAATTTCTATAAGGAAATTCCAAACAAAGGAAGGGAGGAAAGAAACCCTGAAAATGTATTTTCTTTAATAAACTCCCATTATTTTTATAGAGGTTACAATAAAAAGAAAGAAGTAGAGAAAATTAGAGCAACGGAGCCAATGCCACAGGGCAGCGAATCTTGTCCTGTTTTGGAATAACAGCTATGTTGAGTAGAACCAGTTTTATAGCTACAAACATCTTTCTTACAGATATGTATTGAAAACTTAATTTCCTTGAGGTTTTACCTTTTTTCAAGTTTATCTCGTGCCAGGGTTAGCCTTAACCTACAGAAACAGCGAGGAAGTCACTGTACCCCAGAGTCCTGATCTCACAAATTTTAAAGTCCATAAGGGAGATATAACAACCCCTCTCCCCAGACCTTACTGTTCTTAATTTATCACTTTTGGAAAAATTCAAAGTGTTTTGTCCCAAGGCATCTAGTGAGTGTGAACCCTTGTCTGTCCTCTCTGTGCACTTTTCTGTTTTACCATACCTGCTAAATCCTAGACCATGCTATTATTATCATTATCAGTAGCAACACACAAGAAAGCCACGTTCATAGCATTCAGTTATGCCAGTTATTCTAAAGGGAAAAAAAAAAAAAGAGACAGAGAAAAAAAAAAGAGGAATAAAGTCTAAACAAATCTGAGAAAAAGCTCTGGGAAGCAACTGATTGAATTTTGTTTACTAAAGTTCAAAAAGGACAAAAAATGAGAACTGAAACCAAAAGTGAGTTCAATTCATCATGTAAGGCAAATGACTTGGTCTGATAAAGTTGTATCTGTCATCTTTTGGCTGGCTTCTTGAACGTAAATATAGGGACCATGAGCACGATGATCTGCATCACTGCTTGGAAGATTCTGATTGATTACAGGACCAACAAGGTCTTCCTTGGCATGTTCAAAGCATTTCTCCCCTCTCTGTGAATAAATCAGAGCAAAATTTTCAGTAGAAAGCTGGTATACGCTTCCTGAGTCCCTTCAGCACAGCTCTGCATACAGGTGATTTGTAGTCTGCTCAGCAGCCTGACTGAAACGGGAGAGAATTCCAAATACAGTCTAAGACCAGGGTGGATATTTTGGGTAATGAGCGATTTGTTTCCATGTAGCTTAGAGGGTATAGAAGAAAAAGATCTTGAAATAGAATAACCTAAAGGTCACGGTGCTTAACAAGCAAATTATGTTCTAATATGTTTGAATTTCTTTATGTGTTCAATTTACTATGCATCTTAACTTCTTTTCAAAGGTGTCCTCAAAGAAGTGCAATATTAATACAGTGATTAACATCCAGAAATGAATGAACCAATAAAACTTGTACTAACCTGCAGCACAATATTCTAAGAGAATTGGAACAATTGCATAAGGGATGACTGTAATTTAAAACACACCAGCAGTGAATGTCTGGATGGAAGGAAAAGAGGAAAGAAAACAAAAGCCTATTACCCTCAGCCCTGAAGACTATCAAGAGCAAACATTTTACATGGCACATGATAATGCAATAGACAGGGCTTAACTGGGCATTTGAAATATGTTGAAAAAGCAGTAAACAAGTGAATGAAACTAAGTGGTTAATGGATCCAAAACCTGATGCACAAAATGGTAGACTTCTTGTTATTTTTGCTATTCCCTTTTCTAACCACTAGACCCTTCCTAGTTGGTAGGACAGTAGTATATAGTGACTTGGAAATGTTCCCAAAGCCTAGGTGACTTTTACCACCTTTAAACCTTTTGGCAATGACCTAAGCTCTTTCTGCTCTACTTTCCACTGTCATAATCTTATCCGAAGAATTTCCCACCAGGCCTTTCATTTTTAAATAATCTCTGTTCCTCATCATCTTTTCCCTTTCCTAAATTTAGGTTATATTTACTCATACTGCTGTTCTGATTATAAGATCATCTCCCTCAGTTTCCATCTTGTCTATTAGATCAGAAATTCTTAGAGCTATTATATTTAAATTCTAAAGGGAAAAAAAAAAAATATAAACTATATTTATAAATATAAATATAAACTATATTTATACTATAAATATAAATTATTTATATTCTACATTTCCCAACACTGCTAGTATCTATCCTAAACCACACCTAAAATACTGATTTTATGTATCTTCCTCTCAAAATTCTTTTCCTCAAAGAATTATCATCTTCTGTCTTTTTCTTCTCTTGAAAATACAGCTAATCTTTTAACAAAAAGCAAACGCCTTACTCTTAACTGAACATGTGTACTGAGAAGAATAACAATGCATCTACGTTAAATTCCATTCTCTGTGTTCTTATTTATAAACAACCCTTTTAGAGTTTTGGAGGTAAAGCCCAGTTTGCAGGTTTCCTGCTTTCAGTGGCAGGAGATGCTATAGTAAGGCTGGTCTGGCAGTTCAGAGAACATCTGGGCAGTCAGTATGTTCTTTCCTACTACTCCACACAGTAAAAAGAGGTTGATAAGCCAACATAATACAATTATATTTTATTGTCTCTCATTTTTTTGCTGTGCCTTTTTCTTGTTTCTCCATCATTGATGGAGAGACAGAAACAATATTTTTGGAGAGTGAAGAGACTTGGAAAAAAAGCAACAACATTCAAAAACTCCCTGGAAATGAACTCACTATTAATGAATAGAGATTAAAATGAGAAAAGTCCTTGGAGCAGACAGTATATGGAAGACCTCATGCATGATTTTCATCAGCTCCTGTTCTCAGCTGTTTAAGTACAGTTTAGCCCCTTCTCCCCCTCCCCCCCAAAAAAGTAATTTCCTTATAAATATACATGTTTATACAACCAAAGGCAAAAACCTCAGATGTGAATTTATCTTTGTTGGTGATAAAACAATGTTTTATCAGATATAACCTCTTGGGAAAACTTGAAGACTGAAAATGGGACTTGTCCAAAACTACTTTAAAGCACTGCAGACCAGGATCCAATCTTTGGCTGCCTGGCCTTGCAAAGCATCTTAATAATACACCTGCTCTTAAACCATATGACTGGTATATAAACATACATGAGCCTCTAAAATGTTATATGTCGAGTAGTTCTAAAGTATCACAGATAGTGTGTCCCCTGAGAGGGACACATCACTAAATGTGGATAGCTTAATTCACATGACTTCTCTTGGAAGAAATATATTCAGAAGTAATGCAAAAGTATAATTGAATGGTCCTTTAGGAATCTATTAGGCCATAAATTCAAAAAGTATCTAAAAGCAGCATTCTTTGAAAGAACCTTTCACTTAGAAAGTTCATACTACAATTCATCAGAAATCCTTTTCTGAAATTAGGAGTTTAAAAAATATTTAATAAGCAGTGAAAGCACAGTAGTTCTTTTAAAAACTGAATTTCAGACTGCTTGTTCGAATATTGGGAAGGAATTAATAAAAACCCATTGAAAACAATGACGGCTCTATCCAAGCTAGTCATTTAGAAGACCTCTAGAGAAGGGAAAGAAATGTGGACAGGTCTGTATTAGACAAGGTATGAGTTTATAAGGGCTTCTCTAATACAGAAAGCCAGTTGAGTTTTGATTGTAAAGAAATGCCAAAAATGACATACATCTACTACTCACTGTGACCTAGAGGAAAACATGAGATTCATCATCTGGTGGTGCTGCACAGACTTCCTAAGTCAATTCATTTATTTATTTGCAAATGGAAAAAGGCTTTTAAGTTGACAGATTGGATTCCTTTGCACTTTTCAAGACCCTGAGCTAATCCTCTCATCAGGAGAAAGAGAAGAATTAGCACCAAAGCAACTTTCCTACAATAAGTAGGGCGTTTCCTTGAAAAATTTGGATTTATTAAAACACACTGAGACAGGGCTCTTTAGCAGGACTGGAAGATTTTCCAACTTGGCAAATAGAATTTAAACCCTATTTCTTTGCAAGCCTTGTTTATTTATTACTATGCTTACTTGATTATACTGGAGTTTTCACTGACATGCACTTTACTATCAATTCTGAGGTCACAAAAACATAGGCCTTCCTCTTTGCATTTCTTTAGGGAAACCCTTAATAAATACAGAGACCCAAGTGACTACAAGGAAGGAAGGAAGGAAGGGATAAGCAAAAACTCTACTATTGAAACTCTTATTTAATAATATGTAAAAATAGCCATTTTGTGAAAGCTGATGAGGAACACTGCTCAGAAAGTAGGGATGAAAGGCAAACAAATTTTGGCAGTCAGGTTTTAGCTAGAGAAATAAAGCCCTACAATTTGCCTTTAGCAGAAGCGCCCAGAGAGCAGAACCTGTGCAAAACTACAGAAGGAAAGAAGGCTTTGAGGACACATTTCCCAGGTAGTGTCGAGTTCTGCCACAGAAGAATTTGTCACTCTTGGTGACAATTAATATGATAGGAGAATTCATATGAGAGCGAAGACTTGGAGAAAACAGAGCAGGCAGATGTTCTGAAATCAAACTAGTACTGAGATGAAGTCTCTGTTTGCACTGTAAGGCTGTTTGGATTAGAAATGACATTCTGGAATTCAAACTATCCCAGAAACCCTATTCAGAATTCTCCTAAAGTAACAGAAAGTGTACATAAATTACAAACTATTAACGATGTCAGGTTAGATATTAAGTCACGGTTTCAGTGGTAATAACAATTAAATAAAGCTCCAACATTGAGCCTAGCTGTCAAGTAAATGCAGGAATATCCCAACTACAAGTTTCCAACCCCACCACTAAATTGATGTAAATGTCCAAAGAGAAATCAAGTGCATTTCTTTCCACCTCTGGATATAAAAACCTAAAATAAAAATTAAGAAGTGCCTTATCTGCTTACTTTCATAATATGCAATACTTGCACAAAACTGATTGCCAACAGCTGACCTTTGAAATCACTTTATGTAGCATACCAGGATTTCTTAACCCTTTTTCCATCGTGAAAGCTAAAATATGGAGGTCATAGGGAAAACAAACGTCAGCAAAGGTGCAGATTACATTGCAACATCTCTAGGAAAAAAAGGCTCTTTGCACTTTTAGCAACCCACTGACCGTACATACAAAATTAGTAACTATGGAGATGGTAAAATCTAAGAGTAGCTTTCAGGTGATTGGGTTTGTTGCTTTTCTGTAAGCCATATTTTCTGTAATTATGCTTCTTTGAAACTGCTTTAGAAGTTCTTGCGTAACTCCTTAAGAACAGAATTAAATTTTATAGCCCTCATTCCTAGTCATTTGTGAAATACTAAGAAATGGTCGGACAGGATCTTTTATTTTAATTTTTATTAATATTTTGATTTCTTCCCTGCCCTTTTGTTTACATCTTTCACATTTTCCAAAGATGTTACCTAAACTTGACAGCAATCCCTATTAAACTGAAGTGTCGTTTGGTTTCCAAAATATGCATTTCGATGTATTTCTTTCCAATTTTCTTTCACCCTAACTTTCTATTTTATGTGAAAGCTTAAAATTTTGTGCTGTTCTACCCAGGAGGTCAACAGCCACTTTTGAACTAACACCCCAAACACATTATTCTGCCAAAATGCCTGAGCTGGCTCTTTTGACAAATCCACTTCTCTCAAATTCGTGGCGTCTTTAATGCTCTCTGCCTCCTGCTGGGAAAGGTCTATGAAGCTGGAAAGTGGTGGTGTTCCTGCAGGTTCTGGAATCCTGGTTTTTTTTTTGGCTGTGCTGCCTGCAGTCTTCCGGAGACCGGAAGGTGAGACTGAATGGTGTGACCAAAGTGGTCCCATTCCTGGAATCCTCAGCCTCGAGCAGCCTCAGCCAAACACAGAACCATATCTCTGGTAGAGTGGAATAAGGGATACATGCATTTGTCTTCTAAGGGAAGGGAAGCAGGGAGAAAAACACCAATGATCTAGAGACATAAAGAGGATGTTAACGGCCAGGCAGAACAAGAACCTAGCTGGACCCTTGACAGCTGGTAATAACAATTTTGACCTATTCAGATTAAGAGATCCAGCAGTTCAGCTAAGGTGGGTTGCCTTAAAATTTTTGCAATTTATTTATTTTTTAATTTTACTTTCTTTCCTGACCTATTTTTTTTTACAGCTTTCACATTTTCCAGTGATGTTAATTAAGCTTGTCATCAGCTCATATTCATGACACATCTTTCCCGACAAGTTATCCAAAGTTAATTTTTAGCATAATATTCATGCATTCATAATTCAATATTCACATATTTCAACATAGTTTTAAGGGAGGCATAAGCAGTAAGAGGATTAGCACTGAATATTCAGATGTAGGTAAAAAGGAGGGCAACATTGTGCAAATGTGAATAGACTCCTCTGTAATTGCTTCCAGGACAAACTAGTGGTCAAGATTCTGCTTGTGGGTTTCAGGTATAACAGCCTGAAGTCCATGGAAGCATTTTGGCTCCAATGGGCTTTTGATCTGGTAGGTACAACCCCAGCACAGCATATTTTGCTCACCCACGTCAATCGCAGTCCCTCTGTGACTGAAGCATCTCAGTCCAACAGCATCTCTAGTAGTAATTTCAGATGGCATTAACTATGTTAATCTGGAGACTACCAGAAGGGTTAGAAAGATTTATATTCCTAAAGCTAATTCTCTGCAACGAGCAAATTTAAAGGATTTTACCTTGATACCACCCCACAATTGCCACTGCAGTCAGCTTGTTTACCTGCTTTCCAGGTAAACTGCTTTCCAGCAGGTAAAGCATGAAGTTTTCCAGAAAATATACAAACTTGATACCTACTTGAGCTGGATTAAACCAGGTTGTAGCTGCTAGAAAGGTTTCAAGAAAGGACAGATTCATCAAGAATATATGGAATAATTTGGTAATGAATCTTAAGACGTAGTCTGGGCATTGTAATTAAAAACAGTTAATTTATTTTCTTGAGTTGAGGGTAGTAGGTTGACTATTGCTTTTAGATAGAAATATTGTTATTGTTCTGCATTTGTATAGAACAATAGAACAAAAGAACACTTTGAGGCATTCAGGCATAGACATTCATACTTAAAATGAATTATTACTTTAAAAATAAATCACGACACATAGCAATGAGGGACGGATTATGAGACGAAAGTGGCTTTTTGCTTATCTAAGAAATATGAATGAAGATTCCAGTTAGCTGTAAATGCAACATTTTCCCCTCCAAAATGGTACCGAGTTTTATATCTGTTCAATTCAAGCCACAACTAGGTGCCCCCAAATGATTTATCTTTGTACTTGTTCCTAACTCTCAATAATTTCAACAAAAAATATAAACCACTAAAAGGAAGCCAAAAAAAAAAAAAAAAGGATGCAATAGCATCACATATGGCAGAAGCATTTATATTTGAAATTTCTCTGACAAAGTCAAAAAGGAAAAACTCCTGCGGCAGCTGAATTACAGCTCTGAGGAGTCAAGAAAAGCAGAGCAGAAGGAAGATGGCAGTATGGAAGCTGAACCAAAAACTTAGGAAAAACAGCTAAACTGTAACACAATCTGCTCTTTAAAAAGTAGAAACATTTTAATGCTTTGGATAAGGTGAACTAGGGACCATTTTTTAGCTTCTTTTACTGTGTCCTTGAATTATTATTAGTAACTTTTTTAAAACAGTAACACCACCACCACCCCATATGACTTTAATAAGAAAGCAAGTGAACCAATGAACAGGGATCATTTCAGAAACAAGAGTCTCTGCGTTGACTAGACATAATGTGGGCAAACAGGACAATGCTCAGAATGCAAAAATTCATTAGTTCAGGTCCAATATATCTGAAGAATTTGCTGTGCACAAAGAGCAATCCAAATAAGCAGGAAGGAAAGGAAAAAATGTATATAATCAGAATATGCAAAAATTGAGAAAAAAAATAGGTACATATTCGACTTGGATATTTATCCTCATATCAAGGAAAATAAACACACACTACTATTCACTTAGCCCCAAAACAGTTCTGAGACTTTTAAGAAAAGATTGGCTTTGGGAAAAGTCATAGCTATAGTCTATGACTCTTTAAAGATACTCCTTTTTTATAACTTTACTTCTTATAAATAGCTTGTTGATCAATCAAACAATTGAGACAAACACTACCTGCAGTCCTTTCATTCTCAGAGCTCATTAATGCCACTCCTTGCCATCTCTGATGGATTTGTCCAGGTTATACAGATGTGTTGACCTTGTAAGCATTGTAGTCAGCAACTGGCTCTAGGAGGAATATTTGTTATATATATATACATTAAAAAAAAAAAAAAAGATGAAGGGCTGCCATGAAACCTATGACAGAAGGGTCCAAGTATTGCAAACACCCTAAAGGCCACGTAAGCCAAACTGCATGGGTGGTTCTCAGGAACTGGATGAGTACCTCTAGCTGTAAATGTAAGAGCAGGTATGTTTTCAACAAATATAATGTGAAAAATAGCCTCTTCCCACTGGACAAGTCCTGCAGGTCAGGCACAAAGTGCATACAGCAAAACAGGGAGGCAAGAGAGTGAGCACAGGAGAGACAGAGAAAGGGGACGACAAACAAGTTAGAGGTGGGAATTTAAAGCTGACTGCCTGATATTATACAAGGACCCAGTAAACAAAGTACACTAGGTCAGGTGTAGAGCAGGCATTTTTCATTTTACAAATGGATGCCTAGCACAAACAGAAATACCCTATTTCTCTTCTGCAGGCAGAATGCTCATGTAGCCACTCTCAGGCAGCCCTCCCTGATTGAGGCACTTACCACAGTTCTTACTCTGCTCCTGAGTGAGACAGAGATTGCTTTGCCAATAAGTTGGAAAGACACGTAAGTGCTTGCATGCTTTTTCAGAATAATCTGCAAAAGGTCTTTATCCGCTTACAGTTTACTTAGTAATTTGTTCCAGTAGCTGAGGCAGCCCAAGGACAGTAGCAAGATGCAAGCTGCAGGCAAGGGTAGCATCCCCAGACCAAGGAACCAGAGATGGAATGCGATACCATACCAGAGCACTACTCTTGGATGGGAGGAAACAAATATCCACTAACGAGGTAGTACAAATCACTGCAGGAAAATTACTACTAGAGAAAATACACCATAATTATAGTAAATTTGCCCTCAGAAATTATTTTTAAAGACAAAGGATTTTTAAAGGATTCTGGAGAGAACACAGCGCAGGGCTACAAGGATGATCAGGGGCCTGGAACATCTGCCCTATGAGGAGAGGCTGAGGGAGCTGGGCCTGTTCAGCCTGGAGAAGAGAAGGTTGAGAGGGGACCTGAGCAGTGTCTAGAAGTACCTCAAGGGAGGCCGTGAGGAGGATGGGGCTGGTCTCTTTTCACTGGTGGCCACCGACAGAACTAGAGGAAACGGCTGGAAACTGAAACACCAAAAGTTTCACAGGAACTTAAGGAAAAATTTCTTGAAAGTGAGGATGACAGAGCACTGGAACAGGCTGCCCAGAGAGGTTGTGGAGTCTCCTTCTCTGGAGATCTTCAAAACCCGCTTGGACGCAGCCCTGTGCCACGTGCTCTAGGTGACCCTGCGTGTGCAGGGGTTGGACTAGATGA
>NW_010581728.1:56349-78992 GCF_000705375.1 Tinamus guttatus | reverse complement strand
AAGTGCTGTCCGGCCACTCAGGAACTGAGGATGTCAGTAAACACATTATTTACCAGCAACAGAAAAGCTCCAAGTGACTGCACTAGGCTTTGGATTAGGCAAAAGGCTCAGGAAAGTGATAGCATGCTATGACTTTCTAAAACAGATTTTGGAGAAACTATTAGAAAGTACTTATAAAATTCCTTAGCTGTATTTTTAAGGTGTTCCAACATGTTAAATCTTTCTTACTTTTTCAACAATATTTTGTTTTCATACAATACTTCATTTCATGAAGATAAAATTCCTATGCTCCTCTTTTCTCTCCATGTCTGCTTTCCCATGGCAATAAAGATCAATTAAAATAGGTAATTCTAATTCCACTAGACATACGATCCCCCAGCACGCACACTGCCTTGTTTTAATTCATATCGAGTATTCCTCATGTGATTAAAAAAGCAAAATCCACAATCTGTCATATCTGCAAGAGGCTTCCTTTGTAATGGTATTCATTATTGCTCAAGTCAGCAGATAATACATGTTTTGTTCTTTTGACAACTATTCATTTCATTGAGTGCATATGTGTAGGCCTGTGTAGACAGAAGATTTAAGCAAGCAATGTTTAAACCACAACTCATTTCAAAAAGCTTGACTGATGTGGCAGTATGCCATGTGACTGTTACACAAATTATAGCTTGTAGCCACTAACAAAAAAAGTTAGTATACTAAGTTTGAATTTTCTTCAAGGCATACCAGATCAAAAAGTTTCCTACTTTTGAGAGATTTGTTGTAGGTAGGACAAATGAGTATTTAAAAAAAAAAAAAAAAAAAAAACAATAAAAATTTGCACCTAATGTATCACTTCTGAAAGACAGAGATCTTACTGCTCTCTCTGGAAAACTCACTTCACCTGATGTCCCCCACGGCTCCCAGGGAAGAAGGTAGCAAGACCTTAAGTGATTTTCTTTGGGGCAGGATCTGATGGCTTTTGGAGTGCAAATAGTAAAGATCACCACTACATTCACAGGCCCGAGCAAGTTTACCTATGTGAGGCTCTCAGAAGCCAGCTTTATAGCTAGGTTTCCCAAAATCAGCTAAATTAGTACCGAAAATAACACTGCAATACTGTTTTCAGCTTCCAGTCTCTGAACATAAACAAGCAAAAGGTCACGCACAAGATTCAAAAAGGAGTCAGGCATCCCAGAGTTGAGTTTGGCCAAAAGAAACAGAACAGGGAAAGCTGTATTCCCCTGATAATTGTATCATCCTTTCCCACTAAGAGTTTGACTTTTCAGGGCAGCCAACCCATACCTGTCTCTTACAGAAGAGATGAAGTGTTTGTGGTTGCTCACCTAGCTCGCAGACTCTGACAGTGGCTGAACTTAAGGTTACAGCTCTGACCTTTCCATGCACTTTGTGGAAGGTATGCACCTCTGTGCTGACTCCTGAAATGTCTGCACATCACTACCCCAGTGGGTTTTATGTCTTCTGCCAAGCCACCTGTTTGCCAAAGGAGGGGAACCAGCAGTGCATTCGAGGCTTCTGAATAAGCCCGCTTCTGCTTTCACCTGGACAAGGTCATTCATGGCATTACACAGTCATTTATTTGTTGTTTCTTATGAGCTTCATCAACAACTGAAGCCTTTCACACTGACTCTCCAGTGACTTCACTTACATTTACCTACTACCACTCTGTTATGGAAACCTTAATTCTTCTAAATTCTTAAAATAATGACTTTTATGCATGCACGTAGGACAAAGATTCTTGAGAGAAGTGCCCATTTTGTTTACTTGTCTCTCCTATGGTGTCACTTTTATCCTTCTCCCCTTGAATTACGTGTAATTTTTGGCTCATGTGCCATGCCCTTTCCTTACCTTCTGTCACTTCCTCTTAAATGAATGCACCCTCCTGACATATTGTGACATTGCCTTGGCACACATTCTTTAAGGGTAGATGACACCAGCTCTGCAGCTACAAGTGAGATGAAGAAAAGACAAAGTACTCTAAGAGTGGTGTAATTTGCATGCTTGCAGCATGATCATTAATGGATGGTTGGCACTGCAGAGAACAGGAGGAGCCAGTCATGGACACCATGGGAAAGAATGATCTTCAGAATTACAAATGACACAGACGAAGGGAAAGAATGCTGTTTAGTTGATGATGATTATCAAAAAATCTACCTTCTCTGCAGGTTTCATTCAGACTTGTTCACCGGGCTCATCGTCACAGCAGCTTCTTTCTTAGAGACAGGACAAGGAAAGTAGGCAATCTCAAATGGCTTTTCAAACTCACTATTAGAGCTCAGATTGACTGTCAAGCTACCATAGTTTAAGGAATGACCATTTCTCTTCTCATGCGTGGTAACTATTATGTACTACAGTACTCCCAACGTATCATACTCAATATAAGGCTATTAACCTTCTTTCACTGCAAAGCTAGGTTGAATTAATTTCATTTGCTGAAGGCTGAGAGCGTATGCCCAGCAGCTATGCAACCAGATCACTGGCAATCTGAGCCTAGAATAATTTTAGGTTCAGAATCCACCTATATCACTCGGGGATAAATGTAATCATCTATTACTGTCATTAAGTAATTCTCCAGCATGATTTTTTTTAAGTACCTCTATCAAACAACAGGTGATAGATTGAGAAATCCCAATATTCTTTTAAAGCTAAAATGTTTTGGAGAATTTTAAGTTCCACAGTTCAGATCCAGATAAAATTCTGGAGATACCAGTTTCCTGAAAGTTCAGATTTGGTGCCTGAGTTTAAACTTAACAGTGCTGTCAGATTTATTTTGGAAACCAACCGAGCAGCTAGAGCCATCTCCGAGCTGACCGTGGGGCTATCATCTCTCTCCTTGCAGCATTCCCAGGAACACATTTGGCTCCCACCAAAAGCTGGTGCAGAACTAAGGTCTACGTGAAGTTTTCCACAATGGATAAAGCAGCTCAGCAGCTGAACCAGAGCCAAGCCTCTTCCTGCTTCTGCTGTGCCTTAGCCAAAATTCTCTCACCCTTGACACTTCCCAAGCCCAGAAACTGTTAATATGTGTCTGTGATAGGAAATTCAGCTAATTCTGCAGAGAGCTCTGCTGTGCATTTTAGTAGCTTATCCACTATATTTAGGGAAGGATATTTTTTCCACACCACAGCGGATTTCAAAACAAGATTTAAAATCAACCCAATTATATCATAAACCTGCACTGCGTAAGTCATACAAAAACAAGGAATGAGTCTAATTAAAGCCTTTTCTTGCACTTTTTTCCCTGCTATGTCAGGCTCAATCATTAATGCCTTAATAACCAGTCATTTCCTTCCAGCTGGCATTAAAGAAGTGATTGTGCTTCTAGAAGAAGAGACTAAAACATAACACAGAGCTCCACAATCTATTCAGAGAAAGATTTCAAAGGAGGAAAAGCACAGGTGAATTATACCATTTCAAAAAATGATGCCATGGGGCTTGTACTCCTCAAATACAGTGAGAATATACCCTTTGAAACAAACAAATAAGGTTCATTTGAGCTCCTATTTTATATTCCTTTCTTCATTTTGTGTATGTTAATTGCATTATTATTCGTTATTAGTCAGAACTGCTGAATTACACAATAAATGATCCATTATATGTATAAATAAAAATCTTCACTTGATTGCATAGTTAAGACTCCTATCTGAGAAAACTCTGAATTGCATTATCATTTCCACTCATTATTTCACTGGAATGCCTTCTTTGTATTGTGTGGCACTTCTAAGGACTATTTCTTTTCTAGCAGAGATTATTATTGTGAAACATATTTGAAAGCACCTGTACTACCTCTGAAACTACAGAATCAGAATGACTATACAACTATATGTAATGACTATATATAGTGACTATAATCAGAATGTCTTATGAGCACAAAGGTTTACCAGACTCAGCAAACTGACAGGTTTCTGAGTCAGCCTGTGAGAATGTTTGGATGTGGTTATTTCTTTTTATATAAAGCTTTAAAAAAATCAGTGTTTATAAAAGTTTTATTTTAAATAAATCAGTATTTAAGAATACATTAAGACTCAAACCTATTTAAAAATTTCCTTTACTATGATTAGTGAA
This sequence comes from Tinamus guttatus, assembly GCF_000705375.1. The sequence goes on along the minus strand of NW_010581728.1, from coordinate 74,924 downwards.
ATTGATAGATCATAAAATGTAAAAGAATATATATTTTATTTGGATTTTACTAGAACTCTAAACCTTAGATTTCCATGATGCATTCAGATTAACCCAAGTCTACAATTTATTCAGTATATGTTTTACTCTCGAGTGTTTCAGTAAGAGCAATTGCTTGCTGCTACTCAAGTCCCCAGTCAACTGCAGACGACTTTAAAATACAACTCTTGAGGGCACTAGGGCCAGGGCACACTCACTATTCATGTTTGCAACTGTCGCACTGCTTCCACCATCGTTCCTTCACTTGCAAGCCTGGGCTGCTAAAACCTCTCAGAAATGCAGTCCACAATAGCATAAAATAATGGCTGGTTTAAATACTATTTTACCCACATCCAATCTGACTACAATTAAATAACTTTAGAATTGTCTGCAGAATTTTTATAGCAGGCCTTTCCCGGAGCATTTTTACTGTTATGTGGCTCCCTAGCCATTAAACTACTATCTGCCAACTAGGGGGTGGGGGGTATTTATGAACCAAGGCAATAGTGCAGCAGTAAAAAAAAAAAGAAGAAAAACTCACACAGCACACTCAATCTTACCCCCATATAGCGATGGGCAAGTTCTGTTTACTTGTATGACCTTTCCACAACACAATCAATCATGGTTGCAACTAGAAAGTGTTTTGTACATTGCTCTTGCTTGCAATTCTTTTAAATCCAATTAAACATTCCTCCTTAATACTGTCATTTAATGAAATACAAGGAAGATCTTTCCTACCCAGATCCAAGACAGAATGGCAGTTCTAGCAGTTTATCCAAATCTGTATTTAACAGAGGAACTCCCTCCTTGTTCCCAAAGCTTGAGATATTAGAAACATTAGCGTTCTTCAGGATATTTTCACTGAAAATCTGGTGACTGTGGGGCTGGAGACTCAAAGTGAGCAGCCTCTGTGCCACTGAAAATATCGCATATACCAGAGGATGCTTTGCTTAAAGTTCTACTTTTAAATTCACATTCAGCAAAAAAGACAGCAGTGGCTTTGGCATGGAAGGAGATGTCATGGCTACAGATGGTAGTAGTCAAGAAGTAAAACTCTACAGATGTTGAAACCAAGCTTTCTTAGGTTCTCTGCACCAAAGCATGCTGACAACTAGTCGTAAGTTAGATGTATCAAACAAAATCCCAAATCATCAGACCAGTGCTATGAATGTGGATCAGGAAAGAGACTCAGTTTCAAGACCTGTGCCACCTAATTTGAGACCAAAAATAGGTCTGTAAAACCCAAATAATTGCTGTGACAATTCCTGCGCTGCCTGAGCAGGGAGGTCCCTTTCACTTTGATGCCCACGTTCCCTAAGCATAGCTCCCCAGCTGGACCTGCTGGCCCCTCTCCTCTGCTTCCCCAAATCCCAGCCTGGCTCTCCTGCCACCTCCTCCCGTGCCAGCCATTCCCCTCCCTCCTATGCCGCGGGTCTACGCTCACCCAGGCCGCTTCCTGTCCCTAGCCTTCATCTTTTGCTTGAGTAACCAGGGTATTTTTCAAATAAATAGTCCTGGAACTACCAAAACTTGTACATGAGATTTGTATCTCAAGGTTGAATTAATTTTAAGCTAAATTATACTAAGACTGCAGCATGAGTTCATCCCTCATTAGACACTAGAGACTCTACTCAGAGAGAAATGCCACCTATGTGGCAATTTGGATAACTAGTAGGGATGTAGCTTTATTCTTTTAGGAATAACAGAAGCTAGCACATACAGAAATTCCTTAATTCACACATGACATTTCAGATGCTTATGTATAGGCAAATTATCCCAATAGGGAAACTTTTCATACAACTTACTAAAACCTCAATCTATTTTTTTAACAGCGCATGGCAAACAAGTCCAGAAAAAATTCAAGAGGGAGAACAATAGGGTGTTGAAAACTACTCCTCTTCTTCTAGTAATGAAATGACACCCTTGCAGGTTTGAGCTAAAGATGCACCTGGGTGAAGATACAAGAAAATAAGGTAAACTAATCAGTCCATAAATGGTAACAAGAAATGTGTGGAAATAGCAGCAAGCGGATTTTTATTTTTTAAGTGACAGGTCAATTACCTTGTTTGTTGAAAAAGAAGTTTGTATTTTTCTATTACTCTAGAGATGATCAAGCTCACTAAATGGCAAGAAAATTGATTTTTAAAGTGTCAATTATATTTTGCCTCATTTGTCAGAAGCATGAATATGCTGCATGGAAATCAAACGAAGTTATGAAACAGGAAAAATATATACAGGCAATTTGTCAGTTCCCACAGGAAATTAGTCATAATATTACTTGTGATTTTTCGTACATATGGTTAATAATCACACATATTAAAACATAAATGCTTTTAGAATTCATGAGATTTGGACACTAAAGAAATTCTGAAGTTGGGCATACAATTTTAGAATCTCATAAATATACATGACTGAAAACCCATAAATAGAAACATGTCTATCCAGCTAAAAAATGTGCTGCTTTTGTGTCTTTTATAGTTATGCATCAAAACGAGATGAGGCAACTACTAGTAGCGGCTGGAAATGGGATATACACATTAAATACCAGGAATGATGACCAGTGTGCAGTATTAACTAGTGGTCCAATTCAAAACCTCTTAAAATCAATGGAATGAGCCAGACTCTAAAAAAGCAGATGTTTCTGCCATGATGCTTTAGAAGCAACAAAATAACAACAAAAACGAAGAAGCAGGTTTTAGAGTATTGCTATGACAAGCAAGTTACAAGGTATGAGTGATTTTAAATTGTTGTTTCACAAAGGTTATGTCATGTATGTGGCTGGGTTCAAACAGATCTGTATGTATTGAAGGCTTATTTGTTATTTAAACTAGTTCTGCCCCTTCATATTAACAGTGCAAAATAATTTTAGAAATCTCCCAAGAAAATAGCCGACTTCTTGCACCACCATCCCAAAATATTGTAATTACGGTGCTTTTTATGAGGATTTTTAGCATTTTAAATTACATAAGACATAACTTTAAAAAGTCATTTCACAATGAGACAGGATCCACTTATTTTTTCTCCTAAAACAAAATTCTGTCCAGATATTTCCAAATCTTTGTTTCTCTATTTTCTGCTGCCAGAAAATGTCTCAAAAGCTCACATAAATTGCATCCTTTCAGAAAGTAAACTTTCAGGTTTTTGATCCCAAGCAAGGTATTTCAGTTATCTCTGAAACAAAAGCAACCTGAAAATGACTTCTTCTCAGCACAGAGAGGGGAAAGTCTAAGTTAGATGGGTCACCTGGTTCCCAGCTGTGGCCTGAGGCCCCTCAGACACTTCAGCCATCATCATGAGAACAGTGTGTGCAGGGTAAGTTCACTGGGGGTACCTCCAATGAAATTTTTGCAGGAAAATATGTGCTTTTGAATGCATTTGTTTTTAGTTTTCCTGTAAAAATAATCAGACACACAACATTATTATTATTAATAATGTTTTTAAACCAAACATGAAATATACTGTGAGTATTTTGAGGGGATACACTAGTGATTCTAGTGCTTTTTCTTCCTTGTTAATACCTCACCCGCCACAAAAAAAAAAAAAAAAAGCAAGCAGTAGAAACTTTATGAGCTGTGAAATCTCAAACAGGAGGGCAGGAGGGGAAGCTTTTTGTCCCTGTTGCAACAGTAGCTGAAAAGTGACAATTGCAAATCCTCCTGTTTTGCTTCCCTGCTAGCCTGTATATCCTGCTGTTTTTCTGTGCCTTTTACATAAGATATGCTCTTGTTCAATGCAGAGCTCAGCTTAGGACACAGAAGGGATGCTTATCCAGAGCAAAAATCAGGAAGATTCGTGTTCTATAAACAAAACCAAGCAGGTAAACATTTCAAAAATAATAGGGGGTATCAATGCAACCACAGCAATTTCTACTCATCCTACTTTCTAGCTCTTTCTCATGTGATGTTTACCGCCCCTAAATTCTTGTTGTTTCTTCAGACTGCGTGTGGGTGCAGACTTACCCCCTTGACCTCCTTGGAGACCACGCACAAGGAGAGCTGCATGCTTGCAGGAGGTTTTTCTGGTGTCCTCGGCTCTACCGAAATTCCCAGCAAGATTTAACTGAGCTCCTCAGTAGAGCTAGAACTTCAACCAGCTAGTGTGTGTCACTGCAAAGCTCTGTACTGAAAGACAAATGGTTTCAACAGCAAGAGATCCCCCTAAAGCTTTCTGATGTTGTTTCATGCTCAGTTTAAGCTTCTGTGCACAATATCATTACTAAATGGGGAAGTCCTGCCCTTCCTCCTATGCTGTCTGCACATTTCTGCCCTTGGAGAACTGGCCGAAGCATGCACACAGGTAAATGATGTACCAGGCTAAGGAAATGATCCAGCTGAGAAACAACCCAGCAAAAAAGAAAAGCTGTTTTGAGCAAGGTGGCTCCTGGCCACCAGAGTGGCCCCACACCACTCCATTGGCCCCGCATGACTTAATGGTAACACCAGCTTCAGGAGAGTGTAAAATTGCATTTTACTCCTCTGTTTTCTTCATGATCCATTAAGTCCCTCTTCTAGTGTTTTCGCCTGCAAAAATGACAAACAAGTGAGAAAACATGTAAGAAAAGAGTCAGCCTGTGAGCTTGGTTATGTTTGTATTTCTCAGCAACTCACTGTTCTTGCAATTGATGGGCAATTGATGGCCTCGGTAGATAGCAGTACCAAAGAACAGCACGGATGTTCAACAGATAAGAGTAAACACATCTGTGGGAATCAGTGTGGATGGTCAACAGATACTCAGTGCAAAGTGTCACATACTGCGATGCTCACAGTGCAGCTCTGCGGTGTCACTTCTCCTCTGCTCGCTAGGTTTGTTCAGCACCCAGGGGGTCACTGGAGGGCTATGGCAGCCTCACACTGTGGTGACTCTGGCCATGGAGCACAGGGGCTTCCCTAACTCTTGGGGAGCACCACAGAGCACACCTCTCTTCTCCAGTCATCAGAGCCCATCTGAGTCTGGGCTCCGAGGCCCATGCTGGCTGGTGTGGCACTTGTGGTTCTTCAGGACTTGAGGACTGCAGAGCCATCTGGAGCTCCTTGTTTCCTGAACTGCAGGAGGATCATGGAAACCACCACATCTGCATTTTGAGGAAGTGTCTCATGTTTTCCTGGGGCTCTCATATTAAGTACCTTGACAACTCAACAGCGTATGCAGCCTCTGACTTACGTCTAAAGAAAGATCAGACAGGGAGGGAACATGCAGCTGAATTTCAAAAAAAGAAAACAGTGTGGAAATATCGGAAATAACAAGGATTTTGTTATTACATGGCATTTGGTAATAATCATTCAAATCAACAATCTGATTAATGCAAAAGTCATGATTCATACGAAAAATAACTGTTAGAAATTAAAAAAGCTCTGCAGATTTCTCATAGTACATGTATACAAAATTTTCTGTACAAACTAAAAGTCAATTATGCTCTTGTACCTTATAAATTATTGACTTTTGTCCAAAAAGCAGATATAATGTAGAGTCCAACTGTATGCTTCAACCATTTTATATCTTGTGCCCAGAATTAGACCCTGTGTATAGATTTACCCTTCTACTAATGAATCCTAATATTACAAACAATACTTCAGAAGAGGCAGCTCAGAGACTGCCTCTACCTCCTGCAAACACCCAGCAGAGTTAAAGCTTAGCAGTGTCAACCTCCAAGCTAATTGATTACAGTGAAGATTAAAGCAGACATACTTCAACTCCAAGATTTATTGGTTACTGTACCAAAGATAGGTTTCTATCACAGTAAGGTCAATAAGGACTTTCTATACTTGCAAACAGCAAGGAAATACAATATAATTGCACTTCAGAGTTAGATGAGTATCAGCAAAGAAAGGATTGTGAATCTGTGCAGCTAGCAGAAAACGTTATAGGTTCAAAAGCTGAACAATGAATTGAAAGCACTACAGAAAAAAAAATCTATAAATTGCTTCTGATTTAGACCATGAAGCACAAAGGATAAAAAACAGCATTTCACAAAAGCATTTAAATTATCTTGTTGTTGAGTTACTTCTTAAAATAGCAGTCCATTTTAATATTAAACAACATTATAGCTTCATACAATGTAAATAATCAGGATGACTTTTGGAAAGCAGAAAAATGTTTATTAGCTTTCTGCTACCTCAGTTTTGCTACAGTGCTTTAGCAACCAAGATATATCCTTAATCAGCCAAGGAAATTCCTTCAGGAAAAACCTACCTGAAAGCAGTTTTGCAGAAGCAGATTATTAAATTAGTTTCTTGACTGTCTCTCAGAGGCTCCCAATGCCTTCATCTGCTTCCTGGGTCTTTGCAGCAAGTGACTGAGAAATATGTCTGTGGAAAATTTAACAATTATTGGCTGTGTTTTGAATACATCAGTGTGCACGTGTGAAAAACACTGCCTTGTGTCAGGGCCAAGTTGGCTTTTTCCCAGCAAGGAACAACAGAGGGTACATAAACCCTTAACTGCCTGTCTGATGGAAAACACATTAGGACGACAGGATGGATGAAATTTGCAGATGTCAGGTTGTCTGAAATTGAGAAGAAGAGAGAAGAAGAGAGAAAAGGGGGAAAAAAAAAAGGAAAAGGAAAAGCCATGGAAGCCAGCTATTAAAAAGAGAGACACAGAGAAAGGTAGATAAAGCCTCAGAGAAAAGGCGCACTGGAAGAAGACTGGCTCCAAAAGAGAGCAGTCATCACTAGGTATGTGGGTGCTAGTTTGTCATCCAGAAGAGTAATCAGGCTCTGTCCAAAGAACATTTGAGTGATGAGGAAACTGGGTCAAAAATGGCATGCAAGTCTGTTTATTCTATTTCATCCACATTCCCATTCTTCTCAAGCTGATTAAGACAAAGAACAGTCATTTTTTTCTGGAGGTGTTACAATATCTGTGTTGTTTCAAATACTGCCTGACACTTGAGACAAGTTGTAAACATCCCCCCAGCACTGGGGTACAACACTAGGGATGGTGACACAATTAGGCCAGCTCCAAGAATAAGCAGGTGTTTTCAGTGTGCAAGTGGAAGTCCACTACAGTTAAAGTATTGATTTACATCAGGTTGTCACCTCGGTTCAGATAGCTCTCACAAGGCAAGCACGTTGTATAAAGGAACTTCGAAACATGGGTCTGCTCAGAAAATCTCAAAGTCTGCAATACATAAATATGGGGGTTTACAGTGTGATTACAAGTTTTACAGCTTCCTCAGTGCAACTATGCGTGTAGGAGAGCAATTACCTGTTAACTGACACATTGCTGCTCCCACAAGCCAAATATAACATGACAAATCCTTCAAGCCTCACAAAAAATAGTGAGATTAGGTACAACTACCACTTAGGCTTTCTGTTTAGGTTACCACTGGCAGTTAGTATTACCTTTATGAGAGATTTAAATGCTAATGCATGAAATATAATGTTAAATTCCTAAAATTCATAAATCTTTTTCCCCTTTACACAAGCACTGTTTCTTCACAGGTCATTTGGAACTGAACTTCTCTCATAGGAGAATATCTACCAATGAGACGAACAACTCAGAAGATGCCAATGATTCACTTGCTTCACTGAGGACAACAAGAAAACCCCAATGCACTCAGTCATATTTCATTGCCTCCCATGTAACTACTTTGTGTGCTATACTCTCCATCTCCTTTCCCTTTAGAACCAAAAGAACTAAGGCTTGAAATTCTTTGCTCTATACTCTCTAGTGGTAGACCTGCGTACCAATGGATTTAAGAGTACTTAGAGACAAGAGAACGTGCAGAGACATGGTGTGACAGGATCTATTTCAGCTAGCTGTGAAAACCTCAAAGGTAGGGCTCTTTCTTATAATAGCCACCCTGGATCCCTCTTAAAGCAGGAAGAAATGCACTCGGACATTTATTGTGTGTTTTGTTTGCATCTGTCACATCCTTCTGATTCCTGATGGCTAAGCATGCTAGATACAAGTCACACAGAGCATTGAGTATTATTTAGGATGTTGGAGCTGAGGCCCAAAGACTTTAACTGAACAGATACAATCTTATGAACCAGAAACTTTGTACAGTTCAGGTAAAGAAACAAGCAAAAACCAGTAACAAACCAATCCCAACCCTTTCTATACCTGAAACTGAAGGCAAACAACTTTCATCTTCTTTCTGAAAGTTTTGTTGCTATTAATGTCATATCTTCTGTTCACTGTGCAAAACTCCTGGGGGATGACCAAGGCTGGGCACACACTGACCAACGCAGCAAACGGGCCGGAGAGTTCTCCCATCCCCATTGCTGCAGGCTGCATGGCAACTGGAATTTCCAATTTCCTGAATAGAAAAGGATTTCTCCTCTTAAAATAGGTATTGCTGACCGAATATGTAAGTACGTTATTGCCAAACTAATAATAGCTTCCTCTGATTTATTCTTTTTTAGCAGTATATAGTGGACTATATTTAATTTCTTGGATATGCCCCTTGATTTCCAAAAGTACATTGCCAAGAATGGTGGAATAGAAACTATACTTACTAAAATCAGACAATAAGGCAAGCAGGTTGCTAGAGGAAGGGTTTACTATTCAAAATGATTTTCACAAATGCTAAAAAAAAAAAAGAAAGAAAAAGATGCTATTCAATAAAGACAGATGTGAAGTTCTACACTGGGGCAGGAGGAATAAACTGAAAAACTACAGAATGGGGACAACTTGCTAGGCAATGGTATTGCTGAAAGGAAGCTATGAAGGGCAATGGCTCACAAAGCCAAACCACCACTCCAAGCTATAGAAAAATAGGAAAATTACAAAGGAGATGCACAAGGGGAGATATTGTCTACTGGACACAGGACAAAAAACGTCCATGTCACAGGCTGGTACCACTGTTTCTGCTATGCTTCATTCTGAGAACTGCACTTCAGAAAAGATAAGGATAATGGTCACCAGTGTAATTTGTTTTTATTTTTCCATGTGGCTATTCTCTGTATTTTAAAAATACCCAGATCATATACAGTTTTTCACACAAGATCACTGCGCAAAACACCATTGCCTAAGGATAGCAATAAATTAGCTATACTTGTGAATATTAGAAATGATTTATTTTCTGATTTACTGTTTCACATTTCATATAGAGGTGACCAAGAATAACTTCCAGTCCCATCAATCTGGAATTTGACATGTTTTTAATAAAACATGAGATAACTGTTATTGCTGTATCCATTCTGTGTGTAAAATAATATTAAAAATGCATGTGAAAATACTGAAATATTTCTTTCCTGTTTGCTGGCCCGAAAAGAAATGTTTAATTTCATCTGGACACTAACTGAGCAGGCCTGCCTGAGTCACTTTACTGCCCAGCAGGAATCACAAAACCACGTCCCTCTCTGGTCAGATCTGAGCTCCCATTACGTATTGTTGGCTCAGACTGAGAAAGACTAAGGTCGATTAGATACAAAAGATTTCCTGACAGAGAATTTTACTGACATAGATTTTTCTTCTGTAGAAATTTTGGAGCTAAAGGAAAACTCTCTTAATAGGGAGATGACATTTGAAACACACTCAATGATTCTCAGATTTTTTCTGCTTGAGGGAAAAATCTATCATGCCTCATGCTACCTATCATTTCCCAGCACTAGAAACCTATCTTGGTGCATTCATACCATCCCTTATGAAACTCAGGTAATCTAGCTCCTCTCGGGCTCCTTTTTGGGAAAGGACTCACTCTGCTGACTTATTAAAACAGCAATTGCTTTGAGTTTGACCAAGCACAACAACATGGGATTCAATGATTCCCAACCCTGCTGCAGTAAGATTAATATTTTGTGGCTTGGATGTGAGAGCGAGCTCTCCCACTGCCTTTCAAAGGTACATTTGCAGATCAGCTTATTATAATTTGCACTGAATTATTAATGCTGAAGTGACTGATTAATTCAAAACGTGTGTGCTGGTTCTATCAGAGCATACTGCGCTCTGCAGAGCAAATGAAATTGGAGCAGATGGAGAGGGGCAGAACCTGCACAACTTCTTTGCTGACCCCTGCAGGCACAAGCTGATTCTGACAGCTTTTACCTTTGACCACATCTATTTTGTACACTCCTTCCACAACATGGAGCTTGGGAGGAAATCAAATATGGTCTAAATCTACACTGGAATGCAATTCTAATGTGGGCTGATGAATATTATCAAGCATGAATATGTTACATACATCTTGATTTAAAAAATAAATGGAGTTTATTAAGATTTTTGTTCACCTAAAAATAGTACTAAGTCATAGGAACAGATGAAGATGCCAAGTTTTTTGAACAACACAAATAGTCATTTAAGCACTTGGGGTAAACTGTGATATTCACATTTGTGTTTTCAAAAATTAAAAAAGCTTTCTTTTTCTTTAGGCTTTGACCAGCCTATCTTTTCACCTTGTACCCATACCATACACACTTAGTGTCCTGCAAGCTTTCTATTGCCTGGGCTTACTCAGCTGCCATCCTCTTCCTCCTTGATCTGCTTGCTGCTCCAGGCCCTAACAGCTGCCTCCCGATCCCTCCAGCCCTGGGGACCTGTTGCTGCTTTCTGCTTCGTGTTCCTGAGCCATCTCACCCATCCTCTACCTTAGATACCTGCCTGATTCTTTCTTACTTTAAAAGCAGACCTCTGCGTTTGCCCTTGGGCTCAGATATATCTTCCAAGACTCCTATTCCTCCTTTCTCCCCCAATTGCCAATTACATTTCCTTCCTCCTCCCTCTTTGCAGCCGGTGACAGCCGGGCTCCACATCGCTCCTCCTCGCATCCGCTTCCACACCGAGCCCGGACCCGGTGCTCTCCACTCCATCCCAGCCTGCTCACTCTGCCCCATCGCTGCCGTGTCTGTGCTCCAGCCAGCAGCACCTCCTGCGCTGGGGGAAAGCGCAGCCCGCTCGTAGTCCCGGGATTATATTCCCAGCAGGGCATCATTCTTTGCTGCATCCACTCCAGGCAAGTTGCTCTCTGCGAGCAGATGGATCAAAGCTGAAGATGAAAAATTTGACATTTTCCCAAGCTGCAAAAGATCAAGAGATCTTATTCATGGAAGCATTGCACCGTATCTCCAGTGGCAGTTAAAAACAAACAACCAACGGACAAAAAACCTAACGTGCCGAGCTTGCTTTCAAAATCAGACACGCAGCTTACCAGAGGGAAGAACAGGCATGAACTCCTAATGATATATAAATATTCCCTCTGGGAAAATAAATAAAACAATGTTCTTTTTATAACAGTAGGTATGAAATCTCAAAGTAGGAAAAAATCTCTTTGTTTTTGTAAGCACCTCTATTTTCCTGAAACTGTTTACATCATGAAGCCTCCTGCCTTCCCAAAGCACCGGAGTAATAAAGGATGATTAACCACAATTCTCTTTTTTGTAAGCTACCACAGGATCACTTTAAAGTACTGAGACCTTGAAGAAGTTGGATTTGAAGAGCACGAGGACTACACAGGCCAAAATAGGAGTGCGCACTATGCAGTCAGTTATATAAACGATGAAGAATATAAATACAAGATGCTAGTGAGGAGTATTCTAACTTCATTTAGGCCTATTTGCCAGAGTCAGGTTTTCTTCTAGTTACAAAGGAAGACCCTTAAAAATCAGTCTATTATTATACCTAAGAAAAATTAATTCTCCGTGCTTTCTTAGATAGGATTATGGACAATAAATGACTAGTTGACTAGTTAGGATTTAGTTGGTGTGCTCTGTCTTGTTATTCTATTTACTTCTTTAAAAGTAAACCCCACATGCCAGACACACATGAAATGAGAGCAAATGAAAAACTCAGTTATAACATTTAGAGCCATCCTGGTGTGAAGGAAAGCTGAGAGTTGACAGCTCCAACATACCAGTCAGTGCCTAAGTCTGTTTAACTATGGACAAAATTTCTTGATCTAAACAGACTGAAAGAAAGAAAAGAAAAACTATAGCCAGCTGAAATGCCAAAAGGTGATCAGTGACCACTTACCTCTGAAGTAAAGTTATGAAAAAGGAAATTATTTCTGAATATCAAGAAATAAATTATAATAATATGTTATGTTAAACCACAAGGACATCTTTAAAGAGTGGGTGACTTTTTATAACTGGTCTAGACAAACCAATTATAAATACATTAGAGCATAACTTTGCACTGGATAGAAGACAACATCAGCATTTTGTTTTTAGTAGTTTAAATTATTCTAAGGTGAATCGAAAAATGCCTGGTCTTTCACCACCCCCTTCTCTCTTACCATGCACACTGCTGCTAATTCATCAATATCAGACATCTGAACCATTTATATATCACCCCATATTTGGGACCAAGAATGTAGAATTACCCAGACCAATTTTAGCTAAATAAAACCCTACACAGTCGTCACTAAATGCTTGATGTGAGCTATGGTTCTTTGTCAAATCACACCTTTTGTCAAGCATTTCTTATAAGACACAGCCTGCTTTCAAATGTGAAATGACTTTCTAGAAATACAAGAGACAGCAGACATATGCAGACTGTTGGAAATGCCTCTAAGAAGCATTAGATGTCTAACTATATGCTCATGGATCTGTAACCAGAAAAACACAGTCTGAATCGTCTTCCTCAAACTATATAGTGACATCTTTGCAAAATTCACTTCTTTGTCTTTCTTTCCCAAACAGCATTTTTCTTTCCAGATCTATCAACTGCAGGGCACAAAATTACAAATAAAATTAAAATAAAATAAGGTGATCACTGCAAACATAGATTAGGTAACTACCACTTGCCCATGTCCCTCCTCTCATTATTGTCATGATTCTTGACCTGGGCATGGCAATAAACTGAAAATGTCCTATTACAAGACTATGACTTGGCCTACAAGGACATTTCAACAGATAACCCCTTTCAGAAATTTTCTATCTAATTTCTGGAAGCTTCTCTATTGTCTTTTCTTTTTATATGTGTGTTTCTCACTCACTCTAATTGTTCTATTTTAATTTGTCTTCTTAAAGAACATCATTGATTGTTACACTGTTCTTTCTTCATAAGGTAAAGAAAAACCCCTTAGTATGTGAAAGTCAAGTAGACTGTCATGAAAGCAGACAACAGAAAGATGGAAAAATAAAAGGCAATCAAACAATGCTAGAAAAAATACAATTCTATGAGAAAGATATCTATGTTCTTTATCCCTTTAAACAGATGCAATATCCTCAGGATATTTCCCACTGTGCCTATTCACTCAACATATTCACTTTCTCTATCAAAACAGAGATTTTTATTTAACCACCCAATTAAAGTTGTTGGGAAAGAGGTGGAGAGAATAACTTATCTAGCTTACTGTTTTTGCCCTGAGGGCGGGTAAGGAATTAAAGTAACTAAGCTTCTCCATAGATAAGTAATGTAAATCAGCAATAAATAGACAGGAATTCCTTAGGTACATTTATATCAAAACTTCCATAGCTTTGTATTACAGATTAATTATTTTTCATTAGTTTTGCTATTACTATTTCAGCCTGATGTTCCTTGTTCTGTTTACTGTTAATTCAAATATTGCCAGACTCTGACTGTGGCTTACAGTTTGCTTTCCTTAAATATCAGTAAAATCTCTCATGGCTTTGGTAGAGGCAGAGGTAAGTCAGTAATGAGTGCTCCAAAAAATCTTCATCTCTATCTCAAGAGGTTTTTTTTCCTCTTTTTACTGTGCAGAACTAGTACAACTTCATGTTGTTTTGCTCTGTCTCCTATCAGAATGATTTATACAAGACAGCTAAGCAAAAGTAAACAAAAATAGATTACAACATTGCAAGGCTAAAGAACACTGAAGAATCAAAAATTCACCAAAAAAAAAGAGATGATTTCTGTAAGTTTCTGTTTCAAAGAAATTAAGGAGGTGATTTCTTTAATGAGAACAATACGCAACAACTCAGTTGAATGCACCCAAAATATGCATACTAGTGTACACATGACTGAACCAATTCTGAAAGTATTTGTGTTATGAAATCACCTAGAAACTGTTGTTATGAACAATTTAACTCCTAATTTAGCTCAGGTAGACAGTAAATCAATAATACCATGCCAAACAAAATGGCAGTCCATGAGAAATTCTTGCAAAAATTTATCATGTTAGAAATTGGCAAAATTATTCTAACTATTCAGCTTGCTTATCCTATTATAGGATAGGTTCAGTATTTTAAGGAAAAAGTGTTAACTTTACCAATAAGCTTTGACGACTTAATTGAAATTATAGCTTAAATCCAGATTCCTCAAGGCTCATAGCCAGCAAGACAGAGGCAGTGGAGGAATTTTGCCCCTCACTTGAAATGCTCCTCTAGGCTTTCACAATAACTTCAGGACAGTGAAGGAGTTAGATCAGTCAGGATGGAGGAGATGACTGAAGAGGTGCTTTGAGCACTCATTCACTGACTTGAGCAGAATTTCTCGCTGTAAAATGACCTAATCCAACACTCAGAAGAATTTCCCACTCCGACTCATCCAGAATTTTAAAGTCACCCCCAAGCATTCTGAATCAGAGGTAACATAAAACCTGCTTTTAGCATAACTGAGGAAAACAGCATCAAAGCTTCAAACCTCTGCCAAAGAAAGCAAAAGAACAAATGGAAATCCCAGAGCAGAATTATACTCAATGAAATGTTATATTAATGCTTAATTTGTTGTGCCATAGTGTACATTTTAGGCAAGTTAGTTATTTTTCCTCTGTACTGCAATTTCCCCACATATAAAATAGGAGGACAAAGTTTGCTTAGTTACATGGTTGTGGGAATTTAAACCTTGCACGTATCCATGTTTTGCAGATAGCAACAAACATCCATTTACATAATACTGGGCTGAGGATAGTATCACTGATCATAAAGAAAATTAATCATAAGGAGGGGATCAAGCAGTTCTCACTGAGACTATTCTTTCCGAATCATCCCCATAGATGTCATTTATGGTAAAATCCACTACGGTAGTTCAGTCTAGCGGCACTTCCTCCAGCTTCGGGCACCTAGGTCACCTGCCTGCACCAGGGGACTTGTCACCCCTAGGTCCCCGCTCTAAGATTCCAGGAGAGAGCAGCTCTCCAGACCACACTGCAGAGAGTGGCAGGCATGAACTGCCCTCTGCAGGCAACTGCCCTCTTGCCTATCCACATGCACTGCCTTCAGTGAGCATACTCTTTGCTCAAGTGCTTCGGATGGAAACTAGAGTTAAGCAGGAAGAATCTATTCAACAAGATGTATCCAAAACTTAGGGTAGGAATCCTGGTTTAGAACAAACTTCATAATCTCCAATACTCTTGCTTTATTCCTAACAATAATGATAACATTTTTGTACCAAAGAGAGTAAGTTCTTCTTGTATCGACAATATATTTATTACAAGCACACATTGACTTGTGTTTAAGAATCAATGCATTGAAAAAATGTAACTTAAGGATGCTTTGTACTACAATTTTACCCACTCTGCATACGGGTCTCTTACAACACAAGTAATGATGCTTTAAAACTATGATGCTTTTACTCTGTTTCTTAGTTTTACTTTAAATGTGCTTTGAGGTCTTGGACAATGCACTTAAGACTGTGTTAGGATAACAGTAACAAAGGTTAGAATATTCCCTAATAGCTGTAACACAATTTAATGACCCCAAACATAGGCTGTTAGAGGAACTGTTATGCCAGGTTAATAGAGTTTTCCTGCAAAAGCTGCTTACTTCAGGCTACACTTACATCCTATTTTAATAGTCATAAGTCAGAGCTGCACAAAGATTTCCCTCTTTTCATAATTACAGTTTAGGAAATGGGTGAGGGGAAATATGAGAAATGTTGCTGATAATAGAAAAGGAAAAAGAAAACATAATTGCAGCTGCTCTAATAGGCATATCATTGGTAGCTAGGAGTAGGATGCCTTTACTATGATAAACCCTCTTCTGACGCCAGAGATGGAGAAAATAAAAATATTTCAGCGGGTACTTCAGTAAAACAAGTAAAAATAGACTCCAAGAGCTCTCCACAGCTGCCAGGATTGGTAGGATGTTTATTTCCCTCCCTCACCTCTGCAATTTGTCGTTTCTTATTACCTGATTATTTTGGAAAGCAGACTTCCTCTTTCTAAATTGTTCTATGAAATTATGTTTTGTTTTATGAATGTGTTCCCTTCTTCCAAAAAGGAGAGCAATGCTGAGGAAATCACATATATTTCCCATCCAGTGAAGGTCAATTAAATCCTCTGACCCATCGATTTTTCAGCTATTACGTAGCTCTAAAACCTCTAGGTTCTTAACAATACCTGAAAGATGGCGACTTTTAATCATAGCCTTCTACAGTGAGATATACTATTTGGAAATAGATTTCTTTTTCTAAAGCAATGTTATAAAAATAAATCACACTTCAATCTTCATATCTACTATCTTTCAGAGGGTCACAGCAGTTCCCCAAGGCAGTTCAGCAGCTCTCCCAGCTTCCAAAACTCAAAACTCTGCAATAGTCTACAAGAATGAACCTCGGCTTCTTGGAGAAACATATCTCTAAAACTACAAGGAAATAGAAGAACTTCTTTCACATTATTTTTACCTTTCTTAGCTGTCTAGACTTCAAGCTGGCCTTGGGTTACTTGAAATTTTCTGAACCAATTGCTACTTCCACTGTATTAATGGATGGAAAGCATAAAATGCAATATACACCTGAGTTCCTTTGACACTGAGCACAGCGCCCAGAGGTAGCACCCTAATCCAAAATGCCTTGGCCTCACTAGTCTTATCAGGAGATTTGCTATCAAGTTACGGAGTCCAGAATCTCAGAATAATTTATTCGATTGAATTAAATATAGAATGTAAGATTCATGGTGTTGTAAAAATCCCTGTAAGCCAGTGATTTCAGCAATGACAGTGCAAGCAGAGCTGCCGAAAGCATATATTTATATAGTTCACACACAGTCTCTGACTCCACAAGTGGTTTTGCAGACAGAAAGGGTATTGGACAGATTTTGATTAGGTTATTATATAAGATTAATTGCCCTGTTCTGCCTTTTTAAAGAATATTCATCATCTATCATTCCTTCCACAACTTGCTGGAATAATCTATATTCTGTATTTATTTTCCTTTTATTTTTTATTTTATTTTACTTTTATCCATCATCAGATGGATTTATTTTATTTTTATCCATCCTTTGTCTGGTCAAGGGACTCAATTTTACCTTGTCCTTTGTTTCTTTTAGTAATGAATGGAGTTGGGCTCAACTTTGAAAAGTAAAGAGAAGTTTTAGGTATCAAGTTCAGATGTAAAGCAGAAGAGACCACCACAAGGCCTCACTGGGCCTCATTAAAATTTGACTGAACAGAGTTTTGCTTGCAAGGTTTGTCTTTGTTGCCAAGCAGACAAATATACCTTACTTAGTATAGCCCCTGACTAATTAACTAATTCTTCCCTGAGAGACAGCATACTTAATCGCAAATTCCTTCCTCTACCCAAAATTTAATCATCACGTTACATTTTATTTAACATTAGCAGGTGTTTGTCTTCTGATGTAATTTGTTTTCAGTCAACAATAAATTTCTATAAATAAATAACTCTTAAGTCACTGCTTTACTCAGCACCTATCCACACAAAGCCCAATTTGAATTCATAATTCAAAGGAAAAATTTCTATTCTATTTCTATTATTTCTAAATCAGGGGAAAGCATTTCTCCTTCCTGTACATTATTATCTGCCAACTTTATAGCTTAGAGGGCCCTGCCTGCTGGATCACAGCACAGAGATCTTAACATGGCTTTTCCCTATTCTCCAGCAACTTCACAAGTAGTGCAGGATGACCATCTAATTACCAATAACAGTGACAGAACTACCTGGGGATTATTGCTTTCTTCCTCGCTGGAAATACCTCGGCATAAAAACAGACACTTATAGAAATATAACTTGTTCCAATTAAAAAAAAAGAAAAGAAGAAGAAAAAAAAAAGAAAAATATTGCCCACATTAAAAACAATTTGCAGGCAAACATGCAAATATTAAGTGCATAGATGTATCATTAAATCACAAGAAAAACGACAGACTAACTGGCAGACTTATCAGTATTACACTTATAGATTTTAAATTCTGTTCCACAAATAGCATTACAATGACTCCAGGATGAAAATAAGTCTATATTTCATAGCCAGCTAGAAGGTGGTGGCATTTAGAAGCAATAAGCCTATACATCCATCTGCACCCAGAATAGAAGGAACAGGGACTGTTGCAAATGGGTAATGTTCCAAATACTATTTCTTACTACCCTGCTATTCTTACTATGCCCTGCTAGCATCAACTGTTGTGCACCTATGTGAAGAAAGCACATTCCTTACATTTTCTCATTTTCAATTGTTTTGCCGCAAGCATAAAATAAAACAAACTTGAGAAAGAGTCAAAACTGAATCTTTTCTCTAGCCCAGGAGGGAGCATTTGTTATATTTCTTGCCAGCAGCCTGTGTTCTGTGTTAGAAAGACAGAGCTAATAAATCTGGATGGTGTATATGCAGGCAAAGTTATTTTTCAGATTGGAAAAACGGTACTGAGGACTCTTCCCTTACTATTTTTTTAAAAAGTAATTTCCAGTAATACATTAAACCAAAATTCAATTACAAAACAAATATATCTCAGCTAATGGGGAGATTGGATGGGCGGGTTAGG